>JARHVA010002830.1:450000-852500 GCA_037957365.1 Torreya grandis
TCAAATTAATCAATTTAAATCACACCCCTTAGTGTTGTGATCAGATTCCATGTTCGAACTAAACTTATAAAGCATATAATTTTTAACTCTTTCAATCAAATAAATAAGTTTTTAGTATTTTACCACTCCCTTCTTAACCTAGTAAAACCCACTTGGAATTGAAAGAAATAACTAATACGTAATGTCAATTTTTTTTCAAATATGAAAATTGAGGTAAAATTGAAATGGATGTGAAATATAAATATAAAAATTAGATTTTTTTTGGTTCACAATGATTAAAATTAAATTGGACTGATTTTGGAAGACTTTTCATAAGTAAAATTCTAATAACTATTTATATCGATAAAGTTAGTTTGGATAGCAATTAAATTAAATACACTAGAATACATGTTATGAATTATGAGATTGAAATATATTTTAAATGGTTAAAATCTATCATTTAAATTGATAAATAACTTTATTAGCAAAAATTTTAATTAAATTTATATAGTTTTTAAATTAGTTTCACAAGTGAAATATACTAAGAAACTTTTCGGCTTGTCAAAACCAATTCAAAATGATAAGTAAAATTTTAAATTAATCATACAAAAATTATCCTACACTGAAATCATATTTTATCTAACTTTAAAAATACATTATAACTATCATAAATATTTATTACCTCGACCTTGATTTAATTTAAGAGAGATTTCTAACCCAATTTATCAACCTAAAATTGAGTTAACATTATTATTTTGACACTACAATTTTATACCTTGATGATTTAGAGTGCCCCTTATTAGATAAAAAGTATAGGTGAATTCCTTATGTTATTATGATATTAAAAGTAAGGTGGAAACAATTAATTAATTTAATATCCCTTTTATATTATTAATTTAACATCATTTCTCTAACCTTTTTCCTAGCCAAAGATAAATGTTGTAAGGTTAATTTTCTAAATCATTGTTACATTTTGTTGTGTTTGGTTACTAATAAAACTAGTTGGTGACTAATATGAAATATTTATATTATTAAGAAATAATATTAAAACCTCAGTTCAAATTAAGGACCTTAAACATAACTCATTTAGATTTTAGTTTACAGCTTCTTGTTAGCTCTAAGAAGGATTTTAGTGTGCAATAGAGTAAGGGAACTCTTATTATATTACATCAGATTTAGGTAGTCTCTTGAGCTTTATTTTGCATACTAGGGTGTATTGTATTAACCCTTGGTAGCATATAGTTGTACATGGGCTAGTTAGTGGTCACAATGTTACCTGTAAGGGTAATCATGTAAACCATAGTCATAAGGTTGAGTAGTGAAGGGAAGTTGCCTTTGCAATATAAATTACACTCATTTTAGTAACAGGTGAACTAAAACTAACCCTGATCATATAAAATATGTAGGCAACTTGTAAAGTGCGTGCATACACTAATGAATAATTTTTAGGGTGATTTTTGTTAGCATCTATACTAGTAACTAACTCTTCTAGAACTTTTCCTTAGAATAGGCACTAAGTACTTATACTTAGGGCACATTTCCTTAGTGTAGGCTCAAATCACTAACCTTAGGAAATCATTTTTTTGTGTTAAGTATTTTTTAATTTTTCTAAACTTGTAGATCATAAGGATGAATAAATATGTGTCTCTTATTGATTTTTTATGTGATGATTTTAGTTTTTTATCTAAGTTGAGTGAACTTGGAATCGTGGCTTAATCCTATCATGTCTTGGTTATTGGTGAAGACACTCTTGAGAGTTAGGGCTACTCTAAGAATTAGGAAGTTGAACATGGTTTGTAATAAATTAAGATTTCAGGTCAAAGGATTGTAGGTTCATTTATAATTGATTTTAACACTTGTATGCAATCTTGTGAAATAATGCTATTGTGTTAGAACAATGAACTTAGGATGTTGAAGTGTCTTGTGTTAAGGTTTGCTAAGAGTAACAATGCTAGTATAGGTTCTTTGATTTCCTCATTAGAACATGATAATGTTTGTATTTTGTGATTTTGATTACATTTGTGTACTATTAAAATGTAATTATGATAGTAATAAGCATTATTAATTAATGTATATTTAGTTAAACATAATTTATTAGCTAAGATCATACATCTTTGTTAAATTGAACACACTAATTCAAACAAAATATGGAAAACTTATGTGCACATAAGAAACATGAAAATTTCAATGGAACCATAAACTAATATTTATATCATGATCTTTATCTTAACACAAAGTAAAACTATTTATCTTTTACAATATAAGTATTTATAACACTAAAATGCGGCTCTATCACTTCATGTTTATGACCTTTTCATTCTAGCATTGAAAGAGTATTTCCATCTTATGTGATCTATTATTTTGGTTTGAGTTTTAGAAATAAACATTATGAAACTACATTCAATAATCTTACTTCTTAATTGAAGAAAACGTTAAGATACACATATAAATAGTTTGATAAGCTCCTACAGCTTAGGAGTCAAACTCTATCAAGAATCCATAAATTCCTCAAATTTTGCCTATTCTTTTTAACTTATAATATATCTATTATAGTGAGTTGATAACTCACATATAACCAATACATTATCTCACACATATTAATTATACCATAATATTTCACCATGAAGTACTAATTCCTAACATTCCCCCCTTAGTGTGAACATGATAAAATAATCATAACATGCAAAATATTTTTTTCTCAAAACTTTCTTAGATTAGGTAAAAGTCCATCAAATATAGTTCTTGAGTTGAATACCTTGGTTTGTGGACCAATTTTCTTAATCCACATGGAGTTCACCTTGATATTATTTTATTCTCAAGAAATATGCTTCTTTTATAATATAATTTTTCCAAACATATGTTAACACAATAGGAAATTATTCAACACACCACATAAAACAAGTAAAAATAATAAACAAAGATGCCACTACTTCACAATGCGACCCCATCACTAATGACTGATGAGAGGACACTAAATATCCTCCATCCTCCATTACTTCCATCATCTAATCTACTATTGTTTTAATAATATGAATATTATTCATCACCACCATCGACACTCATCCAATATTCCTTGATGCTTGGTTCTTTTTAGTGACCTTATTAACTTCATTTTATTTTTATTTCAACTTTATTTTGAGAAGATCATTATCTATAACTTTACATTTCTAAGATTTGTGTCCTTTATTTTTACAATCAAATAATGCAATTTCATATTAATGATATTTGATCAAGAGTAAAAACAACATTGTTGTATTTGAAATATAAACTATTTAATAGTATTTATTTAACATATTCTTCCTCAGCTGGAGATTTAACTTCTACTAGTGGTCTAATGAGGGATATCAGATCATTAATGTGATGGATATTGTATCTCCATCACTCATTTTGAACTTGAATAATTAAAATTTTAGAGAAAATTTTGTGTTAAGTGCTTTAGCACCAAACTTTACATTAAGTGCTTTAGCACCATTTTTTTATTCAAATATTCCCAGATTTATGTAGATATTTTATCTAAATCTACATAGAGCAATTCAAAATCTAAGAGCGCAAGGCCAATGATGGGTTTGGATTTATCATCTTTGCTTTTCCATTCCAAAAATTTACAAGGGTATGCTGATGATTTATCTTTACCATTTACTATTCCCCACAAATTATTGTTCATTAGTTGCATCTAGATTTTGACTTTTCACGTGTGAAAATTAAGCCTAGTGATTATTTATAATGGAATGTCCATCTTTAAAGGTAAACCAAACATAAAAACAAGATGTTAGTTTGTATCAAAAATGCATCTATTTTCAACATTAAAACTAACTTTGGACTTTGATGACATATGATGACACTTTTGATATATACCTTGAAACTATAAATTTAATAATACCATAAGACCCAAATTAATGACTATAGGCCTATTAACAAAATTATTTCTTCTAGACAAAATTAAAAAAATAAACAATAGTATATAGTTACTCTAAACAAGAGTTGACACATTTTAAACTTATGACATAACAATTAAATTATTAAAAATTAAAAATGTAAAATTATTTTAAATAATAAAAAATATTTAAAATAGACATTGACTTATACTTATTTGATTTAACTTATAACGATGAAATTGATGAAAGACAAAAACATTTACAAACTAAAAAATGGAAAATGACAAATGAATTGGCATATTAAAAAAATAAACAAATTAAAAAAAACTTAAAACTTTTTGATTGACTTAAACTATAGTATTTTGTCACTTCACTACATATTAGAATAGTTCACACCTGTTTTGGCTAAAAATCCTAAATTAGATCACATATAATATCATTCCACACTTCCATTGGTGTATGCATGATGTCAAGTGCTTGTATATAAAAAAATAAGGCAAACAGTTGGGCGCATCCAAATTTATTAAATTGATTCAACAACGAAGTTTCAAATAGGGCTATTTTGGGCATGCTCTCATAACTAAAAAAATTCACATAGCATCACGTAACATAACTAAAAACATCACGTAGCACCAGATTTATTCATAAACATGTAAAGGCACACTCTTAAACATATCTTAATCTCTCTAGACAATATGATTGCATACCTAAGGTAATTTGAAATGAGGACATATGTTGGCTATGTACCAAATACTTCAACACATTATATTTCTCATTTGAATAGAAAACCACTTGGCTTTAATTAGCTCTAATACTAAATATTATTTTAGTAAAGGTTTAAAAAAAATAAATATAATTAAGTCACATTTAATAATATTACTTATTCATTGAAGAAAACATTACATATATACATATATTAGTTGGAGAAGCTCCTACAACTTAGGATTCAAACTCTATCAAGAATCCATAAATCTGTCAACTTCTCCCTATTATGTCTTACATATAATATTATTTATATCAAAATAATTCACCATGAAGTACTAGTTCCTAACATTCTCTTGATATTCAACAAAAATCCAATTTACATACAAAATATTCTATATCACACACGTGTCACATACATTACTTCTATGATTTTACACTTCATAACTTACTACCAAAAAATAGTTTTGTTTCAGATATTATTTTTGAGAGATTATCAAATTTCATTCATGTTGTGATAGTTATTTATCCATTATTTTAACTAAAATTTATAATCCTATTTGGTGATGACGTCTCGTAAGGACAATCTTCACAATTCAAGTGGAGAACTAAATTTGACCTTAATTCTAAGGAGTAGATATGTAGGCTACCTAAGATGTAGGGGCATCAAGTCCAGGTCCTAGGTTAGGTTAGGGCTGTCTCATCATCATTCCCTACATTATTTAAGATGTTTTTATTTAATTACTTATATATAATAATTATATAAAATTATTGAGTTTGATCTATGTTTTGAATATTATTAACCTTTATATTAATATTAGTTTGTATTGATGGTAGTTTATTTGAGATGAATATAATGCTATAAACTTACCTTATATTATGCATCCCAAAGTAGCAATGTTTATGTAGTACTATAATAGGGAATTCTCCCATGATAAGCCTTAGGGTGGTATCCCTATCAGATGTATTTTTAACCTAAGCAAACTATTGTTTTAAATAATATATGTTGACACTTAAAGAATGTTAGATTGTCTATTTGCACTTATGAAATCATATAAAATATATTTAAAAGAGGCCCTCTTAATAGGACATCATATTTATAATATTTTAGTGTATTTGTTCATATTTTATGATAAGAATAATAAGTTTATATTAAAATGGACTCTCATGCGATGTGATAATGTAGAAAGTACTCTTGAACTTATCTTTCACTTAAATATGTTTGTATTATGTGAATAGAGGAAGTATTGTTGTGGGTCTAGAAAATAAAAGAAATTATTTAAACTATTTGATTAATTTTTTGTGTCACACTTCTTATTGTGAATTATTATGATTGAAAACAAATCTCAAATAATAAATTACTCTTAAATTAATCAGATAGAAAAAATTACCATATTTTACTTGGGTTTTCAGGACGAAAATGTTGGGGATGACAATTTTCCTCTTTGATTTTTTGCAATTTGGGGAAATTTTGGTAGATGGATTTATTTTGGTGTCAATTTTACCTAATATAACCCATCTATCCATCCCATTATTAAATTAAAATTCTATCTTATTGATTTATATAATAGGTCTAGTACATTTCCATATTTGCCTCTCTATCCCTTAGCCATCGCCTCCCTTTGCCTCATAAATGATCACCCAAAGCTCTTATATTCTCAAAATAGAAATTTATAAAATGAATAAAATTATCCCATATTTATATGTTTTCTAATAAATTTTTTTATGGTCACTATGGGATAGGATTTAAATGAGTGTAAAATCTAAACCTATATCTAAATAAACACATAAACACATAGATCTGAAAAACATAATTATTTTTATATTGATTGAAACAAAAAAATTATAATAATGTCCTATCATGTGAGGTATATGTTGTGCTATAATACAAGTTAAAAAATATAAGATTATCCTAACTATTACAATGGATTTTATTATGAGACCTTTTCATTACACTCCTACTCTCTACTAGACTTCTAGATGAATATGATGACCTCCTTTCTATGATATTCAAAATACTCTTCAAAATATATAACATGCAATCTCTCTTGCTCCACATTATTTTAAAATTAAACATGTCACTTTGGATGCATGGAAGCCTTAAAAATATGCCATACATACCTATGTCAATTTCATGTCTTCCACTTTTCATTTAATGTGAGACATGTGTTTCTATTGATCCATATCCAAGAGTCTTAGAGTGAAATATCATATTTGAATCTTCATGTAAATATTTCCATTTATGCATTGACCTTCCTAAGTTTTTGTGTGTCAATATTTATACATGATAATTTAGATCACTTCATTTTTTTGTGCACTATATGCATGAATCTAGTGCATCTTGCACTTGTCTTCTTTCATTTATCTTGCCTTTCATGTGCAAAAACATCCACACACATGCCCATAATTTGTGATTTCTAGGAAATCAAACCCATACACAATATATTAGAATAAAATAAGTACTTAATTTATTTTAATCATCTTGTTGATGATATATATGCACTAATAAACTCTATGCAAATTCCTCGATCAAAACATGCCTTATCTCTAAACAATTTACAAATATCCATGAAAAATACAACCATTGTGTAGTCTCCAACTAGACAAATTACACAATTGATATACTACACACATCATGTTGGGACTTTAATAAAAACAAGGACGTAGATATTTTTGGCAATGCAATATTGCCTTAAGCCAAAGATGATTTTTATACACCCCTATTAATTCAGAAAATATGAGTCCCTACTCACATCATGTTGAAATCCTTTAGATTATATCCATAAGGACTAATCTTTAGGAGATTAAACCATGTGGAATCCTTCACTACATGATTCTTACATTTTATTAAGAACCACTTGTAATTTTTTTTACATGCCCTCTTGACATGTTTAGAGTAAAAAATGGCCTCTATTCCTCTTTTCATTCTCAGGTATTTGCTCTCTAATCAAGTTTCTACTTTTTTGATTCTTCTTTTTCAACATTATGTCATTCATGGAACTTGTAAAAATATACATCATTAAATATCAGTGATATATACATGCCTTCATGAAAATCAATGTCATATGTATTTACAAAAAAACTTCCTTAATATTATGCACTCTTATCTTTTTCCACCTCAACTTCTTATACGTTCCACGCTAGAAAATTTTGTTGCATAAATACACTATCAGTAATTATTCAAAATTTAATTCCTTATTTTCATGCTCCACATCTGTGTGTTGCTTATTTTTCTAACTATTTTAATCTAACTTATCCTTCACTTCTTGGTGTATCTTATGCATATATTCCACATAATATTTTACTTCTAAACTTTTTCTCTTCATCTCCTTAACTTCTCTCAACTCTGTAACAACTCTTGGTTTGCTTCCATATAGAATATGGAAAATTATTTTCTCTGTGATTCTATTCAATGAATTATTGTAAGAAAGTTCCATTTTTGCTAAGATTAAATCCCTTTGATCTAGTTTTTTACCAATCAAGTATATTAGCAAATTTACAAGGTCTTGCTTCATAACTTTGGTTTGTTCATATCTTTGCAGATGGTATGCAAGACTAAAACTCAAATTTGTACCCAAAAACTTCCATAAAGTCCTCTAAAAATGTCTTACAAATTTTGTGTCTCTGTCTAATACTATGCTACATGTGAAATCCATACCACCTTACCACCTCTTGAAAGAAAAAATTTACAATGATCATGACAACACTTATCTTCTTCATGTAATTAAAAGTGTCATTTTAAAAAATGTATCCACAATCATAAAAATATATTCATTCCCCTTCTATGTTCTGGGTAAGTCAAACACATATTTGATTATTATATCATCCCATGGTTTCTCTATAATAGAAAATGGTTGATACAACTCTAAATTTTGAGTCTTTTCTTTTGACAACTAGATAACACTGTACTCTATAATGTTTTACACATACACACTCATCTTAAGCCAAAAACATCTCTTTGCCAATATGCATATGTCCTATCATTTCAAAAATGACTTTATAAACTTCCACTATGATTTTCTTTGATCAAATTCTCACATATCAACCATTTTGATATGCATAAAATCATTCCTCTAAAAATATATCCTTCCTATATAAATTAATCTAGCCATAGTGTCCTACCTACACTTAATGGTTTCACATAAGCTTTTCATGCACGTCTAAAATCCTCATATTTTTGGTAAAAATCCATCATAGAATCAAACCCTATAACTTCTACATGTATTTGATTCACAAAGAGGCACCTACTCAGTGTGTCTACAACTCTATTTGATCTTACACTCAAGTGTTTAAACACAAATGCATAACTTTATAGAAACTCAACCTACTTCACATGTCATTGATTTAACTTTCCTTGACTATTTATTAAATACAATGTTTGATGTTATATGTATAGCATAATCATTTTTGGAAACATGTAATGTATCCACTTTTTAAGTGCTTAGAGTATGGCATATAACTCATTTTTGTAAACCAAATATTTATTCTTTAGATATTTTAATGTCTCAATGAAGTAAGATATAGGCCAACCTATTTACTTATAAGTTATCCTAGTGTTATTATATTATCATCATAATAAACCTAACATACCTTTATGCCATTGGATATTCATTCACTTTTTATTGAATTCTTGGAAGCTTTATTATGCTTTAGTTGTTTAGATAAAATCCTTCATAGTAGCCTCATTAGCTTAGTGATTATTACACACACCCCACTAAATTTTTTGATGAAATTCATATAGACACTTTCTAAGCCATGAAAGCTTCATTATTGAAATGTGTTTCAAGGTGATGACCACTCAATGATAGCACACATCTTCTATGGATCCACACTTAAACCTTATATGGAAATCACAAAATTCAAGTATACCAAGTCCTTATTCATGAAGATCTACGTCTTCACTTTTATCAACAAATTTCATTATTGAAGTCACTAAAACACTCTTATTAGATACATAAAATGATCCTCCCTTATCTTGAGGAAAGTATTAATGTCCTCCAGGGCTATCAAAATTACATGACCAACCATTCATAAAATCCCTCTTGTGTCTTGAATGTAGTATTCCACTGATCATCTTATCTAATGTGAATTTGGTGATGTCCACTCTTCAAGTCTATATTTGTGATGTATTACACTCCACTTAAAAAATACATCAAGTCATCCATACATGAAAATGGAAATATATACTTGATAGTGATCTTGTTGATGGATCTCGAGTTTGTGCACCTTCAAACTTCACCTCCATTTGTTAGCACCAATAATATTGATATTTATCATGTCCTTAAGATTTATATGATTAACCCCTCATCTAAAAAATCATGTACTTTATTTTTCACCTATTTGTTCTCCCTATATCCAATCTATACACTAGTTTATTTATAAACATTGATCTAGGTATAAGATCCATGTAATGACTAATAATTCACATGGGTAGAAAACCATCATGTAGAGCACTCAAAATGATCTCTATAAACTCACATAGTAGTTCCTTCACTTTATGTGGAAGTTATTCTTCCTCTCCTCTTATGTATTCCTATTGCATAGGATTTGTGATGAAAACATAACATGTTTCCTCCTTTACTTCATTCAGGAATTCCTTTCCCAAAACCATCAATACACACATGTAGAACTTTATATGAACATATTTTCCCTTACCCTCTAATGGAATCAATGCAAAATTATTACTATCCTTCTTTAGGAAGTATGTATTTTATCTTCTATCATGTACAACATTTTTTTCAAACTACCATGGCCTCCCTAAAAGCACATGACATACATCCATTAGCATGATGTCACACCAAACTTCATCTCTATATGCACCTATCTATAATTTCACTAGACATAATTCATTAACAAAGCTTTGATGTCCCTTTTATAGCCAAACCACTATGTAGGGGTTAAGTTGAACTAATTTATTTAACCCCAACTTTTCCACCATCTCACATGAGAAGAGATTATCAATGCTTTCATTGTTTACAATCACCTTGAAACACTTACATCCTCATTTGTAAAATATTGGGAATATATTATTTCTTTGTTACGATTCACTATTCTTTTTTACTGGCTTCAATAATATCCTCTTTATCACAAGAGTCTCTCCATGCCTTGTTTCTTTAGAATGCTCTTAGGATCCAATTAAATCCTCATATCCATGCAACATGCATACTATCATCAATCATTATGTTATTTTAAACTTGACCATGAGGAAACCCATATTTTATATTCCCATGCTTCCCACATTTAAAACATGTTCTAAGGAATCCTCTTCCTCTTCCCTAATAAAATATTCCTTGCCCTTTTGATAGCTAAGATACCTTTACATTCACATGAATTTATTCACCTCCATGTACATGTATATGTTCTAAAACATTTCCTTAGATGCACACAAAAATAAATTCTCATTCATGGGTTTTATGGTTTCTTTCAGTAATACAACATCCTCCTCCACCTATGAGTGTAGAATTTACTCTCCTTAACATAGTGTTCTATATTTTTCAAGACAACTTCTCTTCATCTTTTAGTGTAAAATGTTAAACTTATTAAACCATTTAGATTCTCACCATGCTAATCTCTTCTAGGATATAAATCCTTATTCCTTGCCAATTTATCTTGATTCATTTCACTATGGATAAATATGATGGAAATTTTATAAAACTCCTCAGTATCTTCTTTGACACTAAGATATCTTTACCTCAAAAATTTGGAAAATTCTTTAATAAATCCAAAATTTAATGTCCATGTAGGATTTTACCCTTCATGTTTGAAACCATCTTGTCCCACTTGAAATCTTGTATTTCCATCTTCTTCTTCTTCTTTCCATCTGAACTTATTTACATAAAAGAGATGAACCCTCAACTTAGGTTGTGAAATCTTCACTCTCTTTAGGTCATTTATTTCTTGAAATTCAAAATATTCCTCAATGTCTATGAGCCATTCCATAAGGTATTCAATTTTTAAGGTTATTGAAAAACATGGCATATCTACCTCCATTCCTTTATTAATCTGTGTGCAATTATTCATATTCATCATAATCTTCACTTTTCACTTTTGAATGTTCTCATTAAACATTGATTTAGTCATCTCTTGGGGAAAACCCCATTATTATTAAGTTCCTTTGAATGAGTAATTATGAAGGAAGCATATCTATGCACACCATTATATAAATGGGTAAATGACTCATATTGTTTATACAATGCTCTTTCCTTTAATTGGGAAATAAGGCCTCTAATAAAGATAAATTAAAATTTCAAATCTAAGGATCTAAATGATAGCTCATATGATTTACTTTTGAATCAGATAGTATAATATTGAAGGGATTCATCTTCACATTGTCTGAAATTATGCAAATTTTCTAATGTAATTTTTAACACCTTGTGGATATTTAAATACATGAATAATGAATATTATAATTGTAAAAAAGTGGTTAAGTAACCTTTTGGTAAATTATAGAACTAATTTTGAGACTTGTCATAAATACTCATATGGAAAACCTTTAGCAATAACTTGTCAACTTGTGCCCATTGACCAAAAGAATGTACATAGTTAATCATGTGGTCAAATGGGTCCTTGTGTCTCAATAAGAGATGTAAATATGGTAGTTCAATATATTATGGATAAGGATATTCAAGTATACCTTTTTAAATGAATTGATTATTGAATGAGGTTATGTGTGTATTATCATTATGGAAATCCATTTTCATTTGAAGTATAAAAACTTGATTTTGAAGATCCTCAATAGTGACCATCATAGATATTATATATTATATGGGAATAATTTTATTTGTCATGGGTGTTATCATTGGTTCCAACTTACCACCTTTTTTGAATCTAGGCATATGAGTATCATCATCCTCATGTATAACAAGTGCAATTTCATGATCAATAAATTTAGGACATTTTGGTAATGGTATGGGATATATGAACTTTGGTATACTTGGTATATCATTTGAATAACTTATAACATTTTAAGAATTTATTTCATTTTCCTTTGGTAAGGGTATATCAATTTTATCTTGGAAAAACTTTGGTAAGGGTATAACAATTTTATCTTGGGAAAACTTTGGTAAGGACACATTTTTGATATAAAATTTATCTTAAATGAAGGTAGGACAAAATCATCATCCATTAATAGAGGGATATTATTTGGGAATGTAAGAATTTTGGGGGTTTTAATTAGTTTGATTAAAGAAATGTTTCCCTTATTTTTTGTTTATAAATCATCCATAATCTCTTTATGTAGTTATCAAAATTTTTGATGATAAAAAAAGGAATCTCTTGGTCATACATACCCACTTGTTTGGTAAAAAGTACATGTTTAATTGACTTGAATGGTTGGTAACTCAAGGATGTGTTTGAAAACCCAAAACCTTGCCTATTTGAATAATTATGTTTAAGATATATAGGGTTTGCTCATGTTTGCCAAATCATTGGCCTTGGTATCCATAATTTTACAAGTATCGAATGCCAAAGTCAGATGATGGAGGTGTAGGAAGAATGGATAAAAGATTTTTATCTTCCTTAAGATGGATCAAATCATCTCTTGAAGTGGTGGGAGAATGGACCTCATTATAGGGATAATATATACCACCATTAAAGGCTTTTATATTATAGACTTTAGCACTTGGAAGAATGCAAGAGTAGTCAATTTTTATTCCTTCCTTGAGGGAAAGTTGGATAGTTTCATAATCATAGTCATCAAATCAATAAATATAATCCATGATAAGAGAAATGAAAAACATAATGAGTATGATAAAATAGGTAATAAACATCCTATAGGGTATGTTTAGGTAGAATGGCATTCAAATATTAGGTTCACCAAATGTTTAACCTAGAATGCAATCTAAGGTGATCTTATTGTTAGACCTAGATTTTGATTAAATAGATATATAAAAATGAAATGGAACAAGGGTGATAATTAGATATATAGTACACCAATTAGATGCTAAACTTAGATATAAGCATGCACTAGATTTATTATGCTGAGATAGTATGAATATGGAAATAATAACTAAGTTATGTATGAAAATGACAGAGAAGTAATATACTTAGTTGATTTTGATGCTGACATAGTGTTGGATCTAGAATAAGTAGGAAGAAGGTTGAAAGATAGTTATATAACAATCATCTAATTCTGGCTCTGGTGCTTCTAGATATGTAGACACTAACACTATCTTGGTATGGTTGCATTGATACTACTATTTAGGTTTGATGCAAGTGTATTATATATAATACATGTTGGAAAATGATGTGACCACCTAGATGCTTTTGGGTTTTGATTTAACTTCACTCTTGTGCATTCAAATCTAATTCATGGACTATTGCTCTTTATGAAATGGAAAAACCCTATTTTTATATCTTCATAGTAACCTTGGGTAAAAAAAGGTTAGTGGGAACATGATGTTGAGATGGCTCTAAATACACCATTGTTAGTGGGTATTGCCTACATAGCCAATACTCTAAAAGAGGGACTTAGACTCATGTAGTTATCCTTTATGTGTAGGATTATATTTGAATCATGTAATATGTGAAAATTAAGTACAACAATGACCTATCTTGTAACTTGGAAAATTAGGCTTTCAAGCTACTCGTTTAGTAATTTAGACTTGTAAATGTGTTGCACCTATGATTGGTGTAAAAGTAGGGAAGTTTTTCTCAATTAAAAGCTTGATAGAGTGATTTTGATAAGTTGCCTTGGTATTTTTCTAGGTGAGGAATGAATGAGGGTTAATATTGTATTTATATCAATCCCTTTGGAATAATAACTCACATTAGATCACTTAGGCTAACTATTAGGATATGTTTAATTTGCAAAATAGATGAATTTAGGGCACTAAACACTTATATAGGGTCAAGATACTAATGTCAACATTAGTATATATCTCAAATGTTAGTGTCCAAGGAGAAAGAAACTAGGTACATATTTAAAACTTAGATAGACAGAAGATAAGAACATTTTAAGTATTCTAGGCAAGATAGAAGACATGGGTCATCAATATAAGACTGGTTAGACTAAGAGATATAGGCTAAGGGGTAAAAGATAAAACATATGAAAGACTTAAAAAGTGGGAAAGGTATAAAACTAAGAGGAATAACCAAGGTCTAATATTACCAAGTGTAAAAGACTAGGGTGCTATATAATCATAAATAGTGTCTACAGTATGTTACTGAGTGGATCATAACATACTTTAATAAATTATTCATCTAAATATTGTTTATCATCTATATGATCATTGAATTTGGCCTGATTTAAGGAAGGGATTGTAGTCTCCTCCTTTATATCCACCTTTTGAACATTATATTTATCAAGTGTTTCTTAACTTTTGACCTATTTTATTATAAACCATGTTTTAAATATTCTAGTTGCCCATTTCTCTTTTTGTACCTTGTTGTAATTTGTAGGTTCTTTATCTTTTGCATTAACAAAGTGAATAAGCATCTTTCAATGATTTGCATTAGTTTTAAAATAAAGCCCACATTTGATGGTCATTTTGATCAGTTGTAGAAATACAATGAGTTATGCCTTGGGAAAATTTTCCCAATCCTTGACCATGTTAACCATAGTTTTTTAAATATTGATTTCCAAAACCATATTGTTTGGAAAGATGAGTATCATTATTGAGAGGTAAATTTGTATCATTTTCTTGATTTGATTTTTAGTTTTGAACCTTTTCTTTCTATATGTTTGATATTTGTAATTATTTTTCACTAAATTTTTCTTTGGTAACCAAATTTGTTATTTTAGTACTTATGTTTTTGGAAAGGTACTCATAATGAGAGTGGTTTGATTGAGTGATATACCAATGATAGGATCCCAACTATCTTTGAGGCTTTATTTTTTTTAATGTACAAAAACAATCTATATAATGCCCATGCTTTATATGATATGTATAGTAGTACTTGGATTCCCTTATAGGATGTGAAGGAGGTAATTTTCTCACTTTGTCTCAAATCATTGTCTCACTAAATTTTGTCTATTTTAAGTTGAAAGGAAAATATAAAGAAGGATGGGGATAAGTGATTAGAATGAACCTAGATTTGGTTTATGCATCATATCCAGATGTTGTGAGCACTCCCCTTTGGCTGGGAAGGACTACCTACAAATAAGAAAGCACTACCACAAGATGTTTGTTAGCAGATAAATGAGTGGGCTGCCAAACTATGCACTTCTTCTAGGAAGTGTGAAACTTCCCTAGAGATGATAGTCCACTTTTGAGAGATAAAAGAATAATAAATAATTGAGAGGTAAAGAGAGAGTGCAAGAGAGATAAAATTACCATTATTAACAACTTGTACACAGTAAAGAGTGACAAGGTATAGGTTTGGTACTTTGTTTATGTTTTAGAAGTTGTCTAGGTAGGTTTTGAAGAGGCTACGACATCCACAATCATCAACATCAGTAGGTGTGACTGATATCAATTATAATGTCAAGGTTGGTAGTTAGGTGACTAATGTTAGTTAGGCTTCTAAGGTTGATAGGGGTAATAATTGTTTGGGAGCTTGTAGAAGGCTTTCTTGGGTCTAGGAAATAGTTTGGATCAGGCCAGGGAGGTTGGGAGAGTTATAAGAGGGAGATTATGGCTTGGTTAAGTCTGATCAAATGTTTGGTATATCAGGTTAAGGGGAAATAAGTAAGGAATATTTATAAATCCCTCATGGGGGTATGGTCAGAAGTGTATAAAGTAATACAAAGTAGATATAAATAAATAATAGAATAAATATTTAAATGACCTACAATATCAATGATGTACTTAGCTATGGTGGTCATTGAATGATAAGTATTAGGTTGATGGTCCCTATTAGGGAGTTTGAACCTAAGTGCATAAATAGAGAGAACAAGTGGGTGTTTTTGGTCCTCAAGAGCTCAGTTGCTTATTGTGATTAACTTACATAGGGTGATTGTAAGGATGGATGTCAAACACTAGAATTCTAAGATCCTGAATGAGAATAAGAATTGATTTTCTTAATTTCTACTGACCTAAAATATAGGTTGGAGTTTGGCTTATATTTTCAACGTTGATGATCCCACCAATGTTGACTATTGGTTGACCAATGTTGGTGGCCCTAAAATAGGTAAACCTTTCTATTTTTGGCATATTTTTTATTTTTGTGCATACCAAGTGTGACACCCATTATAAAATGGTAAAAATAAGAGGTTAGGAAGGAAGTAGTTATTTAAGAATTTAGTTTGGAAGTGGGAATAAGTCTTGAGGAGTTAGGATGAGGGGACCAGGTCTTGAGGTGACTCATCAAGGGAGAATTAGTCATAGGATGAGGTGGCCAGATAAGGTGTCAATAAGATTTTTTAATTAACTTAATTAAGTATTTTAAATTAATTAAATGTGTGAGGGGTAAAAGTATGGGTTAAGGAGATTAATTGTTATTATTAAAATGGGCTTAAGGGGGTTTCAACATAGGGAGTTATGCATGTGTGTGTGATGTAATTTTGTGTCTACATTTGCCCCTTTTTATCTTGTAATTTTTACTGACATGTTACAAGAAAAAAAATAAGAATTAGATGCTCCAAGTATTAGATGAGGTATCCCCCCTCAAAATGGGAATCAATAGAGGAAAAACCAAAATTGGGTACCAATTTGATAAAAATTTAATTGGATGAATGATGGAGAAGTAAGCATCATGTCATATGTGTAGGCCACATTGAGCTATAGTTGACAAAGTCAAGAACATGTAAGGTTAAGGAAGACTCAGATAGAAATAACCAAAGCATAGATTATAAGTGTTAACTGATAGGTTAAATCAATCAAAGTTGTAGCTCCAATTATCAATGTGTCCTAGGTATCTAAGGTATGAGGTGCCCATAGGAAACACAAAAAGGTTGAAGGTGATAGGACGGGCTTGGTTTCCATCTACAATACCTAAAATACATGTGTGTGCATAATATCCAACTATAATAAAATAGCCTAAGTGGTTAGGACAAATAATTCAAGGGTGGTGTAAAAGGGTCAATGAGTGAGGAAATATTTATGATCTCCAAGCAAAGGCATCAAGGGTAAATATTTAAGTGATATTCAATGTCAAGTTTTCATGGTTAGGGGAGATATATGTGATCTCTAGTTACCATAGTGTATGGGTAAGGTTATACAAAGTTGGGGCTTTTATGTTGAAAAATAGTATTAGAATGGTTCCAACATTAGTTAGATGTACTGATATCAGTAATATAAAGTGCCAACATTGATACAACTAGGGAAATATTGCTAATATCAGTAGATGTAAGCACTGATATTGATAGGTTAGGTCAAGAATGCCAATGTTGATGACTGACCAAACCTAACAAAAGGGGGTTTAATGGCTGACTAAACTCATTTACAACTTTGTGATTGGAGAAAAGAAATAGAGCTTGAGAGTTATTTGAGGTGGTAGCTCAAGGAGGGGACCCAGTGGGAGGTGTACAACCATAGGAGCCAACAATGCTAGCCAAGAGGAGATGGAGAGATGAGGTAGGAGCCTACACTAGTTTGATTTGCTATTTGAAACTTTTAGGCTAAATGGGAGGTGGGGTTGTAATAAATATGAGTAAAAGGGTAGAAAATAGGTTAAGGTAGGTGTAGGATATGTTAGGGGGATTTATGGGTAGGTTTTTAGGGGAAATGGGTAAGGTTGGGTTTGGGTTGTTTAGCCCTATGGCTGAATTAGTCACTAATGTCAGTGAGGTCCATTGATGTCAGCCAACATGGAATCAAAGTTAGTAGTTTCCTACTGATGTTGGCCATTACATAGATCGATAAAGTGCTAACATTGGTGACTGTATAAAATTAGAAAAATAGGAGAAAGGGTGAGTTTTGGATCTCCAACAGAAGTAGTCAACTATCCTAATGGCCAAGCTAGCCTCAAAAGACCCCTTGTCATCTAAGTGCTACCTACATAGCCTAGATTAAGGCCTCAAAAATGTAGTTCTCCTAAAACCTAGGAAAAAGATCTAAAAAGGTGTGTTTTAGGGAAAAAGGTATGTTGAGATAGTTGGAGAGGTCTAAGGCTTAAAATATAGGTCATAGTGTCAAGAGTCAAGAATATAGGTAGTGAGACCTAGAGTTGGAATAGGTGGGTAGGCCTAGGGTAGAGAGAGAGGTAGTAAAGCCTAGGGTAGAGAGAGAGAAGAAATGAATCCTAGGGTGGTTAGTAAGGTGGGTATATGGTCAAGCTAGCCTTAGAATACCCCATGTCGATTGAGTACTACCTACATAGCCCAATTTAGGGCCTTAGACCAATGTAGTTCTCCTAATGAGAAGGGAGAAAGGTGGTGATAGAGTAGATTAAAAGGGATATGACCTAAGTTGTTTGTGTATGGATGTAGGTGAGGATAGAGCTTACACTATGAGATCATTTATTGAGGTTATTAACACATATGAAGAGAGACATTACTCTAGATGAGTGGGAGTATATGGAAACCATGGGTTTAGGAGGAGTGTGATGGTGCTATTGAGTCACATAAGATGTGTCTCTAATGATAGATTTGATTAAGAGGTGGGATCATACCACCAACACCTTCCATCTACTAACTAGGGAGTTGATAGTGATGTAGGAAGATGTGTATAGGATTCTATGACTACCACTCTAGGGTGAGGAGATTTTTGCATGCTTGAGAGAGGAGCATGATATACACATGGTCACTTTATATTGGGAGCATGTTAGTGAGGTGACTTACCATTTTTTGAGTTTCACATATGAGCCCCTCTATATGGCTAATGAGGAGTCGCATCATTTAAGCATCTTGATGATGATTGGGATCATAATGTATGCATTACCAGATGCAGATAGAGGAAGATTTATAATTGCTTTGATAGGTGTGATTACATAGATGATTGAGTAGCATACTATTTTTTCTTGGGCTCTAATATTTTTGGCATATTTATATAGAGAGATACAGGGTTTGAGGCTACATCGATGATATAGTTTATGTGTCTATCATCTACTACACTGTTGGGTGTATGAGCACATCATGGTAACATGGCCATTAGGGTTACCTACCACTATCCTAGCTAGCTTCAGGGTTGGATTTAGATGATGGAGAAATGGGATGGCATAGACCCAAGTGGATAGTGTCATATGAGACATTACCTACTATAGGTACATGATCAAGGGCTTGATCCTTGTAAATATCATGTAGAGACTGTATTTAACATACCTAGTTTTCAAAAGGTAGGTAGAGAAGCTTGTTGGGTTGTAAAACTCACTATGGGTTAGGGGGAGATGGGTTGGTGAGTTAGAGATGGTACCCATAGCATGAGTCAGGAGGTAGTTTGGGTTATTGCAAGATATTCTACCTATCTTCTCTTGATATAGGCAAGATGATATAAAGGCACCGTTACCATTACCCTAGGAGATTGATGGGCTATATGTTGAGGATATACTAGTAGGGCTAGGTGTTGGGGACCCAAGGTGTATATTGGCATATACATCTTGGTGGGTAGGGTTACATCTGGTGGTGGATGTTAGGAGGCCACCACCAAATTTATAGGGGTCATTCAGTGAGAGGGATGCAATGCTACATGCCCAATATACTATAGTATAGGATTGAGATGTAGTAGCGTAGGCTTGAGAGATGGTCTAGGTAGAGTTTTAGCCTTATAGGGGTAGGTGGTGATGTTATAAGGTCAGATTAGCGCTCTATAGGGTTAGGTTATAACACTATAGGGCCAGGGGATTATTTTATAGGGTCATGTGACTATAGTGATAATGAAGAGAGATAGTTTGAGAGTAGCAAGCTAGGCCACTCCTCCTCCTCCACCACCATAGGGACTAAATAAGCTAGGCCATCATTAGGTGCTATGGGTCCTCCATAAACTATATCTATGGTGAGGTATTTGATTACCCTAAATGAGATTGCTTACTATGAGAGGGTGATTAGAGAGTTCCCACATATATAGAGATATTCAGAGTTCAAAGAGTAGGAGAGGTTGATGTCACATGCAATGGCTTATAGCTCACATCAACATAGATGGATGGAGAGTGGTGATGACACTACCTCCTCATGACTACATATAGGGCCTTGAGGACACTGAGTATTAGTGTTTGCTAGTTTTTGTTTATATATGTTATAGATATTCTAGTCTATGAGCTGAAGATGTGAGATGTACATTTTGAGAGAGATTTATGATGTTATGATAATGTAGATGATGAACATGTACTTTGATCACATATTATATATATGAGATGTTCATTTATTTCCATGTGTTTATTTGAGATGCATTACTTATGATTATGATGATGATATGGATGATGTTTATTTTATGCTATGTTAATTTTGATGTTAATGTTGATCATGTTATTTGAGTTTAGACTAGCCTTTCCCATTTATGTGATGGTATATTCTTAGTTGATTGGTTAGTTTCATCTTATTATTTTTCCATATTTGTGATGGTGTATGCTTAAAATGAATAGATTGATTAGGTTAATTTATTTCAACATTTTATATATATTTGTGATGGCGTATGCATAAAATAAATAGGTTGGTTATGTTAGTGTTGGTATGACATTGTTTCTTCATCTCAAATAGAGATATCAACATGTGATGTGGAGGGGAAAATAAAGAGGCAAAATGCTCATACATTGGTAAAGACCATAATTTAGAACATAAGTAGCTTCAAGAAAATGAGACTCTTTCATGCCTTATATATTTGAACCATTGTGTTTATTAGAGAAGCATCATGTTTACCATATGTTAAGTGAGCTTTATAGTCCCTTGAAAGGGGGAAAAAGGTAGAATGAGAAAAAATGTTTAGATAGCATAACCTACCAAGTAGAAATGATATGTCCCTTTTGTGGGTGACCCGAGAGCTAATATAGGCAAGTCCATGACTTAAAGCTTCTTTTTTAATGTGTAAGCTAATTAATGTGGGAAGCCTAATCTAAAATATCTATCCTTGAAGGGAACAATATATTGATAGTAGCAAAGGGAAGTTACGCAATTGTCCTTTAAGGGAGCAGTCTACATTGAAAAGCATGACTTGGGATTTTATAACTTTTATAAATATCCCATTTTTTTTTTTGCTTTTAGTCATGGACAAGACTATAGAGGCTTAGGATTTTTCTCCTATGAATATAATAGGGATGCTCAAGGGATGAACACAAGTTAAACATGAAGTAAAATGATGTTAGTTTAACAAAAGAATGGTAATAGATGTAAGACATTTAAAGACTCAAGTTCTAGCCTTCCTTCAAGAGAAGACAAGTAACAAGTTCCTAAACCATACTTATGAGTTATGATATAAGGTCTAAGCCAATTAGGAGAAAAATTACCTCATTTGATTTTCTCCATGTTCGTCACATGTTGATTTTATTTTAAGATGAAATATCCTATATTGAAATCTCACTCTTTGAGGTTTTTGTTATAAGCACGTTTGATACATTATTGATAGATTTGGAGATGGTTGAGGGCTATGAGACAGTGCTCATCAAGAAATTCAAGTTGTGACAAAAATTCTTGGCAAAAGTTATTATTAGTAAGTATGTCATGTAGAGAAATGTAAAGAGAAGGAATCTAGACCTCAAGAGGTAAAACAACCTCTATCCCATATACCAATGACAAAGGTGTAGCACTCATAGGGGTTTAAATGCTAGGGTGGTAAGCCCATAAATCAAAAGGAATGTGTGTGTGCCAATCCTTGTCTGTATTATCAACTACCTTCATGAGAATTTTGGTCAAAGTTTTGTTAGAAGCTTCTAACTATCTATTAGCTTTGGGATAGTATGGTGATGAGAAGCTTAATTTAATTCTAAATGCATCACAAAGATTTTAAATAGTCTTGTTTTTTAAAGACTTGCCATTATCTATTATAATCTTGTGAGGTACACCAAAATGATAGATGATGTGATGGTTAATGAATTCAATAATTTTTTTAGCTTTAGTGGAGATGAGAGGGATGGCCTCAACCCACTTGGTGAGGTATTCAGTGGTAGTAATGATAGAATGATGATGGAGTGATGAATGAGGGTTAATCTCTTTGATTAAATCTAAGCCCCATTGGGAGAAGGGCCAAAAAACTTGAAATGCATGACTAGGAATGTGAAGAAGGTTAGCATGTTGTTGACACTTGACATAATGCCAAATGTAGTCAGCACATTCTTGATGAAGTGTAGGCCAATAATAGCCAAGTTGAAGAATATGTTTAACAACTATGTGACCATTGAAATGCCCATCATAAATCCCATAATGGAACTCCTTAATAGCAAAAGGAGTATCAATACTAGCTAAGCATCTAAAGAGAAGACCATCAAAAATTTTCTTGTAAAGAAGTCCCCCTAGTATAGTGTAATGAGTGACATATTTTATGAAGGCCCATTTCTCATTATTATAAAGATCAGGAGGGTTAATAGAGAAGGAAAGATAATTTATGAGTTATTTATACCATAAGTCTTGTGGGTTGGTTATTACATTTTTGACAAAGAGGCTATTAGATGAGACATAAGAGGGTAATGTTAAGCGATGCATGGTGACATAGATTCTCAAAGAGGAGTATGAAGAGGGTATGTGTGAAGCAAGTGAAGCCATCAAAATTTGTTTTTAGATCGAAGAACTATTTGTAATAGATAAGAGTCAAATGATCCTAAGAGTGTATCTACACAATGTTTATACCACTGTAGAATTTCATTTTTGTATAGGTAGGAACCATTAACTTGGTTAACCACTAGTTGAGAATCACCAAAAATGGTTATGGATTTGATACCCAAGAAAAGAGCTATTTTAAGTCTTATAATCAAAGCCTCATATTTAGCCATACTATTAGTGCATTCAAAATTTAGTTTAAATGACAAAGGCATAGGTTCACCATCTATAGGAATAAGAATGACCCCCACACCCCCACTATGTTGGCATTTAGATCCATCAAAGAACATCATCATTTGATAGGAGATGTCATCAGTGGAGAGTGTTGCAATAGATTCATTAGGGAATTCAAGGTTTGAAGGTTGATTGTTAGGTAAAGGGGTAGCAACTAACTAGTTAGTGATTGTTTTCCCTTTAATAAAATTTTGATGAATGAACTCTAAGTCAAATTTAGCAAGAAGCATGAGCCACTAGGATACACATTGATTGTGATATGGTTTAGAATGAATGTATTTGAGAGGATATTTATGGGTGACCACATAGGTTTTATGATTTAGGAGATAATGGTGAAGTTTAGAGGTAGAAAAACCAATGCAAGGCAAAGTTTTTTAGTGTGGGTATATCAAGGCTCATAATCAATAAGTGTGCAGCTTATGTAATAAACCACCTACTCTTGATGTTGGTCATATCAATGTGCAATCATAACACCTAGTGAATGGTCTATTGTAGAGATGTATAGGTAAAAAGGCTGATTTTTCTTAGGTGGAATAAGAACTAGTGGGGAAAGGAGGTATTGTTTAAGTGCATCAAAGGCTTTTTGGTAATTTGCATTCCATTAGAAAGAGACATCCTTTTTGAGGAGATGGTGAAAGGGTTGGTAGTGATCTGACAACTAGAAAATGAAGCAGTGAATGGATTAAAGTTTGCCTTGTAGGATATAGAGTTGTTTTATACTAGTAGGTGGAGGTATTTCTAGGATTTATCTAACCTTAGCAAGATTGACCTTGATACCATAGAGAGAAATGGTAAAACCTAAGAGTTTACTGGAAAAAACATCAAAGACATATTTCTTTGGGTTTAGTCAAACATTATATTGGAGGAGATGAGTGAATATGGTTTTGAGAATTTTCAAGTGTTCTTGATGAAGTTTAGACTTGCTGAGTAAGTCATCCATGTAATCCTCCATAATTTTGTGTTGTAGATCATGGAAAATGTAGGTCATGACACATTGGTAGGTTTCACTAGCATTATTCAGGCCAAAAGGCATGACCCGATAAAAAAAAGTCCCCCATGGGGTAATAAAGGTTGTCTTGTGTTGATCCTTAGGAGTGACCAAGATTTGATTATATCTAGAGAATCTATCTATAAGTGATAACATCTCATGGCTGACCATTAGATCAACAAGTTGGTCGATACTAGGCAATGGGAAATAATCTTTTAGACAAGTGATGTTTAAATCATGATAGTCAATGCAAATATAGATTCCCTCAGTAGCTTTCATGATAGGAAAAATATTAGAAATCCATTGTGGGTTGTCGATGGGTTGGATAAAGTTAACAGAAAGGAGGCATTGGAGCTCTTATTTGACAAGGAGAGCAATACAAGGTTGCATTTTACGAAGCTTCTACTCAATGCATTTAGCATTTTGAATGGTGACAATGTTATGGGTGATGATAGAGGGATCAATACCAGGCATGTCATTATAATACCAAAAAAAGGCTTTGCTATGGTCACTAAGAAATGTGGTATAATCAACTTACTCAGAGGAATCTAAATATTGGCCAATCTTGAGGATATGAGGGTTATCATGGGAGGGTAGGTTGATGTCAATGGTTAATTCATTTAACATAGTTTGCATTTTCTATGGGAGTGATAATTGGATATAGGAATCATCCACACCATGTAGGTTAGAATTATGTCATCATCTTGACATTGGGTAGTGCTAATAGTGGGAAAATATTCATCAATTATTTTAGGATAAATGAGAGGTAGGGACCTTATTTACTTACCCTGATGATAGTTGAGAGGCCCCAAATAGATGGCATTTATTGAATTTTTTTTAGGAGGTATTGATACCTCTAATTCGATAGGTAATGGTGGAGAAGAAGAAACTGGTTCTTCAACAATTAGTTCATAGGAGGTTTTAGTGAGTTTATTTGGTTCATCATATCCCACCCCATGCCTCTTTTTGGCATTTTCAATAGTGTTTTTAGTAGGATATTCAATAGGCATATGGACATCTTATTCATAATGACCCAAAACAAATCCTTTCTAGGCACACCTATAGAGATAGGTGTCAGCTGATCTAAGGTTACTCAAGAAAGAGAAGTCATAGGTAAATGGTTGTGGTGAAGAAGATGAATTATTGACATTGGGAGCTTGATCAATTCCCCCATATCTAAAATTGGTTTGAAGGTTAGGGGGCCCATAAGGGATGACCATCCCAATACAGGGATCATAATTTGGGTGTATGTGAAGCCTTCCATATTCTTGCAGAGTATATAACATGTTGAGCATCAACAAACAATATTCACAAAGTGGTAATCATTGAAAGGTCTCCTCCATGGGATCTTTATTAAGAATTTGTGTTGTTGATATATGTGTAACCATGGGAGTGGAGCTTATGGAGGCTTTAGAAGCATCATGCAAGGAAGAGGATATTTTCAATGGGATGAGAACATCATTGGGACTATAGGTCATATTACATGTTTCAAATTGGGGTGGGTTAGTAGGTATAACATGTACTTGTCCATCATGTTCAAACTTGACATAGTGGTGCATAGTTGAGGGTACACATGTCATAGCATGTATCCGAGGTCATCCAAGTAGTCTATTATATTGGAACTCTCCTTCCATAACATAGAAGAGCTTGAGAATTGTGTGGGGACCTATACAAATATATAAGACAATAGTGCCCACCATAGTAGCTATAGTATCATTAAAGGAATGGAGTCCCACATCAATTTGAGACATGCAATTATCAAAAAGGGATAGTTGTTTGTAGGCATGGGTGGAAATAATATTAATACTATCTCGCCCATCAATCATAACTCTCTTGATATGAGTTTGATCAATATATATGGTAATAAAAAGGGTGAGATCTTGATCTTTAGGGTGTTGAAGTGGAATTTCTAAATCACTAAAAGAAATTATGGAGATGGAATTAAGGGAGCTGACCAAAGTTGTAAGAGGTTGTGGATCATCTGATTGTACTTAAATTTCTTGCAAAGCATTAGTAAAAGCTTGATGATGATGGGATGAGCTTTGGATTAACTCATATAAAGACATTTTCATAGGAGTTTGGTGAAGATGTTTCACTATTGAGATTTAGATAACATCTAAGAATGTTATTTTAGGAACACCCAAGATAAAAATATTAGGGTTAGTAGGGGGAGTGTATTTGGTGAAGGGATGGGTCCAAGGTGTAGTGACCTTTTCTTTAGCTTTATCTTTTTGGTTTTGTGACTGTGTGACCACATTAACTGTGTTGATTTGAAAATTTGGTGGAGGTGGTAAAGGGGTTACAATGACATTTTTGGGTTTGAATTTAGGTGGAATAATAGGAGCCATTGTAGATGTCAAAGGTGGAATAGTGAAAAAGTTAATGGGAGTAACATAAAAGAGAGTGTTAACATCGAAGTGTTGCTGAATAACCATTGTGAGGGCTTTATAATTCTTAGTATCATATCTAAGTGAATGATGATATAAGCACACTTGTGTATCATCAAACCAAGATGGCTTCATTCCAAGAGGACTATAGGGCTTAATGGGAGGAAGAGTTATCACCAAAAATTTCAATAATTGACGTAAGAAAAAGCTTTGAGAGCGTACAAGTGGGCTTGCACTTGTACTAATAGGAGTGGACACCTTCTTTTATTTTGGTGTTGGAAAGGTAATTTTATGTGGTGTATTATTTCTTGATGGTAGACTTACATGTTTTGTTATCACTTTCTTAGTGTTAGATGTGAGAGGCCTACTAGATGGTAAAGGTAGGAGTGGAGGTAGCTTAACCTTTTATTTAGCTTGGTTAGATGATATTCAAATTAAAGTCAAATGGTGCAGACCCAAAATGGATGGTAAAGTTGAGGGTTGAAGAAGGGATCAATGAGATCTAGGAGGCTTAACATTCTTATATATTTTAGGGTCAGAAACTCCAACTTGTGATTGAGGAGTTAAATATAATTTCACTTGTGGATGGATTAAATTAGAAATAGGGTGTACACCTAAGGGCCTGATCTGCTTTAATGTAATAGAATCTTGTGAGGCTAAGGGTTTTGACATAGATGGCTAAAATTTTGGTGCTTTTTGTGAAGAAGCTCTAGCTTTGTCAAGGACCTTAGGGTAAAGGGTAGTAAGGGGATTGACAATAAAGGTCAAAATTCACTGTGTTAGATATGAAGTCTTAAGCTAGTCCCATAATGCCACATGGTCAAGCTTTATGGAGTCAAGACATTTTAGATTTTTCAACAAATGTGAGAAGGATTTTGATGAAGTTAATGTAGGCCTTATGGTTGTGTCTTTAGAAAGCTATGGTGTTTGGGAAATAGGGGAATTGTTGGTTTCTGCTACTTTAGGCCAAATATGAGAAAGAACCATAATGGGGTCTTCTTTGATAGAGATAGAAGAAGAGACTTGGTCTGCCATGGGTGAAGGGGAGGTAGGTGAATTAGGTTCTTCAAGAGGGTAAAGAATAAGTATTATGGCTCCCTCAACATGTGGGCGAGGCATGGGTAAAGTATGATCCTCCATAGGTAAAAGAAGGGGTAAGAGTGGTGCAATTGGAGTAGGCACAATATGTCTCTTCTCTATTATGGGAGTAGATGATATGGACTCTTCTAGATGCAAAGGTGAAGTGGGTGAAGTACCACTCTCTAAATATGGAGGAGAAGTAGGTGAAGAAAGTTCCTTAAGAGGGTATAATGCAAGAATGATGTTCCCTTCAACATGTGGTTGAGGAATATATAGGGTATGGTCTTCATGTGATAAGAGGATAGGTAATATTGGTGCAAAAAAAATTGAGATTATAGGCTCCTCAGGTGGTAAAAGGAGTGGCAAAAGAGGTTCCTCCTCTTGAGGGAGTGCAGCAGGTAAAATAGGCTCTTCTACCTAAGGAGGAAGAATGGGAAAAATAGATGCCACTAAATGTGGGGGAGGAGTCGATGAAATAGGTATTACCTATTGAGGGGTAGGTTGAATTGAAGATAAAGGAAAAACCATATTAAACATACAGATATTATGATCACCTGAGTTAGTTGTAGACTAGATAATATTTTGATTTGTTGAATGGTTAGGAAAAGGGTGTTTGAACACATCCATACTTTGATTAGGAGGTGCGTTAGGATTATCCAAGATGAGCTCACCTTTATTATAGCATATATTAAATAATATTCTTAAGTGTCTTATAATTATTAAAGTTGTGGCCTTTAACTTGATGGTAACTGCAAAACTCATCTTTCTTGTACCAGGTTGGGATAGGATGGGAAGGGTGAAATTATATAGGAGGTTTAATTTGAGAAAGGGTTATGACACCTTGTTGTAATAGTTTCTCCAAGATGGATGTATATGATTCCCTAATAGGAATGTATTGGCTTTGTTCATACTGTTGTTGGAACTTCCTGGTTATATTTTGAGAAGTCAAAGAATTCAATTGGTTTATAATTGTGGAAGAGCCTGACTTAATGACCACCACATGGGTAGAGCCTTTAACCTTTTGGTTAGAGGGATAAGTTTTAGAGGAGGAGGAATCATTTGTCTTGGTATTTGGATTCTTATTGCACAACTTGACTTTGCCTTCATCAATAGCCTGGACTTCTAGTTTTTGCACCATTGTAAAAGCTTCATCAAATGTGCAAAAAGTTTGTACTCAAAGTGTGGATGAGATGTACTTAGCACATGCCCTTGATAAAATATCAATAAGCTCAGGCTGGAGTAAGGAGAAGGAGAGTTGATTGATAAATCTTCTCTAATGAGTGACACAATCAAAAATAGACTCATCATCAAATTATTTGATAGCATACAAGTCTATTATAGAAACCTTCTTAGAAATGTTAATAGAGAAATGGTCTAGGAATATTTGTGCAAGTTGGGTAAATGAGAAAAGGGAGTGCTGAGGTATAGAGATATAAAAATCCAAGGCAACACTTGAAAGAGACATATGAAAAGTGCAAAGTAGTAATGCATCATCATGCCCTATTAATTAAAAAGCATGTCTAAATACTCGAAAGTGCTATTGTGGGTCCTTTTTACTTTGGAAATGAGTAAATTTAGGGAGATTCCATTGGATTGGATAAGGGAAAATAGGCATAAAAGGATGGATTGGTTCATTGCATATCTGATCATAAGATAATACATTCTTTGAACCAGAAACATATGTCTCTAGATTAGACATCTTATCCATTAGCATCTTAATGAGGTCTAGAGGTGGAATAGTTTGGGGGATTCCTCCTAAGTTATAGGGAAGCTGATAAGAAGCAGAGGGAGCATATGACATAGCTTTCTAAGGTTGTGTTAGGGTAACATAAGGATAATGAGTCATAGGCTAAGGTGTAGAGAGAAAAGGGACTTGTCCTATTGGGTTAGAGGCTATGCCTTGGTTGGTTATTGTTATTGCAAGTTGAATTATTGGAATGGTTAGACTGGATGAAGGGTGAGTCATAACTCAAGTAATTATAGGTGTGAGGGTAGATGGCATAGGTACCACTAAATTTTAGAATGGGGTGTGACTTGGTTGCAATGGTTATGGTTGTGAAAGAAGGGAAGTTACACCAGTGTTTACGTGGGATTGGGCAGTTAGAGATGCCACATTTTAGACATTATTTATAGTTGGGTTACTCATCAAAGTGGTGGTTTGGGTAACCATGGGGAAAAAAATGAAGGCAACTTAAATTGAGGTTGTCTCCATTAAAGAGGTTGGCATACCATAGATTGGGTCACCCGAAGAATTATGGGTTTGGCTCATAGCAAGGTAATGTAGAAGGGCTGCCACATTATGATGAAGAAATTTAGCAAAATATTGATCTCCCTTAGGCACAATGGGAATTTGGTTAGGGATGAGAGTATGCTCTGTATCTAAAGTATACTCCAAGATAGAATCAAAAGTGAGAGGGGAAGGTGGAAGTGGTTACTGGCTTACGTAATCGACAAGAATTTTGGCTTGAGCTTGTGTCAATACCATCCAAAAGGTGGTTTGAATAGTCTTATTACCCTATATTTGAAATATAATAAAGAAAAACTAGGTTTGAGTGTAGGTAAATGGGTTATTTTAGCTTTCTATTATTGAGTAGATGAAACTACATAATCATCGACATTAGTAGGGATGATTGATATCGATAGGAATAGTTCACTGACATTGATGGAATAACTTATGTCAATAGGTAAAGTCTACTGATATTGGTAGGGCTAATCGATGTTAGTCACTGAAAAATCTTGGGAAATGGAAAATATGATGTTTTAAGAATTTAGAGGCTAAAAATAGGTAAAATAGTGGATGTCAAAGGTCTGTGTAAGAAGGATAACACTCAGAAAACCTGAGATAATAGGTTATACAAACTGAGCTTTAGAAATAGTATTGATTTTATGAATCAATAGAAAAGCATCTTTACCAACTCAAAAATATAGAAGTCAAATAAAAAGTAGAAAAATAACATTCAGCCATCAACTATTAAATCTTTCAAAATAATTTTAGTCTCGTCTTGGCTTATGCCTTAATCAGAAAGTGAGAAGAGAATTTGGTTATCGAAGGTACTAAAAAGCAATTTAGAGCTGGTTTTAGGTTGGTTTTGGTGCTCAAGAGGAAATCTATGGTAGACCAGGTATGTGGCTTATTATAAGAGCTTGATCTTCACACTTCACAAACCTAGAGTCGAGCCAGGTCGCTTAGCCAAAATATAGCTTATATCTAGAGATTATACTCCACTAGAGAATGGAGTGGGTTTTCTCCTTGGTGGTGAAATCCAAGTAGGATAGCTGGGTAAGGTAAGGTGATCCACCAGGTGATGAAATCTTGATGGGCCTTTTCTCAAGTGAGTTTAGATACTTGTTTATTTGAATGTGATTTAGTTATGTAACATAGGTATGCTATTATTTATTCAAAATGCTTGTAATTATCTAGGTGAGTTAATATGCAACAAGAAAACTATGAAATATAGTAAGTTTTAAACCCAAATTTGAAATGTTTAGATTTGAATGAAAATAGAGAGGAAATAAGAATAAAGTATGAATTTGAATATCCTAATGTGTATGGAATAACAAGTAAAGAAGGGATTCTCTTTTTAAAAAAAAAGAAATTGACAAATTGCTTTTAGAGGTAAGGAGAAAAGAAAGAAATTTTTAGATTTAATGCCTTTTAAATAGAGAATAAGATATTGAATTTTTCATTTTTAAGAGAAAAAAAAGGAAGAAGTGAAAGAAATGAAATTTTCACTATAATGCACCTATATGAATGTTTAAAACAAGAAATTAACCTAAAGAAAACTCCATGGTCCCACCGGGTGTGCCAGAAATGTTTCACCGAATTTCATCTATTTTAATTCTAAAGGAAAACAAAAAGAAGGATGGAGATAAGTGATTAGAATGAAATTGGATTTGGTTTGTGTACCATATTTAGATGTTGTGATCACTCCTCTTTGGCTAGGGAGGACTAATTTCAAATAAGAAATCACTACCAGAAGATGTTTGTTAGTAGATAAATGAGTGGGGTGCTAAGCTACATGCTTGTTCTAGGAAGTGTGAAACTTTCCTAGAGATGATAGTCCACTTTTGAGAGATAAAAGAATAATAAATAACTAAAATAGAGGTAAAGAGAGAGTGAAAGAGAGATAAAATTACCATTATTAACAAATTATACGTAGCAGAGAGTGACAAGGTGTAAATGTAGTACTTTGTTTGTGTTTTATAAGTTGTCTAGGTAGGTTTTGAGGAGGATAGGGCATCTATAGTTACTAACATCAGTAGGAGTGTGATCGATATTAGTTATAATTCCAAGGCTAGTAGTGAAGTGACTGATGTTGGTTAGGATACCGAGATCAGTAGGGGAAATAATTGTTTGGGTGCTTACATAAGGCTTTCTTTGGTCTAGGAAATGGTTTGGATCAGACCAGGGAGGTTGGGAGAGTTATGAGAGGGAGATTATGGCTTCGTTAAGTCTAGTTAGAGGTTTGGTATATCAGGTTAAGGGTAAATAAGCAAGGAAGCTTTATAAATCCATCATGGGGTATGGTCAAAAGTGCATAAAGCAATGTAGAGTAGATATAAAGAAATAGTAGAATAAATATTTAAATGACCTATAGTATCAATATTGTACTTAGCTATGGTGGTTGCTAAATGATAAGTACTAGCTTGATGGTCCTTATCAAAGAGTCTAAACCTGAGTGCCTAAATAGAGAGAATAAATAGGTGCTATTGGTCCTTAAGAGTTTAGTTGCTGATTGTGATTGATTTATTTAGGGTGATTGTAAGCCTCGATGTCAAAAACTAGAATACTAAGAGCCTGAATGAGAGTAAGAATTGATTTTCTTAATTTTTACTAGCCTAAACTATAGGTTGGAGGTTGGCTTATATTATTGACATTAATGATCCTACCGACATTGACCATGGGTTGACTGATATCGACGGCCCTAGAATAGGTAAACCATTCTATTTTTGGCCTATTTTCTATTATTGTGCATGTCAAGTGTGACACCCCTTATAAAATGGTAAAAATAAGAGGTTAAGAAGGAAGTAGTTGTTTAGGAATTTAGTTTAGAAGTGGGAATAAGTCTTGGGTAGTTAGGATGAGGGGACCAAGTCTTGAGATGACTCATCATGGAAGAATTAGTCATAGGGTGAGGTAGCCAAGTAAGGTGGTAATATGAGTTTTTAATTAACTTAATTAAGTATTTTATATTAATTAAATGTGTGAGGGGTAAAAATATGGGTTAAGGAGATTAATTTTTATTATTAAAATGGGCTTAAGGGGGGTTTTGACATAGAGAGCTATGCATGTGTGTGTGACGTAATTTTGGTGTCTACACATTTCTCTTAGGATTTCACTTGGTCTTTTAATATCCTTTGGTATAATATTTTCATCACTTTTTTAGATGTATCCTATTGTAAATTTTTATTTGGATATGAAACCTTATTTGGTATAATATTACTAAACATAGATGCAAACACATGGTTAACACTAGCATATTTTGGATTTTGTAGATATGTAATCTTATTTTCTAATAATGTGTTATTAGTATTGAAAATATTTTATAATTTTTCTTTTAGCTTCCTCATAAGTATGATTTGATATTTTATAGCTTCACAAGTATGAGTTCTAGGTATGTCAGATTGAATATGCATAAATACACCATCTACCTTACCCCTTGAAGGAGTGATAACATGGACCTAGTAAAATGGATGGCATTTATCACCCTCCTTAGGGTTAGGATGAATAGGCTCCATATTATTATAATAATATTGGTAAAGATAAGTTTGAGTTTTATTTTTATTAGGATCATTTTTTAGTTTTGTGGTTTTGAGATTTATAACAATATAGATATGACAACAAACAATGACTACAAAGAGATATTGTAAGATAAAGTGTTCAACATACATATCCATATTTAGCAAGATTGTAGGAAAAACAAAGTTTGATTTTTAAATTATGAAAACTATAAAAAGAAGAAATCAAAATCTAGGAATACAGGAAATTAGGAAACACTAGGTCAAGTGGGGTTGGGAGACCAAAGGTTGGGTTGACCACAATGTGCCAAATGAATATAAAGTAACATAAAGTGATTGGATAATAAATTTTGTAATCTAAACTATGTTTTTTAGGAAAAATATTAAATAAAATGAAGCCATAAAAATAGGTAAAAAAATTATAATGTATGACATGTAAGTCTAAATTTAATAAAAATAGTAAAATTATAAATTCACAAAATACATATAATATTTCAGAGAAAAAAAAAACATTTTTTGTCTATATCAAAAAAATTATTAAAAACCTATAATAAATTGGAAGTAGAATTAGAAGCAAAACCTTAGAAGATTCTTGATAAAGAATCAATAATGTAGATAAAACATGATCTTATTTCATAGATATGAGAAAGGTTTTTAAATAAAATAATATTTTTGATGAAACCCATAAATTAATTATAAAATAAGTATACCATTCATCTTTTATGTTAATATTTACTAGAAATAGTAAATTGAAAAATCTATACTGAATTTTGGTGATTGAAAAGAGAATTTGAGTATACCAACTTGAATAGAAAATACCTCTAAGGAATTTTAAAATGGATCTATTTGGAGGCTGAAATGTGCTAATCGAGGATGAAATTTAAAGCATATGCACATAAAACCCCTGTAACTAGATGAGTGTAAAAACTTGGCATAATGTTGTAAATCTAAAAATAAATTATAACAGGTTAAAATCCTAGGAATTTGGAAACTCTAGATCAGACTAAGTTTATAAAGGAATACTTAGAGGTTAGGTTCACCAAATGTTTAACCTTAAATTGAGATGGGAAATATAGTATAGGGTTAAGAATATAGAAATGAATAAGCACTAGGATGATAAATATATCCATAGTAGAATAATTAATTTACAATCTTAGATAAAAAATATCATGAATTTAAATGTTAAGATATGATAAAATATAAATTAATCTACTAATTGATATTATAATGAATTATGAATAGATTACTTAGCTAGTTTATTATGTACATGCAAATATAATATGGAATAGATTGGAAGCGCATACACTCAATTTCAACTAATTTCATGTCTAAATTAGGTACCAGATTGATTTATATCAAACAACATAATTTAAGCCTAGAAGTCATTATATTTTCCAAATTCATTTGTGCAAGGGATATAATTACCTATAAGCAGGTTAATGTTTTCTTATTTAGGGTATTATCTTGTATGCATTAATAACTTAGCTTGGATTCAACCCCAATCAAATTGTGACATAGTAAATTGACATTCTTGGTCTATCGATCTATTAATGCAAAATACTAAAATCAATTCATAAATGCCAAAAACCCTAAGAAAGATTAATTAAAAACCAAACTTCAATTAACTACTTAATTAAAAAATTCCAAGTTGAGTTAGGGAATTAAATTTTCTACAAAAGGAATTTTTTAATAAAGATGAGGTCAAATTAAAGAAAATTAATAATATATTTTTTTAATTCCTAAAATCAAGTAAAAGGTGAGTCTCAACCTCATAAATATGTTATATTAGTTTTAATGGCAATAAATATCTTTTATGAATTGTCAAGCCTTCATAATTACTTTGACCCAACCTAGGGTTAACATAAACTTAACCAAGGTTAATTTAGACTCAACCAAGGTTAAAAATAAACCTAACCTCACTAGGGTTAGAGTTAGTTTTGAGACCAATAAATATAAGTGCCCTCATTCTCTCCAAGGAAGCTTTTGTGTGTAAGGTTATTATGTAGGAATGGCTTCAAGAAGGCTCTCAAGTAATGTTATAATGCCAAATTGATTCAATAATCTTCACACCAAGCAAAGAAAATAAAAGAAAAACCACATGTGGTCTTAGATAAGTGCTACAAAGATGTAAAATGCATTTATCAAAGTCTTTATTACCCACAAGCCAAGAAGGAACATTCTCTATGCCAATGAGTGAACACTAGTTTTGACAAGGGAGGTAACATAGTTTCATACTTTTATCTTTTACTTATAGTTTTGTTTATTGTGTTAAGTTCACCCAAGTACTTAGGCAAGAGTGGTTTAGTTTCCATTACGTTATTACATTTGAATTCTCTTTTGATTCACTAACAAGGAAATAACAAATTTATGGATCTTTAGACTCCTAACATTACATAAAGGCATGCCTGGTGGGACATCTTACCCCATATATAATGAGTGAATGATGTGGAACCTTAAAAATACTTTAAAATATCACTCACATCTTCAAGTTTTTAGTTTTTTTATGAAATTCATGTCATTTTATTTAGCACTAATCAATGACTTCACCTTGCTAAACGGTGACTTCACATGTTTTATCCTCTATTTTGTGATAGTTTATTTTGCAAAAAATGGAAACTTAGCATCAATGAATTCATTAAAAATGGAGACATTTATTTTTGATGAAATCAATGACATTGACCTGTGTTTAAGCTAACCTCTATAATTGGTGACATTGACGAACAAAAATAGTGACTTTCATCCTACATCTTTAAGACTTTACTTGGTAAATTTACTCATGATTTTAGTGACTTCACCTTGTTTTTAACCATAATTGGTGACTTTTCCTAGACTAATTAGAAAATTTTCACCTAAATAATAGTGACTTTTCTATATATATATATATATATATATATATATATTTATTCCACAGGAAATAGTTGACTTTGTATAAATTGATGACTTCGCTCTGTTGAGAAATCAATGACTTTTCTCTATGTAAACAAAAACCAAGATTTGAAAGTGAAAGTGAAAATTTGTTTTTTGGTTGAATATTTATCATAAAATAAAGTGAAATCACTAAAATTTTTACAAGAAAATAAGTGAATAAATAGAGTTTTAAACACTTCTAAATTTCATACACACTTATGCTTTAGTGCTTAAATTTTACCTAACCGACCTTTGTTTTTTGTCTTTCAAGTTTTATAAGAGAAAACAAAGGCCAAGGGGCCAAAATTTTTGTCACATATTATTTGGTTCTTTAAAATTAATATTCATTTTAGATTATATCTCTTAAGATATTTTTCTTTTTGTTTGTTCATTGTTTGTTAATTAGTTTTAAATATGTAGATTAAATTATTTTTAGTAAAATGGACTTTGTGTTGGAAGCACAATCACTGAGAGTGGGGGGGGGTGAATTAGTGATGCAATAAAATAAAATTCAATTATAGTTCTTCAAAATCTTAACCATTCAACATAATCATTCATGAATCATATAAACCATTTATTACAATGAATAAAGAAAACAATACAAGATCAAAGCACACAACACATGAATTATGTGGGGAACCCTTATGGGGGAGAAAACCCACCAAAAATAGCTTTAGAATTATGTAATATAAATTTATTGATTCAATTTAGACTAGATCCAAATGATTAAGGATCACCCACCCCTCAATTTGGTCAAGCACCCACTAGACCTTTAGCTAGTACCAATTAGCAAGGAGGCTACAACCCCCTAGATGATCAAGTACCAACTCAATCACCTCCAAAATTATCTCCACATTTGATCTAATGTCTAATAAACTTGATGATGTACTTATATTTATATAACACCTAAAAACCTACATCTCTATTTCTTTCTTCTAATTGATTTCAAATCAAAACCTTTGTACTAGTTCACCTAAGCAAAATAGGCCTAATAGCCTTGAAACAAATCTGCTTATTTACTCATGACCTAAAACAAAAAAAATTATACACTTGTCATATCTTAAAAATTATTTTATGATTGTTTTCATGGAATATTAAAATTATGAAAAATCATATATAATTCTCTTCACACACCAATTGTCTAACTAGCACAATGAGGCCAAAATAGCCTTTTACATATACATGATTCTTTCTCCAATCAATCTTGGTCGGCCATAAATATTTACATTATTGGATAAACATAAAAATATACATTTTAAAATGTTACATAAAATTTACATTAACTCATTAGGTCATACATGCTTTAAATAAAACAACACACTAGGCTTAAGCAAGACCTAAGCAATTAGCCCTCCATTAGGCCAAACGTTATACCTAGATACCAATAGCCCTTAACCAAATATGGAACCTTTTAAAAACTTTAACACAAGGTAATACATAAACTATATATGTTTATAAATTCATAAAATACTCCAAGTCACTCGCTTACCTTATGAAACCTATTTTAGCCATTAAGCCTTCAATAGGTCTCATGGAGACCTAATTCACCTTCACAGAACACTTTGATTCACTATGGCCTAGATGGCCCTTATAAATGACTAAAAACATTTAAAATACTTTACCTAAATTCTATATGATCATATTTCATGATTAATAAACATCAAAACATTCACTTATACCCAAAAACCTCCATTAGGCCTTAAAGACCTATTAGGCCTAATTAACCCAAAAACATTGTCTTCACAAATGAGGCTCAAAATAACTACATATAAAATTTAAAATAACAATACACATATGAGTGGAAATATTAATACCTAAATTAAATAATAAAATTAGTAATACACCTTCATTTAGCCTCCAAATGCTCATAAACACCTCTGCAATAAGCCTACTCAGACTTGTAATAATTACAGTCAGCAAAAGTAAACTTTGACCTATAATAACTACACTTGTATAAATAGTCAAAACTCAAAATCACTTTTAGGATGATTTTCGTGGAGTATAATTCATTTTTTATTTTTATACCAATAATGTTTGATCAATATTTTGACTTCTATAATCATTTCTTTGCACTCTAGTTTATTTAGAAAAAAACATAGTCAATGATAGTCAACTCTCATGTACAATAAATGTAATTGTATGACCAACCAAACCTCTTAATCAATTTTATTGGATTTAACTTGAAGTCCTATACCACTTTTATTTTTAAAACACCATAAAATTCATCCATTATCAAAAGTTATAAACAAAATACTACAGACTGGTTTTCCTTTGTAAATTCAAATATCTGAATTCTAATGGTCACTTTTTAATGCAAATTTGACTATGGAAACTAGTGAAATCTACCTAGGAGACCAAATTTGCACTACCGTAACTTTTTATATACATCATGTCAAGACCTAAAACTTTAAAAACATGATATAATCACAAATATGAATAAATCCACATGTCCATTTTCTTCTTACACATTCACATGTGTGAATATTGATGTCATCAATCCACTTACTTAGGATGTTCTACCAGGTTGATTAGGATAACCCAGACCTTCACATGACTACTCTAATGAATTCCTTTAACTTGAAAAAGTAACTCAAACATTCTTGACCCCTAATTTGACCCCTCAAACATGGTCAGTCACCTTAAATATTTTCATACATAATATGCACTCTGAAATCCACTTGGAATCTATCACTTTGTCATTAATGCATTATGTAATAAGATCACCTTGACATCAATGAAAATAAATGTATCTCAAGACCATGATAAAAGAATCCTCTTTTTTCATTGATGGTAAATACCTTTTACAATGATCTATACCAAAGTGAACAACTCCTTCATTCTGATCTTTTTCCCCCTTTGACATTAATGACAAAGGGTTTCTTCCTCAACATGACAACTTGATCTTTGGACCTGAAAAACTAATCACAGAGCTATAAATCTCCCCTAAAATCATGTTCATCTCATATAACCTATTCTCAAACCATACTTAACCACACAAGATCCTTGGAATTCTATCATCTCACATATGCATACCTTGCATCCTATCTATACTCTATGCATACCTTTCATCTTATCTATTGAAGAGGACATACCTCTATTTGAGTTGCTCCTTGATTATTAGCCTACATGAAACATAACCAAACTTCACATAATCATCAAGAAACTTTAGTTATCTCCCCCTAACTCCATATTCCACCTGAACAAAACCAAAATACTATAAACATATACAAGCACAATCTATTACAAGAACATACCTTGAATGGATCCATCTTCATCCATACATAGGATACCACAACTATCCAACATCCTTCATGAAAAAACTAAATTGAATGTTGATATTCTTGTATACAAATGACCTCTTTCAATGGTATACAAACCTTCTCATATGAATTAAAAAACCACAAATGATTTTAACAATAAGAATATGTTTAAATGAAGTTAAATTACCTGAATCCATGCCTATAAGAGATCTTCAAGCTACCAACCTAAACAAGCTGCCTCATTAGGCCATCTATGGATAAAATCTGATTGAATTCATACATTAATTCTACTAAAATTAAAACTTACCTTCCTAATATTAGCCCTTCAAGGACTTCTCTCTTGCACAAGAAAAGATACTCCTCTCCTAGGTCATTTCAAAGAGGTATATTTTAAACAAAGATATATAACTAAAATTCTCATACCTTTACACCAAGGGACTACCTATATCACACCATAACCTAATTAAACACTTTTTTATCATAATTTTACACTTGATCACAAATTTTAGTTACCCAACTCATTGTACAACCTAAGATACACCATCCCAAGGGTTTTTTTGCATTAGAACCCTTATGCCAACCAAGACACTCAAAGTAAGATCTTCTTCTATAAACAACTTTAGAAATTCAAATCACTTTTAATATCTAAATGGGTGGTATACATATTTGAAAATTTTTAAACCAATTGAAATAAGACATACTCAACTATATGCATATCAAGACAAAGAACATACCTTGACCCATTAACTAGTCTCTCACTTATCAACCTTGCAACACCATTTCATGATGATTCAAATGATTGAGTAATGCCTCTATAAATCCTAATAGAGACACCTCACCTACCAAGGAAATTATAAAACCAAAAATTTATGATATTCATAAATCTCCATACTCTCACTAGTTTGCTTATCTTTCCTAAGCCTCCTCATAGGCTTGATTGGATCATCCATCTTCTTTTTGACTCCCTTGTCAACACACCATGATAAATAGTATTCTATCTTGCCTTCATATCTACCATAAAAAACAAACCATCTTGATTGATATTCTTAGTAACCAATTCATCCTTGGTCTCAATCCAATCTCTCTTAATAGTATTAGGTCTCCATATCTATGTATGACCTCTTCCTTGCACAATAGGAGCTCTATACACCTTGTTTTGCCTTGAGAACTCATTCAACTTATTATTAAAATATTTTGAAATATGACCAACTATATGACACATAAAAAAAATAATTTCATTCATACCTTTTTCTTGATGATGATTGTTATCTCCTTTTGATAGGTTACCTCTCTTTTTACAATCTCTTGTAATGTGACCAAATTGATTACACACATAACATTGATTATGTGATGAATTGACAAACCTCATATAGTTAGGATGCCTTAATGGTATTCTCAACTTTTTCTTCATGCTATCATCATTTTTGACTTGATTTGATTTCTCTTACTCAACGTTGCTCATTTTTACTACTAACTTCTCATGCTTAACCTTTACGGAGCCAAGCTCGGTTTTGAATTGATCCAACTCAACCTTCTTTGCCCTCAAAATTGAATTTGAAGCCTCTAACTAATTATTAAGATCATGAATAGTCATATTATCCTGTTTGATTTCTAAGGCTACATTAGAGTTAAAGATACATACCTTCTCCTTAAGAACCTCCAAAGAACTCATCCTTACATTAACATCTTCTAACTAAAATTTGAGACCCTTAATAGCCTTCTCATCCTATTTATCCATTATGAACAATTCATTATTAAAGGTAAAAATATAATATTCATAAGATTTATCCATAAACCTCAACTCTTAATTTTATTTTCCTAGTTGCTTGGCCATCTTGTGCTTCAAAGACCACTTTCCTAGTTGTGAAGCCTTCCTAAAGGACCTACTCTGATACCAATTATTGGAAGCACAATCATTGGGGGCCTAGATCAATGATGCAAGAAATTCAAATAAAATTACAATTATTCAAATTATTAACCATTCAAAATAATCATTCATGAAGCATAGAAACCATTCATTGCAATGAACAAAGAAAATAATGCAAGATCAAAGCACATAACACATGAATTATGTGGAAAATCCTCATGGGGGAGAAAAACCACTAAAATAAGATTTGAAATACTATATTATAAAGTTATTAATTCAATTTATACCATCAAAAATTGATCAAGGAACATCCACCCCTCAATTTGGTTAAGCATCGACTAGACCTTTAACTAACCACAAGTAGCAAGGAGGCTACAACCCCCTAGATGATCAAGCACCAAATGAATCACCTCCAAACTAAACTCCACCTTTGATATGATGTATAATACACCTAATTATGGAATTATCTTCCTATAAAACCTGAAAATATACCTCTCTATCTTGTTCTTCTAATTGATTTCCAATCAAAACCTTTGCTCAAGGTCACCTAAGCAAACTAGGCCTAATAGCCTTGAAACAATTCTGCTTACTTATTCATGACCTGAAACAAAAAAAATATTCCCTTTTCACATATTAAACATGATTTTATTATTTTTTTAATGGCATATTACCCTTATTAAAACTCATATAATTCACTTCACACACCAATTGTCTAACTAGCACAATGAGGCCAAAAATAACCTTTTACATATACATGATTCTTTCTCCAATCAATCTTGGTCAGCCAAAAATCTTTAAATTATTATATCAACATAAAAATATATATTTTTACATTTTACATACAATATAAATCAACTCATTAGGTCATCCATGCTTCAAATGGCTCAAAATAACACACTAGGCTTAAGCAAGACCTAAGCAATTAGACCTCCATTAGGTCACACATTACACTTCGATACCAATAGCCCTTAAACAAAGATGAAAACCTTTTATAAAATTTAACACAAGTTCCTCCACACCTTATATATTTTTAAAAATTCACATAATACTCCAATTCACTCACTCACCTTATGAAACCTCTTTTAGTCCTCAAGCTTGCAATAAGTCCCATGGAGACCTAATTCACCTTCACAGAACTCGTTGAGTCACTATGAACCAAATGGCCCTTACCAATGACTCAAACCATTTACAATACTTTATATTAATCCTATATGATCATATTTCATGCTTAATAAACATAAAAACATTATCTTATACCCAAAAACCTCCATTAGGTCTTAAAGACCTATTATGCCTAATTAACCCAAAAAGACTGTCTTCACAAATGAGGCTCAAATTAACTGCATATAAAATTTAAAAACACAATAAACATATGGATGGAAATATAAATATCTTAGGAACATCATAAAATACATAAAACACCTTCATTTATCCTCCAAAGGCTCATAAATACCACTACAAGAAGCCTACTCAGACCTGCAATAATTATAGTCAACAATAGTCAAATTTGACCTAAAATAACTACACTTGTACAGACATTCAAAACTCCAATTCACTTTTATGATGATCTAAATGGAATATAATTAATTTTTTATTTTTATACTATCAAGGTTTGATCAATATTTTGACTTTTACAATAATTTCTTTGCACTCTGGTTTATTAAAAAAATCATAGTCAACAATAGTCAATTCTCACATGCAATAAATACAATTGTACAACTAGTCAAACCTCCTAATCAATTTTATTGGATTTACCTTGAAGTCCTATACAAATTTTATTTGTGTACAACCATAAAATTTATCCATTATCAAAATTTATAAACAAAATACTATAGACTAGTTTTCCTTTGTAAATTCAAATATTTAAAATCCAAAGGTCACTTTTTAATGCAAATTTGACTACGGAAACTAGTGAAATTTGCTTGGGAGAAAAACTTTTCACTATCATAAATTTTTTATACATAATTTCAAGACCTAAAATTTGAAACACATGATCTAGGTATAAATCTAAATAAATTGATGTGATTACTTTCTTCTGATACCTTCATATGTGTGAATGTTGATGTCATCAATCTGCTTACTCAAGAAATTTTGCCAAGTTGACTAGAATAACCTAAAACTTCATAAGACTACTATAATGAATTACTTTAACTTTTTCAAGTACCCAAATCATTATTAACCCCTCATTTGACCCCTTAAACATGGTTAATCACCCTAAAGACCTGTATACATTATATATACTCTCAAATCCACTTAGAACCTATATACACATAATATTTTCAACTTTTTATGAAATATTGATTCTTTACATCTTGTAGGAACCCATCAAGATTCAATATCTATAAGTTCATTCCATAAGGGGTGCACTGGGAAATGGGTGGGCAAATCTTTAGTGTTTTTTAGGATTGTTGTCCTTTTTAACCACATTATTACCAATCCAAACAACTCCAACAACCATTCCTTAAGCTATTTATCCTCCCTTGAACACTCTTCTAGTCTTTTCCTCTTTCCATCCCTCTTTTTCTTATCTTAAACCCTTTTGGTTATTTGGCTAAACTAGGTTGACTAGGTTAACTATTACAGTTTAAGGGTATTTTTCACTTTATTGGCTTGTTAGCCTTTTAGTCGACCTAGCATAGATATAGTGAATTATCTCTAGAAACACAATGGGTTGACTAGGTTGACCCTATATAGCCAACATTCTCAAAAGGATTTAGGGAAAGATCTACCTATATATATAATATAATTTCATCATTATTTCATATATGCAATCAATATTTATTATTCACTCGTGCTTCTTCAAAATCTTCTCTTTCACCATTCTACTTGAGGAGGCTTAGCTTAGGTTTATTATTTGGAGAATATAGTCTTATGGATAATTCTTGGATGCTTTGAAATTTCTTAGTGATCCTTAAAAATAACATTAATCTCTTACAAATCCACTTTTTCCAAGGGAGAGATTGAGTCTCGATGGGTTCACATTTAGGTAAGTATATTCTAAATTTGTTTACCTCTCTAGTAGATAGAAGTAGCATAAGTGTTGGCTCAAATAATAATATTATTCATATTTTATGTATTAGGGTGTTACTCATACTTAATTTAATTTAAAGTTCCCTATACATGCTTGTTTTATTATTTCTAACCCCCACTTTGTGTCACAAGTTTTGGTGTGCACTAGAATAGATTTGCTTTCTTATTATTAGAATAAGTGAAATGCTTTAAACATTAGAAATCCATTAGGGTTGTGAAATAATGTTAGATTGTAGGATTTGGAACCCTTCCTAGCACGATATGTTATGACAATTTATTCCCTTCTATTAGATCCCCATATTGGTTATGCTCATGCTTAACAATTGTATTCCCAATCGAAAGTATAGGTATTCTCTATCTTATCTAAGCTAGGATTAATTTATAGACATGATGTGTACCTTGTTACATAAATTATGGTGAGCTCAAAGTGAAGTTAACCCTCATATTATTTCTTTCACTTATTTCATTCTTTTATTCAACATTTTTATCATATATTTTGACATACTAGATCGATTCTATCAACCCAGTTATTTTTATCTATGCACAAGTTTCCAAGAACAAGCAATTAAATCAACCTAGTCAACATAGTACATATTTTCAGCCTTTCAAACATCTAGTTTAGCCTACTATGTTGACCCAGTTTACCCCTTACAAGTTTAGCACTTTGCAGTAGGTTCCTGCACAACTTGATCGATCCCGTCAACCTAGTTTACAAGTTTCTTAAGCATACTTCAAGGTTTTTCATCAAAAATATTACTTCATTGCATATTTTATCCCCAATATTCCTTTCTACCTCTCTATTTCTTTCTTTCCTATCTTTCCTTTCATAGTTTTTAATCTTTAAAAGTACCCTTGCACAGTTAACTAGATCGACACTGTCGACCCAGTTCTATGTTCTATTTGATGTCTAAAATAACTAGATCAACACTACTAACCTAATTCATTTTCAAACTTTGCTTCTATAGTATAGGTTCAACCCTATCGACCATATTCTATATTTTATGCATATGGTGTCAATATTATACCTTATTTCAAAGTTGGAATTAACTTCATATCTCTTAGTAATTAGTTCACACTTTCTTTTCTTATTACTTGCATGCTTAGAATAGTTCACATAGTCTAATTAAGGGTTTTTAATTGACCATTTAGTTTTAATATATCTATTTTATGCACACATGACCAAATCACAAAAACATAAATAAGAACTTTAACATTTTGTCTACCCTAGGCCAACCTATTTGGATTTCATCACCAAGGGGAAGTTGAATTGATGCTCTGGTCAAGTATAAATCATGGTTAATAGTATATTTTGGATAATCACCTGACACTCTTATTACTATGGTGTGTGAAGTGAGGGGGTAGGCCCCAATACCAAACCTATATCATTATCATTATAGTCTCTTTCATCTCAAACTACCTGAAACCATCCTTATATTTCTATATAGTACCTTGTTTAGATCCAACTTTTAATCACATTTAAAATCATATCTTACTAATCTAATAAACATTTTGGTTGACCAATTAGTTAGCTCTTTACTTTTCAAGTTGATTGCTTGCTTTTTTCTCAATTTTATGTGTAAAACTTACATTAGCCAGTGTTAGTAGAAGGTTTTGTTTTATGTGACTCAATTGGATTGGCTAGCATTGATCTAATTGATTATGTTTTTCTTTTCAGATTTTTAATTTCTTAGATTAGATATAAAAATTATCTTATCTCAATTCATAACTTGTCATCAAATTTCTATTTTTTCCTATCTACTGTAATAGGTCGATGCAGTCAACCCTATACCTTTTTCAACCCTTATTCACTATACTAGATTGATCTAATCAACTTTGTATATTCTATAGCTCTTTTTTCATATTTTTAATACCTTTATTTACTGTATTGGATCAACCCATTTGACCATGTCTAGTTTACAGGTCCTATTTTTGTGCTTGGTTGACCTAGTTGACCCTGCACTATGTTTTGCTTTTACTATTTATCAATCTAGTTCCCTATCTTTCCAATTTTGTATTATATTTATATCTCTTCATTTATAATGAAATATCCTATTAGAATCTTCTTAGATAGCTTAAATCCATTTAGATATTATATAGGATGTTCATTTATTCCTCTCTTTTCCTCCCAAGGGCACCATCACTCTTAGGGCACCTCTTCTCCTCCTTTATCCATGAACTGCAATATGGTACAAATAACGCCTCAAGATAAAGTTGATGGATCTAATCCTTTCTTTCCTTACCAAGAAACTTCTCAAAATTTTCAAACTAATGTGGGAGTTATTGATATAAGTTTACTTAACAATCCCAGTAGTAAGCCATCTTCTTCTAATTCTCTCCCTAATACCAATTTGGGGAGTGATCCTAAAAACACCAACTCACCTACTGATACAACCCAAATTTTATCCCAAGTCATTCAACAAATGAACATTATGAAAAAATCTAACACCAACCAAATGATGCAACTTCAAAAACACTTAATTAATGTGGCTATTCAACCTCCAACTATTCATCCTCAAGCTAATCCTAAATATATTCCTCCACCTCTTAGGGATGCCTCAGGTAATATTATTACTCAACCCATAATGAATAACAAGATTCTTCAAACCATTCAAAATGAGCCTTTATGTCCATTCATTATTTCCATGAATATTCGTAACATATCTGAAACTATCAAATATGATGGGACTAAAGACCCTGCCTCATTTCTTAAATCCTTTGGCAACCTTTATAATGAGTGGATCCAAACTAATACATTCTCCACTACTAAAATCTTAGTCAAAAATTTCACTGGTGATGTATTAGAATGGTATAATCAACTTCCCCAACATTCTATTTGGCAACTTGAAGATTTGGTTAATCCTTTGGTTAAAGAGTTTCAACACAATGATCTTCCTAAAAATTATCTTAGCCACTTCATCAATGCTAAACAATCTCCCACTAAATCAACTTATGACTTTATCAAAAGATGGAAATATTTATCTCATAAATCCAACCTAACATGAATGATGATAACTTATTCAAACTCTTTATCATGACTTTAAATCCCACTCTCCAATGTAAGGTTTGAACCTTTTCTCTCCAAACACATAATGAAGATCTTGACCAAACAAAGTGTCAAGACTTTCTTATGAATCAATTCAAACATAATCTTAAAATTCTTAAAGGATCTTTCCAAACATATAATGCTATCACTAGTAATGTTCTTCAAACCAAACAAGGAGTTGCCAAAATTGATATTCCTTCACCTTCTCATACACCTCTTTTGGTTTAAAAAATGAAATAATTTTTACCAACCTCAAAACCTTTCATATATCCTAATCGTCCTCCTAAGTGGTTTGATCCCAATCAATTTTTTTGGTTCCATGAAAACATTGAACATTATCTTGAATCTTGTAGAGGGCTCAATATTTTTTTTCCTATATGCTTTTTGATTCATTCAATCATGAATCTATGATCAATCTTTATCATCAAGAATACATTGTTGCTTCCCAAAAATGATAGAATTTCAAATCTTTTACCTCTAATAACCAAAAAGATTCTTCTAATAATCAAGAAAATACAAAGGATGTTTGTGCCATCGACATCAATTATGACCAATATTATAACAACTCTCAATATGTCAACTCTTCTAAGGTCAATTATCATTGTAAACAAACTCACAAAGATCCCATTAGCAAGCCTAAAAAGCAATATTTAAAAGAACAAATTCTTAAAATTTTGTCCACCACTAATGTTGATTCAGAAGAACTTGTGGAACAACTTCCTCCTTCGAATCCTCTAACCACATCTATACCTTCCAAAAACACTTTACCTTCTAAACCTCATGCTGATTCTTCTAAATTTCATTGGAATTTTCTTGAATAACTTAACTCTATGCCTTATAATATTCCTCTTATGGAATTGGTTTTCACTTCACCCTATCATCATAAATTCCTTATGCAATAACTTTAAGAAATTGAAGATCCATCCTCCATCGATGAAGAACCACCTTCTATTTATTTTTAACCTACTAATGCCAATACCATTGAAACCTCATGTCCTTATTCCAAGCCTTCTATTGAGTTTTTTTAAAGAAGACATGATTAGTGATGAAATTATTTTTCATGCCAATGATCCACAACTCTTCATTAAAATATCCATTAATACCACTCTTATCCAAAAAGTAATAGTTGGTGAAGGCTCTAGTATTAATGTGAAATCTTTGTGGCTTATTAAACAACCTGGTTATAACAAGGATCATCTCAAGCAAACTCATCTTACTTGTCATGGTTTTGATAAGACTAATCAAAATCCACTTGGTTGTATTTGTGTTTTGTTAACCATTAGACCTAAAATAGTTCAAATAAAGCTTATGTTCTTTAACCTCTATTTATCTTAAAATATCCTTCTTGGTCATCCATGGATCTATTGAATGAGAGCCATTGCTTCTTCTAGTAGTTAATGTATTATATTATTACATAATGGGAAATGGTACAAGCATGAAGCTAACCCCAATCCATGGATTATCTAGATTCATAATCCTAAACCTCAATATCATATTCTTGCAAATCCTAAGATTAACAAAACTCCTTTACTCAAGTTCATCAACATGAATCTTGATTTATAAGTTACTCTTGCAGATTTTGATGATGATGAGCCCAATGATTTAAAACATACTTGTAATACTACCAAATTAACTCCATATATTTCACAATGGCTTCCTCTTTATCTCTTACCAAGAGACTATACCATTCCTCTTATTTATGAGATTACTGACTTTCCCCATCCATGCAATGCTTAGGAGACTTATTTACTAGAAGATGCCTTCACTTACAATGATTTTAGAGTTGCTAAATTATTTCAAGATCCTCTCATCATGTATCCTCATACATTTATCAATATTGGGATTTCATCCTTTGAAACTCCCTCTAATTCTCAACCATGTATAATTTATCTAACATATGATGACAACTATATCATAGCCCAAGCTCAATATAGAGACTTGAATGTCTAACATTATCAAAAAAATTTAGCCCAAATTCATGCCTTTAATCAAGATTTACATACCATTTTTGTGGATCGTACCTTAGATCTTAAGGGTCATGTACCTCCTAACAATCCTCCACTTATCGATACTCCTTGGGTGGTAGAAAAAATTATGCCTTCCAAATATCTAGAAGTTCTTATACATTTTTATCCAATCATTTCATCTAATCCTTCTCTTATCACCAAGTCCATCGATATTCTAATATTTTTCTATTCCATCTAATTTTTCTACTCCCAAAATTACACTTAATGCCAAGGCAATCAATGTCTATCAGATTCATTCTGTGTATGATAGACATGGGAATCAAATTCTAGATCTTCAAGTAGATCTCAAATATTGTGGTCCTTTTCCTACCTTGCTTAGTGACACATCTATTCTTGAGTTACTTCATGCCCAACAACCTCAAATTCCTTAGCATAATCATAAACTTGGAAATTTTAAAATTAAAACTCCTTACTTCAACAACTTCATTTCTAGCATTGATCCTAAAACAAATCCAATTTTATCCTTACCTAATGTACCATACCACTTTAAAGATGGTAATGCCATGCTTATCGAAGAAAACACTTGCATTTAATATGGTACACCATCTTGTCCTCGACCAATTATAGTTTCTCAAGAGCTTTGACTTATTGAACATGATAATCTTAGCTTATTATTTGACAAATGTCATGAAGATTTCACCTGGTCCTATGAGGACATGCCTAGCATTGACCTTATCATTATGGTGCATAATATCATTACCTATCCTAATGCCAAGCATGTGTGTCAAAAGCAAAACAAAATTCCAATTGAGGTTTCAACCTTATGTCATAAGGAAATCATCAAATTACTACATGTTAAATTTATTAAGCCAGTGGATTATTTTGAATGGGTTTCTAATATTATCCCCATTTGGAAGAAATTCATTATGGTCATTTGCATTTGTATTGATTTTAAAAATATAAATCTTGCTTATCCTAAGAATAAATTCCCCTTACCTTTAATAGATGCCATCATTAATTCCATAGCTGGTTATGAAATGTTATCTCTTATGGATAGTTTTTTAGGATACAATTAGATTCATATTGCTCTCAAAGACCAACATAAGACTATTTTCACCACATAATGGGGCACCTATTACTATGCCAAAATGCACTTTGGCCTCAAAAATGCTAGATCCACTTTCAAATGAGTAATGACTCATATTTTTCATGACCTCATTCACAAAATTATTGAAACCTATGTGGATGATCTCATTGCTAAATCCAAACATCATAATAATCATCTCTCTGATCTTTCTATCATCTTTGACCATGTCTTAAAATATAAATTTAGACTTAATCCTTACAAATGTGTCTTTGGAGTCACCTCTATAAAATTTTTAGGATTCTTAGTCTCTCTCCATGGCATTGACTTTGATCCTACCAAAATTAGTGTTATCATCAACATGCCCATTCCTCATTCTATTCTTCACATTTGTACTTATTTAGGCAAGCTTGGGGAAATTAGATGATTCATCCCCAAAATGGCATATCAAATTCACACTTTCAATTACCTTCTTAATAAAAGTATCACTTTAGAATGGATGGATCCATGTCAAAAAGCATTTGATAACATGAAAGAGTCATTGCTTTATCCACCTACACTTCATCCTCCTTCCAATGATAAACCTTTGATTCTATATACTTCTTCCACACCTATTTCAATTGGGGAAATGCTTTCACAACAAGATGATACTAAAAGAGAGTACTCTATCTACTACATTATCCTAGGCCTCATTGATTATGAAACACATCTTACCAATATTGAGCGTGATTGCCTCACCATCTATTTTACAACTAAAAAGCTTCATCACTACATGCTTTACCAAATTATTTATGTCATTATTCATTCCAACCCCCTTTATCATTTCTTCTCCAAAGCATTTCTTCTTGGAGATAGAATTGGTAAATGGATGGTCTTACTCATGGAATTTGATCTCCGTATCATCACTCAAAAAGTTGTTAAAGGGCAAGTCATAACTGATCAACTTGATGTAGCTCCCATTCTAACCACTTCTTTTCTTCAAGATGATCTTCTAGATGATAATATCCTTTTAATTGAAGGTCTTACTCAAGCTATTTCTCTTAAAGATTATTTTCATGGCTTTACTACTGATCTTGAAGCCAATCAACTTGAATAATCTTCCACTTCCTCTGATACTACTAAACCAAAGGTATTTATCAAGGATATTCCTAAGATAATGGTGACTTGCACAAGGATAATTAGACCCTTAAATTTGATGGTGATAAATGTATTTAAGGAGCTGGGGTAGGCTTCATTCTCACAAGTCTTCTTGGTAAGATCTTTCCATTAACATTCCACTTCACCTTTGATGTTGCCAATAATATGGCCAAGTACGAAGCTCTTATCTTAGGCATGAGAGATGCTCTTGATTTAGACATTCAATACCTTTATGCTTTAGGTGATTCTCAACTTATTTTCCATCAACTTAGTGGTGATTATCAATGTAAAAGTGAGAACCTTGGTACCTATCATCAAATTTCAACCACTCTTGCTAAGTATTTTATCTCTTTCACTATTGAGTCTATTCCTAGAGATCAAAATTCTATTACTGATTCTCTTACCTCTTCATCTTCTCTATTTCATCCACATCAAGTTCTTTTTATCTTTCTTTTCTTATACAAATAAGAAAATATCCATCTTCAACTCAACCATTAGATTTGCTTGTCTATCATATTCAGGCTATGACCATTCAACAAAGCCTATGGTACCAAGATATCATTCAATTTTTAGAACATCAAACTTATCCTCCTAATTTATATTCTTGTGAAAGACACGTATTCACAAACAAGCTTTCAAGTATGTATTTTGACACAACATCCTTTACTATCACAATACTGAAGGTACCTTGTTCCTTTATGTTATGCAAGATGATGTCCCTCCTTTTCTTAAACAAGTACAAGGGGAATTTATAGTGGTCACTATAGCAGATATGATATAGCCTACAAATGCCTATGTATGGGTTACTTTTGTCCTACTCTTGAAAAAGATGTAATTGAATATGCTAAAAAGTGTACTCTTTGTAAGCTTCATGATGATCTTATCCATTCACCTCCTATCAAAATTGAAACTATCAAATCTCTTTGGCCATTTTCCACATGGGGATTTTATCTCATTGGTAAACTTCCTTGCCCCTAAAATAGGCATATCTTTATCATCATAGTTACTAAATATTTTACCAAGTGGGTAGAAGCCATGCCCCTCATCAACATCACTAGTCCAACTATTTCCAAATTTATTCTTGAAAAAATTGTTTTCCACTTTGGCATTCCTCATACCATCATTTTATACAATGGTGGTAACTTCAAAAACAAACACGTTAAACAACTTTATAATAAATTCAAGATCAATCAAAAAATTTCCACACCTTACCATCCATAATGTAATGGTCAAGCCGGAGCCACTAATAAAATTTTCAATAAAATTATCCAAAATACAATTCATAAAACCTACATAGATTGGTATATTCATCTTTACCCTACACTTTGGGCCTATTAAACTAGCATACATACTACCACTAGGATAACACCATTTTCTCTAGTCTATGGTTCTAAGTTAGTTCTTCCTTTAGAATTTGAGCTTCCCTCTCTTCATATATCTATTCATGGCATTATTCTTGATGAAGAATTACATGAAGATTGAATTCATGCCCTTGATATACTTGATTAATGTTATCTTTCTACCTTGTGACATAATCACCAATACAAGGCTTTCATCACTAAATAACATAATAAATGTGTTAAAGTCCATACTTTTAATGTTGGTGATCATGTCCTTAAATTATATTACACCCATGATGAAAAAGATAAATATGCCCAAAAATGATGGGGCTCATATTTAGTTAAATATATTCTTGGATTAAGCACCTACCATCTTCAACCAATGAAGGCCATGTTTTCAAAGAGCCCACCAACACACAATTCTTGAAAAAGTACTTTTCCTAAACATTTCTTTCTTATCATGTTTTCTATATCCATCTATCTAACACATTTTTATAGGCACCTAAGCATGGGTCTCTCCCTCTACAGTAGTTCCCTTTTTTTCACAAACATTTAATCCTTCCTTTTGGTTTCTTGATGTACCATAGTATTCTTTATCTTCTTGAATTTTCTCTTATTTTTTTCACCCCTTAGGTTTTTATTTTGTGAGTTGTAGTGTAAGACCATGGATTGGACCTGACATTCCTCACAAAACCACCATCTTTTATATATTTTTCTCTTTCATTTTTTGCTTGCCAATGTTGTTTTGGCACCCCTTGGGTTTCTCTTTTATGAAGTTATAGTGTAATACCTTGGATAGGACTCTTATCTCCTCTTAAAATTACCACCTTTTTTATGTTCTTGATCCTTGTTCTCAACTTTAGCTTTTGCTTCTTTTACTAGATGAAATCCGCATAACAATCTATGTTAGCATGTTTTCCTCCATTTCCCTCATTTTTATGACAATGAATCACACTTTTACTATCATTGTATCCCTTTTTACCCTTTGTCACATTTTTTTTCAGTTTTAAGTAATTCAAATTATTCCATGTGTCACTCTAATTGATTTCCCTTTTCTTTCAATCCACATTGGATAAAACAAGGTCAAAGTCAAGATAGCACTTTTATTTTACCTAAATTTATGAGACTCTTAGATCCCATGTTCTTTGAGTTTATCTCTCTTAGTAACCTTGTCTCAAGTATTCAAATGAAATTCATCTTTAGCATCCATGTTTGGTTTTCCAAATCTATATGGTGGAGGAATAGAAAAATTAATCAAGAAAGTTAAAAGCCAAATCATTTGAAATAAAATGCAATGATATTTAAAAGGTAACATACAAATATCAAAATTCAAATTCACACCAAAATACTTGATTAAAAGCACACATCCTATTTCTAATTAAAGATCAAACTCTACAATTGGCCTCACATAGAGCCAAGGTCCTTTGGGGTGTGGTAGGCTAGTAGAATGGAATGGAGGATTTCAAAAAAAAATTCTATGGTGCTACCTACTTTATCAAGAAATTACCCAATCTTCATAATAGATCAATAGATCTATAAAGGGTCTTGAATAATGAGGAACACGTCGTGGGAAGTTAGGTCTATTTTAATTTTCATGCATTTAGCCTTCATGGGATTATCTATAAACTCCATTTGTTGACCTAAGACTTGTGTGACTAAGAAAAGTTCTTCATAGTCCTTAAGTTTGAAAGTCCTCTTGTTTTGATAAACCTAATTTGAGTGTATTGACTTTGATAAAGAGTTATTATACCTTGGTTTTTACTTTATTATCCCTTCCACCCATTTCATTTCCCCCCTTGACAAACAAATTATGATTATAAATCTATTTTTCCCTCTTCTTATTTCCTTCTTCACCTCTTAAAAACATGCTAGCACTACTTTGTTTTAGTTTTATCTATCCTTAGAGTGAAATAACATGTTTAAGTAACTATGGATTCTTCTTTCTTTTTCACCATGCATTTATATTTATACACTTAATTCACTTTTCTTTTACCATTTATCATTGTTTTATCTTATTACTATTATCGACAGCTGAGTTCATACCCTTTTTCCATTATTGAGTGTGGTTAGATTGTTACTTCTCACTCATCAATATTATCTTCCCTTTTATGCACATTTTTCCATCATTGAGAGAGATGTGGAATGTTACTGCTCACTCATCAATATTATTTTAACATTTTGTTTAGTCTTTTACCAGTTATTTATTTTATTTTGTTTTACCATATTGTTTGACATGTATCCTTGGTTTTACTTTGTGAGTTTTCCTTTCTTACTTAAGGATAGCTTATTTGAGTTTTTGGTCTTTAGTAGCCTTGAATTTTTGGTTACCTAATTTACTCTTGTCTTTGACTTGGTATTTTGGTCTAACATAACACCTATCACCCTAGCTTGCCAAATTTCCCAAGTATGTCCTATCCTCATAACACCAACTATCTTGATTTTTTTGTGTTTGTTTATTTTTCCTCTTTAGTTTTGTATTCTTGGGTTTGTCAAAAGCAGTCTTTATGCCCTCCACAATCAAAACTAACAACACAATAGATAACCATCCCATGATAAAGGTAAGTCAAGGTATGCATTACATTTAATTTTTGGTTATTTAATTTTTAGATTAGTTTCCCTTTTAGTCATTTACTTTTAGTTATTTTTGCTTTAAAATACTACAATTTTTTTTAGCATCAATGTTATGTGTTACTATGTTATTTCTCAAATCACCATCCCCTGTTGAACCTTAGTGACATGTGATGAGATTTAAGTAGGGCATATGTATACACATAATATTTTTAACTTTTTTTATCAAATATTGATGCTTTACATCTTGTAAGAACCTAGAAAGACTTAATCTCTTTGAGTGTACACCCTAAGGGGTGCATTAAGAAAGGGCTGGGAAGACCTTTGGTGATTCATAGGATTATTGTCCCTTTTTACGTATTATTACCAATCAAACTAGCTCCTACAACCATTCCCTAAGCTATTTATCCTCCTTTGAACACTCCTCTAGTATTTTCCTCTTTTAATCCCTCCTTTTTTTATCTTAAATCCCTTTTGGTTAGTTAGCTATCCTAGGTCGACTGGGTTGACCCAATATAGTTTAGGGGTATTTTTCACTTTCTTATCTTGTTAGACTTTCAACTGACCTATCTCAGATCTAGTGAATTATCTCCAAAAACACACTAGGTAAACTAAGTTGACCCTATACAACTGATGTTCTTGAAAGGATTTAGGGTAAGATCTACCTATATATACAAGATCATTTCTTCATTATTTCATATGTTTAATCAATAGTTATTATTTGCTAGTGCTTCTTCATAATTTGCTCTTCCACCATTCTACTTGAGGAGACTTAGCTTAGGTTTCTTATTTAGATAATCTAGTCTTGTGGATAAGTCTTGGATGCTTTAGCTTTTCTTAGTGATCCTTACAAACTAAAACAGCCTCTTTCAAAGCCCATTTGGCCAAGGGAGAGATTGAGTCTTGATGGGTTCAAATTCAAGTAAGTATATTCTAAATTTGTTCTACTCTCTTTTAGTAGATAGAAGTAGCATAAGTGTTAGCTCTAATAATACTATCTTTCATATTTTATGTATTAGGGTGTTACTCATACTTAATCTAATTGAAGTTCCCTATACACGTTTATTTTATTATTTCTAACCCCCACTTTGTGTCATAAGCATTGATGTGCACTAGATTAGATTTGCTTTCTTGTTATTAGAATAAGTTAAATTCTTTAAACCTTAGGACTCCATTAGGGTTATTGTGTGATTGTGTTAGACTATAAGCTTTGTAACCCTTCCTAGCATGATATGTTGTGACAAGTGATCCCCTAATCAGGTCTAATGGATTCCCATAGTGGTCATTCTCCCACTTAAAAAGTGTATCCCCAATCAAAATTTTAGGTATGATCTATCTTCTCTAAGTCAAGATTGATTTATAGACATGATGCATTTTTGTTTAGATATAAAACCTATCACTTTTTCACTAATGCATTATGTACTAAGATCACTTTGACTTCAATAATAATTTATGCATCTCTCAAGACCATGCTCAAATTTTTGTGTGTATGCTCTCCCCCCATCCCCTTTAGGGAACTTAGGTGATAAAAAGTGCCTTATTTATTGCCATTTTTGTTTGACTTTAGCTAGAATAAAATTCATGTATACTCTCCCCAAGATTCAAGTGACTTGGGTGGTCAAGAAAAGACCTCTAAAGTTCTTTCAATTTTCATTTGTTTATTTTTTTGTATTGACTTGTTGGAAATATTTCATCACCCCCTCAAAAATTCTTTAGGGTGCATTGACTTGGAGTTTCATTTCCCAACATTGTACCAACCCCACTCCATATTTGGATATATAAATTAGGCATGTGATACTAGGATTGAATAGTGGATAGTGGCTAAATTGATAATCTTAATGAAAACTTAGATCAATTCATGCTAAATATCAAAATTTACTAAGTAGTAATTGAATAGTGACTAAGCAACTAGCTTGAAAATATTAATAAAAACTCAAATCAATTCACACTAAATATTATATTTCACTAAGTAGTACATGGTTGAAGTCATTATGCAAATAACTAGACTTTTACATAGTAATTTAGTGAGTTTAAATCCAATTGATGTGATGTACCATTATGTTAGCTACACTTGGGAGCATTTATATCATTTTGAAACTTACAAATTTTAGATCAACCTTTCTTTACCATGAAATATATTTTCAAATGTCAAGTGCTTTTCACTCTAATTTCATGCCACGAAACAATTCTTGAAAGATAAAGGGGGGATTAAAAACTCTACCTATATGTGCTATGTAATTTTTGGGTTAACACTTAACTCCTTTTGAGCATTAGTATATCAATGGAAACTTTGGTGGAAGCTACACACACATTGTCAATTTTAGGGATAGGATGTGCACTTAGGTGTTTTTTTTAATTTTATTTTACTAACATGTATTTTTGCATCTAAATTTTTTTTTATACTAAAGTCAAAATGAGTCAAAAATTTCATGTGTTACACACCAATTTGAACCAAGAGGTGTTACACTACCGATTTTGTTCTAAAAATTTGCCTTAAAGTTTTTCAAAACCACTTTTTATACCACTTGTATAGAAAATCATTGTTACATTGCCAATTTTGTTTCAAAACACTTGCCTTGTTTGAAACTAAGTTCCAAAACCATTTATACCTTTATTTCCAAAAATGCATAGTTACGCATTTTAGTCTAGCCTATTTGACTTTAGAAAATATGAGTCTTTTATATTAAATTTGAAACTTAATCTTTCAAAGTTTAGATCCTAAACTAATTAGGTCTACACCAAAGCCTCATCTAATTTGGGCTTAGGTGGTTTACTTATTACATTTGGATTGTGTTACTTGGATTATTTTATAATTTAGTTTAAATACATTTGCATAGATTAAGGGGTGTTTTTGTTGTCATGTGCCTTGTTTAGGGTCTTTTGTGCTAAGTTTTATAATGTCCTAGTTCCATTTACTAAGAGTTTTTCTAAGCCAATTACTACGTCTTTTCTAAGCCAATTACTAAGTCTTTTATGAGCCAATTCATTAGAGTATACCAAGATTTTTGAGTCAAATACCTTAGATTTATATTGATTTACAAGTTAATTACTAAGTTTTTATTATCCAATTACTTTAGATTTAGGTTGATTTTTTAAATTCTTGTTTAGACCTTTTTGATCCAATAACCAAGTTATTTATGAGTCAATTACCTTAGAGTTAGATCATTTTCATGTTATTATTTAGATGGCCTTATTTCCAAGTCTAGCTTTGTGACCTTTACAAAGAATTAACATTGTTTTTCTCACTTTCAACCTAGTTTATAAGTCTATCTTTATGACATTTGACCAAGACATAGCATCTTTCCTTTTTATTTTTCAACCTTGATTGATATCATTTTTTCCTTGCCTAAACACCTTTGCCAAGACTAGTTTTACATTTTCATTCTACCTTTTCCATAGACCTAGCTTAGACATTTTATCTTTGGACCTCTTTTATAGAGCTAAAGGTTATTTTCAACATTAAACCTTATTTTTTAATAGACCTATTCATAAATCTAAACATGCCTTGATATACACATAGTGGGACCATGTACAATCTAAATTATGATAAATTTATTACAAGTGAGATCTTTGTTCAATAAACTTGTGGTGATGATGTATCATATGAAATGGATCCATATCCCTCTTGTAATACTCTATATGTAGAACAAGGGTAAGACCCACTAAGGCAATACCTAGTTAACACACCTTCCTATCTAGACCAAGCGCAAGAACAAATGGCATAATACCTTACTCAAATGATAATTTTTAATCAAAAAAAGACAACAACAACATCCCTAATATGTAGTAACACCAACAAGTTATGAATCATACTTGTTTGATCATTACTTGATAGAAAACAAAGATGAAATTCTAGTTAGGGTGGTAGAAGTAGGGGCCAAATTCCCAATAGACTTCCCACATGAAATTTTGTCTAGATTGATTAGAACACTTAAAAATCTACCTCATAACAAAAAATTAGAATATTTATCAACTTGTTACAGTAAATATTTAGTACCAATACCCAAATAGGGCCAAAGTGTGCTTTTAAAAGGGAAAGTTCTAATGGATAACCAATTAGAACAAGTACAACAAGGTACCAAACATACTTTAACCTAGCTCAAAATTTCAATGCCATGGTTTTTACAAACATGCCACTTATAGAGTTAGCTCCCTAAGAGGGGAATAAAAAAATTATTTAGGATATATACATATGAACATAGACCCCATTAGCCAAATCATACTATTAGGAGATATGTACAATATCCTAATTATGATAGAAGAAACTATAGATCCTATAGATTACCTCACACAAAACATAGAGAATGAAATGCAAGTTAATACTAATCTAAACCAAAGTGGGTCTAATGTATCATAGAGAAACACATAGTAGATTCATCTAACCAACACCTTGATTAGTTTGTAACAATAAGGGGTAGGTATGCTTGGTTCACAAACATAACAAGCAGCTTCCACTCCTTAAGAAACTTATTCAAATATGCAACAGGGGGAAAGTAGCAAAAAATAGACCAATATTCTACCTCAACAAATGTTGAAAAATACACCACCTCAATAGGTGGAAACCAATGTTATATAAACACAATCACATACCAATATACCATAAACATCACAAACTTTTCCTAGTCAACCATGTGTTCTTATTGGTCAACAAAAAGTTCCAATTAGTCAACAAAAAATACCAAACCCTCAACAAGGGCCCAATAAACAATAGGTCTTTACCCAATAATAAGGTTTAAACATACAAAAATAATTGATTAGGCAATATTTTCCTTTTACCTAATAGGTACCACAAATGCAACAAGGATCTAACTTAAAACACCTTCAATAGTAGGGATTTGGCCTGAAATAGGTACCCTTTATATAATAGGGTTTGATGAGTAGACAAAAATTTCTCACCCAAACCTAATAATACCAATATATTCCACCTTACCAGATGCCTCTACCATAACCATAATTTTTAAAACAAAGGCATGTTTCCAACCCTAGCTAGAATGTTTATTAAAAAAAAGCAATTTGTATTAACAGTATAATCTTAATGCACAAATACACATTCCTATTCAATTTACCAATCAAAAAAACATTCCCAAATATGTCATTCCTTTATACCCCAGTCAAGGTAATCCACATTTGACTATGAATCCTAAACCACAATAGGCCATATCATCTAGCTTCCTAGACCAAGAGTTACAACAAATGAAGGATGCAATTCAAGGCATTCAAACTAGGAAGCAAACAAAAAATTTCAAATTAGACAAGATATGATTGTATCCATTCAATATGGATTACCTCCAAATACCTTTTCCTCTAGGTTATGATCCACCCAAATTTGATAAATATAAGGGTAAAGGAAACCTAAAAGAGCATTTAAAATAACTCTTTATTGATTTCCAACTAGTGGCCTATAATGACATATATTTGCTTCTCATTTTTCCAAGAAGTTTAATAAAAAAGGCCTTAGAGTGGATTCTTAAAATTCTAAAGAATTATGTTCTAGACTTTGATGACCTTTCATAGAAGTTTATAAAACATTTATCATATAATATCAAACTTGATATTATAGTGGTAGATTTGGGTTAGGCCAAATAGATAAATGGTGAAAGCTTTGGTGGTTACTTGTAATGGTGGAGGGAAATTCCTATCCGATTCACTCATAATTTACCAGATAAATAATTAGACATAATATTTAGCTAGAGCCTAAATAATGAGATATCCTATCATCTTGAGTTGTAATGTGCTCACACATTTGAATAAATTATTGAGAAAGGGATTCAAATTGAAAAGCCCTTGTCAATATAGGAATTATCAAATTATCTTCTTCTAATTATAACCAAATCCAAAACCAACATCAAGGATAACAACATAACCATAGCCATAATCAAAGCTATAATGTTATCCAAATACCAACTTCAATGCTAGCTCAAAATAATATTAATGAAATACCAAAGGCTTATAATCACAACAAGAATGTTATCAGTAATGGGGTCACTAAATCATAACATATCTAAACAATGCAAACACTGACTATTCATTTACCTCCATCCATTTATCAACTTCCACCTCCATTCATTCATCCTATACCTTCACCAAACCTTCCAAAAATTCTTTCACAATTACAAACACCTCATCCAAGAAGAAGATCACCCATAGCCAAATCATTCAATGACCTTAGAGAGCCCATTAAGTTTACATTTTAGAATTTGATTAAATTAAATATGATTATATAGCCTATACCAAAGCCATTTGTTTAAGGAATTCCTTTTCCCAATTGGTACAAAGAGCATGATTTTTGTGAGTACCATCGAATCAAAGGAAATTCTATACACCATTGAATATAGTTAAGACACTTAATTGAGAACATGCTTGAGAATTGAGAGATATAATAGGATACCCATGCCCCTACATCTAATCATAACTTGGGTATATATCAAAATCCCTTTCCTTAATAAAACAACCAACAATAACAACACCAATAGCAGCAACAATAGTGACAAAGAACACCATCATAATAAAAACAATGTCAATAATAGAAATAACAATAAAATGGTTAGATACAAGGTCAAATTGGTCAATAAAACCAAGGAAGCCATCATGCCATTATGTATACTTAAAATAATGTTGTAGGACATATTGAAGGAGGTCATGTTGACACCATTACCATTAACCCTTGATCAAACACCAATCAACCTAGACTAGTGCCCAATAATGTTTACCAACCTCCTTGTGTTGATAATCCTTATTTTGAATGTGTTAGTAGCCAAACTCAACACCACCTAAGAATTACCATTCTAGGCTTTATTTCTTCACCCAGTTACAAAGGTTTAGTACCTGATTGAGATTATGTAATTACAACTCAATAAGCTAAGGTTAATATAAAAGGCCCATAGCTAAATTACATGAATGAACCCATTCAAACCTCCATACTAATCAATAACAAGCTAATTTCCAATACCAAAGAGAAAACCTATGATAGTGTGTAGCAAATACAAAAGACACTTGTGAAAATATCCATTATGGATTTTTTGTGCACATATAATGTTCATGAGAGTATACTAAATGAATTCCTGAGACAATACCTTCTACCTAATTACATTACCCCTAATAAATTTCAAGATATAGTAGGACATTTGTCCCTTAGATAATGACTTACCTTTGATCAAAGAGATATGTCATCCTTGGGACCATTGCATAACAACCCTTTGTACATCAAGGTTAGTATAACTAGACATACCATTAAACATGTCCTTATAGAAACTAGTTCATGATTAAACATTATGTCTCTAAAGTTGGTGAAGCATCTTGGATACATAGTGGCCAATCTTCAACCATATGCCATATACCATTATCATCAAATCATATGATAATAAGGGATGGGAATCACAAATAACCATCAATTTGATAATGGTCATTGGGCCTTTGACCAATAGAACTCTTTTCCATGTTCTTGACTTGGATTTATCATACAACTTGCTATTGGGCTGACCTTAGATTCATGAAATTTGGGCCATACCTTCTAGCCTTACCAATATTTCAAATTTATTGAGGCAAAGTAAAAGATCTATAATTAACATTTTGGCTTGAATCCTATGTCTAAAATTGATGGAGGAAAAGTTAATATTGAAAAATCCATTGAATCAAGACCCAAAACCAATTACATCAAACCTAAGAGCCTATCTTCAATTTCATCTTCACCTCCACCATAAATAGCCAACCATTACATATTTGACAAAGGTATAAGAGAGTAAATTACTCATGAGTCCTTTCACATAGCTCAATTACCTTAGAACCAAAAATCCTATGGGAAACCCAAAGGCAATACTACTCGCATGAAGTGGTACACTAGGGAAAATCTCATCTCATTAAACCCATTATTTTCAAACTAGCCTTTGACCTAGAACATGACCCTTTAGTTGAAGATGATTCATAGATCTATACTGATGATTTAATTGATTATTACCAAAGAACCAAGTATCATATCCCTAGTCAAATATGGATAACCAAGCTTATGAAGGCATAGGCCTAGGGATAAATTAACAAGGAATAATTGAGCCTGTTTCCATGACCAAGTATAAAAGAATATATGGTATTGGATTTAAATCACTTGGGGGTGAACTTGCATACCTTATTTAATTTCCTATGCTAATGACTAAAAAAGATGATGCTAGAAGTGATGTATAATATAATTATATCATCTGTAATGACCTTGCCAACACTAATTTATTTAACCCTTATTTTGTATATACTATTAATCCTATTTTTCAACTTTTTCCACCTACCCTTTATCACCCCCAACTAATAGATTAGGACCAACAATAGTCAATAACGCATTTTGATGACTTCAAGAATGATGAAACCATTTGTGACTTTCTGGGTTTGAGGGATCATATTACTCTAGGATATCAAAATAAGGTTTCTCTATTAGATTGGATCTTGTTACCTATTTTAAAGAGTTAGTGAACTTCCTTAGCCAAAGGTAAAAATAGAATCAAACATTAAGGTCTAAAAGTGAAAACTTATTTGAAGTAATTTCATACCAAGGAAAAAGTAAATAAAAAGGCAAGTATCTTAGTGAAAACCTATTTCAATATCCATTAGATAGGGATGGTCACCCCTCTTCGCATGAAGTGTAGGAAACCACTAGTCTAAGGCTTATGTATGGATCTAAAATCAATACTGAAGAGTGAAATTTTTTTGAGTAGATTATACAAGAGGGCCCAAAGGTATTTGTTACATGGAGTTTACCACCATTGGGTGATTTTGAAACATCTTGTTTTGGAGATTTAGATGAACTAGTTTGACTAGAGGACTTTAACATTGCCAACCATTTTACCTCTTTACCAACTCTTTTAGAAGATGGTCTCCTTATGGAGGACACTTCTAAGGTCAACATTGGGACACCAGAGGACCTAAAATGGATTAAATTAGTCATGTCCCTCACTAAATGGGAACATGAAGCCTTTACATCCCTTATAAAGGAATTTATTGATATATTTGTATGAGCTTTTTTATATATGCCAAGTTTGGACCCTGCCTTGGTTTACACCATCTTATTGTACATACTGATGCCAAACTAGTTAGGTTGAAGCTAAAAAAATGAATCTTCACATTATTTTATTAGTGAAGAAAGAGTTAGATAAAATCTTATATGCGAGATACATTTGACTGAATTATTTATTTAGAATAGATTTACAACATAGTACTAGTAAATAAGGAGCTAGAAAAGATCAGACTATGCACTAATTTCTAGGATATTAATAAATATTGCCTAAAGGATGAATTTTCTTTACCAAACTTTGACAATTTTTTAATTCTAAGGATAGATATGAAATTATTTACCTTATGTATGGTTTTTCAAGATATTACCAAATCAAGATTGCACTAGAAGAACAACACAAGATAGCGTTTACCACTCCATGGGAAATGTTTTGTTATTAGGTGATGCTATTCAAACTCAAGAATGTATGAGAAGCTTATCAATGATCTATGAATATTATTTTTCATGATAAGATGCATTCCATTATTGAGGACTATGTGAATGACATAATAGGTAAATTTAAGATCTTAGTTGACCATCCAACTATAATAGAGACATTGAGAATAAAAAGTTAGACTCAACCCTAAAAAGTGTGTATTTGATATAACTTATAGAAAAAAAATAGACTTTATTATCTATTTTAGAGGCATTTAATTTGATCCAACCAAAGCTATAGCCATTAATAAGATGCCACTGCCATCTACCTTGAAGCAACTCCATAGTTTGTAGGGGAAAATACAGTCAATCTAATGCTTCATTTCATAGTTGGTTGATTAATGCCATCCTTTTACACACTTTCTAAAGAAGGGCACCATTTTCTCATGGAATGAAAATTTCCAAAAATAATTTGACTATCTCAAAGACTGATTGGCTAATCCACCTATTTTACTACCACCTATGTCAAATAATCCATTGATATTTTACCTGTTAATAATTAAAAATGACCTAGGGGCTCTTTTGGCACAACATCATGAATAGGGAAAATAACATGTTGTCTATTATCTAAGATAAACATTGTTTATGTATGAACACAATTATATGTTGATTAAAAAATCTTGTTTAGCTATGGTTTTTTTAGCCCAAAATTTACATCACTACATGCTGAATAATAAAACTATTATAATTACCAAAGTAGACCCACTCAAGTATCTACTTTCTAAAATGGTGCATGGCAAAGTGGATCATGATTTTGAGTGAATTTAAGATTAAGTGTGCCAATAAAAAATCCATTAAGGTATAGGTAATCATATATCAAATTACATAAGCTCCTCTTCTTTATACTCAACCTTTTATATTTGGGTTTCTAGATGAAGCCATCATGACCACAACAGAAGCATCTCCTGTGGTAGATCAATGGATAATGTAATTTGATGGTTCCTTCACATCACATTAGCACCATTATCAAGACACTAGTGATATTTGGAACCAGTGTCATTATGATGCTAGTGTAAAAGTGGTAAAAAACTAGGAATGAAGGGTTAAGATCAAGAAATGAGGTTCTAGGACTACTTTAGGGATGACTAGGGATGCTTGTGGTCCATAAGAAGGCTGGATAAGTGTGATAATATGATCTAGGATAGGTTTAGGGATAAAATAGGGATAAGTAGTCTCAAGTATCACTCTTCACTAAAATAACACATTTTGAAGTGATTATATTCCCCCCTCTTTATTCTAGAAATACAACAAAGTGAAATGACTAAGATAAAGGAAAAAAGCATGCCTAGATTTACCTAAGAGGTGAAGCCCATGAAGTTGGGGTTGAGTATGTAAATTATGATATAATACATGTATTTAAAGTGAAACATGCACAAATTAGTCCTTACTTAAGATATATCAAAATAAAAAGACTAAATTAAGTAAAGAAGTAAAACCAAGTAAAACTAGGTAAAGAGATAAGAGAGGGGTAAGGAATGAATACACCTCACTAGGTATGTGAACCAATACATAAAATTGGTGATAACCTATGTGTGATTATATAGTAATAAATTAATGAATATCTTAGATTTGACTCATGACTTACTAAATCCTCATGTATGGGTGGCTCCATAAATCAATTTGGTTTTGACTCCATCATTGCCCAACCCTGCTTGGTAGATCATGACTTGTTAACATATTGGATTATATTAATGGTGCGTCCAAACCTCTTGTGTATTTGGATCAATAACTCAAATAAGCTATGAATCCATCATTACACACCCATGTGTAGTATGTACATGTGAAACTAAAGCTACATGATGTAACTGGGTATGTTGGCTCTAGGACCACTCAAGTATATTAGGTAGCTCTAGTCCATTTAGCAATGTCAACCACTATAGATAGAGTAAGGCATGAAACTAGTGTGTAACATGGAATATGATTTTAGATATATATAATATATAATGACATGGAATTTTTCATTCCATTTGATCAACTAGTGTGTAAGTGAGTATATATAAATAATGTGCTACACACATGCCCCCAAATCTGATATCTAAGCATATAGATTTTGGAATGAGTTATAGTAATCTATATCTAGGTATCTGAATTGAATATGGGAATGGTCATGCCATACATGATTCTCCCAATCTAAGAAATTTGATATGAATCTAAGCTAAACTAGTATAAATCTGAGTAAAACTAATAAATATATAACTAAATTTATACAAACCTATATTATACATACTTTGCTTTTTTAGACAATCTAGTTTTTTTTGAAATTGAGGCTACTAGATAGTAGCACCATGTATTTTATAGTATCACCATTAATATAAATGTGGTGTTAGTGTCCCAATTTTATTTCTAGTGTCCTTCTAATCTATTTTTGTGCAACTATGCTAATCTGTGTCACTATTTTCCTATTATGTTTACTTGAGTTTGATTTATGTAATCTAAGTTTGTGTGTTGAAAATGTACTATGAATGTATTATAGGAGCTTGATCTCTATGATAAACCCCTATAAATTCCTCCTCTTTTGAGGGGAGTTGTTGAACCTGTATAAGAATTATTCTTAAAAGAAAAAACTCTACAAAATGTGTGGTAGCTAGAGTATATATGATAATTTCATAATAATCCAATATAATGTGCATACATAACATCAAAATGTAATATAATCTAAGAATAAATTTTTAAAATGTAATGTATGTCATGTCTATCATTCAACAAGTGTCCCAATTTTATTTCTAGTGTCCTTATGGTCTAATTTTTATGTAACTATGCTAATCTATGTGTCACTATATTCCTACTATGTTTACTTGAATCTAATTTATGTAATTTGAGCTTGTGTGTTGAAAACATAATATGAATGCATTATAGGAGATTGATCTATGCGATAAAACCCTATAAATTCATCCTCTTTTGAGGGGAGTTGTTGACCCTATGTAAGAACTATCCTCAAAATAAAAAGCTCTACAAAATTTGTGTTAGCCAGAGTATATATGATAATTGCATAATAATCCAATGTAATGTACATACATAACATCAAAATGCAATATAATTTAAGACTAATTTTTTAAAATGTAATGTATGTCATGTATATCATTCAACTAGTGTCGCAATTTTATTTCTAGTGTCCTTTTAGTCTAATTTTTATGCAACTATACTAATCCATGTTTCACTATTTTCCTACTATGTTTACTTGAGTCTAATTTATGTAATTTGAGCCTATGTGTTGAAAATGTACTGTGAATGCATTATAGGAGCTTTATCTCTATGATAAAACCCTATGAATTCCTCCTCTTTTTAGGAGAGTTTTTGAACCTCTATCAGAATTATCATCAAAATAAAAATCTCTAAAAAATGTGTGTTAGCTAGAGTATATATGATGATTTCATAATAATCTAATATAATGTGCATACATAACATCAAAATGTTATATAATCTAAGAATAATTTTTAAAAATGTAATGTATGTCATGTCTATCATTCATAAGGGTGTTATGATAGATATAACAATGTATTTAATAGTGAATCTGAGTAAAATTGAGTAGCTACCTAGAGGGATGGGGTATTATATCCATCATGGAAACCTAGTAAGCAAAAAATGTGAGATGCATGAGGTGTCTCATGGCATAAAAAACTAGAGTGTGTAATAAAAAATGATAAGTGTTATGGCCATGATGCATATAAGAATGTATACATAAAGCACACATGAAGCATGAAAATTAGGCCAAGGGGCCATAATACAAGGGACATAGGCACATGTCACTAAATTTAAGAAAATAATACATATAAGGACATGTTCAAATGTCCACATACATAACTAGTAAAACACATACAAGGAAATGGACACTATGAAAAGAAGTGATGCAGTGCTAAAAAGCAATGTCATATTCAAATTCCCTTGAATAGAATAAGCATAGAGATAAAATCTATTCTAAACTAGGAAAGATATAAATGAAAGTATGCATAAATGTGTATTAAAAATCTATGTAAGAGTGAGGAAGTGCATATATTGAGTCTAAAGTAGTAGTATCTGACAAAAAATCAAAGTGTAGCATGATCAATATCAAGATATAACAATGCTAAAGTTGTGATGTAGAGGTTATCAATATGTAACTTGTTAACTGAGACTATGTATAGTGTGCCCCCAAGTGGGTAAATGTGTCAAATGAAGAACCATGCATTTGTGTAAATGCTGCTAATGGGTAGATAATAATAAATTTAGAGAGGTGTAGTGGACCAAAGTCCTATAAAAATATATAATCACTTGACAAGAATAAGTGAATCATGTATGTATGATAAAAATGACTATACTAAGATAGTTAACATATGTAGTTTCTAAAAAATATAATAAGTGTAAACATAAAAATGTAGAAAATTTATAATTTTATTTGTTATAAGTAAATATTTAAATATTTTAGTGTTTTTGAAATATTGTATTATTTTTGTATTTTCTGTATATAAGCTATGTATAAGAAACATGAAAATGAAACTATATACAATGAGTAATAGATAAATAAAGTATGTACAAGAAGGGAGGAACAATACTAACTAATGAATCTCATAGAAAACTCACTAATATTGTATCCTATGTCAAATAAAGGAACTATGATCATGCATGTTGTATGAAAGGGTAATTATGGTTCCATAATTTATTATACTGAGTAATCTAAAATCTAACCCTAACTATAGATTGATGCTAGGAATTTGTGACACTGGCTATGCTATCTTATGAATTGTAGGGGTCTTAGTGACCCATCTAGTAGAAGAAACTATAGTTTGTATACGTTACCTATGCTAAGAACCCTAATAAATCATTAATACTAATCTCAAAATAAAGAGAAGAGAGGGAGCCCCTCTAGAATCTATAACATATCTCTGATGTAGGGGTCTCCTTAATAATGGTCTCTATGGGAGAGTATGTGTATGTGTAAACACTATAAGAGTAGACCTAACCTATATTAGGGGCTCCACTTAACTCTATGGTATACTAATAGAAACTATGCCCAGAGCTATAATTGGTAATTGTGTTGTAATTGGTAATTATGTTGTAACTAGTAACTATGATGTAATTACCTATGGGACATGTAGATGATACTCATATGGAATACCATCAACTATGATCACCTAATTTTCATGTATATATTTTAGGCATCTGTGCATGATGGATGGGATGGATTTTAGCTATTATATCCATGGCCTACCTAATAACATGTCAAATACACCTGCACTAGGTACTAATAAGAATCTAGTGGCCACATGTGCTGGTCCAACCTATAGTATAAGTATAATCTACCTAACATGACCACTAAAACCATTGATAATTGTGTATGTAGGAGGTATATCCTACTCTAAATACCCAAAATGTTGTATAAGTGTGATAGTGTACATGTTAATAATTTACCTATTGTCAACCATAATACTCTAGATATGATGATGATCTATGTAGGCTCATATAAAGAGTGCATATAAATCTAAATTATCATCAACAATCTCCTACTCTAAGAAAGTGATGAGTGGTCTAGCTAGAACTATAATATGGTATATGCTAATGATATTGTGTAGTTGGTGTGACTCCTTTATAGTAATGTGGTATGATGTTGGTGGTGGATGTGTTTGATACATGTAGTGAACACCTAAAATGCTCCCTACCTCATTTTTGTATGATTTGGAAACAAATTTGAGAATATTTTCAATGCCTTAACTTCCATTTGTTGTATTTTGGGTGCCTCTATGGGTATTCCTAGATCAATAATGTTAGACTCTATCAAATCATATATATTATGGTTTAAGATGATGTAGTTATTTCTTGTATGGCTTGGTGCCCTGTGATATTCACAAATTACATTAGAATCCTAGTTCTTTAAAAGAGGTCATGTCATATCAACCTCTTTGATGGGAGGGAGATATATGACATTGCATTCCAAGATCTATTATAAAAAATATGCATGTGATTCTATAAGGTTGGTGAAAACTCTATGTGGAGGAGCTGATAAAACTAGGTGAGGAGATGGCTCTAAAGTTTGTTAACTATGGCCTTTGGATCACTCTTGTTTTTAGTGTCCCTAACTTTATATAGTTTTATTATAACTCTTAGAAGTTGATTATGATCCACTTGTATATTTTAATTTTCCCATAGGGAGAAGCTTGACTTCTCTTTCTTTCATTGTGTGTCATAAATCTATGAAGGTTGGAAACTTCGTTAAAAATATAGATTTTTGTAATGAGGGTAGAAGACTCTGATTGAAGATACCATGGGGCTAGTTAATTTAGCTAATATAGTCTTATATTGTAAGATGTATTCTACAATAAGCTCATTTGATTTTTGTTTCAATTATGCAACTTGAGCATATGATAATTTATCACTATTGTTTATGGATAAGTGCATTAAAATCATGTCTATCAATGGATTGAATGCAATGATATATTGATTTGATAGATTATAAAACCACTATAAGGCATAATCCTTTAAACTATGTGGAAACAAATTAGTGAGGAAACAATCATTTGACACATAATCCAAACATATTGTGTGAAAATATCATAGATGGTGATTTGGGTCACCTTTACCATCATACAATGTATGATTAGGTGCTAAAAATATATATGGAAAAGGTGTTATCACTATGTGATGTGCCAAAGGTGTATGTAAGAGAATATGAGATTCCAAGGTGTGTTATGGCCTAGTGGCTCCCTTCTCAAGATGTAACACCTTATCCTATTGTAACCTCATGCATAAGGTATTTTACATCTGGAGTGGAGGAAATAACCATAATAGGTATAGCTATCACTAAAGGTTGTTGAGTTATAATTGGTTGTTGTGCAAGATGAGTTAGCCCCAATGTAGGTGTAACAATTTTATTAATTGGGGGAGTAGAATACTGACCATTATTTTATTTATTGTTTATTTCAATATGGCTTGTAAAATATGTGCATGATCATGAAATTAATTCTAACAACATTTTTCCAAGCTCGATATCTGAAGCATTAACAATAAAAACATCATAAAAAGAGTTGTAAGAGCTATAAAGATGATATGTAAATATAAAGACAATATCATATAATATATATAAAATAACTTATATATGATACAAAGAAGAATCCTTGGATATATAATCAAGGACAAATAATAAGTAATTCAAACTAACTAATGTGAGATAAATCCACAAAAGGACAAACTAGGAAAAAGACAAATTATCTATAGAACCTAGCAAACATGAGAACCAACTCTAACACCCACCTTAAGTGAAGCTAGGAGATAAAAATATCCAAATAACAAAGTGTCATATCCACAATATGAGTTCTGAAAACAAGGCTTGATCAAGTACTCATGTAAAATATATCCATGAAATAGATAAAGGAAGAAAACTCGTAGGAACAAAACTCCCCTCCCCCCCCCCAAAAAAAAAAAAAAATGTTGTAAAAAAGAGAAAAGAAGGAAATAAAGGAAGGAAGGAATTCATGTGGAATTCCCCTAAGGACAAATTCCTCCACCCGATACTACAATTAATACTATATATCTTGCATGAATGTAAATAATGTAAGGAACCATCTACATAGGTGGTGTTATAGTCCAAAAAATAAAATGTTCTTCCCATTAACATATTTTCCTCCTATATAAATATTGATACCAATAGGAGAGACAATACCTTGTAAGAGTCTAATAAGGCCTCCGTGAGTGTAGCCCATAGAGTGAAGTATGAAAGATCCAAATACAAGAGTATTTTTTTTAAAGGAACCAAACACACAACTAGGTGGATCCAAAGTGGGATAAGCAATAAATACAGTAATAGGAATAGAAACAAGATCTAAAAAAAATATGAAAAAATAATAGGTTCCTCATGGAAATCACCAATTAAACACATATCCTCATAAACAAGAGGAGAAGGAAATTAAGGAATAATAATTGTGGCACAATAAAAGTATCCTCATGAAGTCATGATGGTGTGCCATCCATGATCTCCAAAATTTATGATGAAGGTACCACATCCTCAAGAATCATTTCCTCTCAATCAATGAAATGAATAGGAGTATAAAATATATGAGGAGTAATAGGTGCCTCAATAAAACCATCATTAAAATACAATTCCTCACTAACAAAAAAATAAATAAGAATAATAAGATATGTAAGAAGTAAGAATGACTCATCTGGATCACCATCAAGAATTATGTCCTCACAAAATGAAGAGGAATCCCATTCATGTCACTAGTAAAGAATGAATCCTCACTATGAGGAGAAGGAAGTTTTAATAGTGCCTCATGCATGTCACTGTCAAAACTCAAATATTGAACACCATTAGTGTCATCATCAAAAGATAAATCCTCATTAATAGGAGGAGAGGGAAGTGGAACAAAAGGAGGTGGAGTAAAAGTGGGTGCAAAAGTCCTAAAAGTATTAGTATCCTTCTCAAATAAGGCTAAAATAACATCCTAATCTTCTTCCTTTGGTGATGTAACATAAGTGACATAGCACTATAAACTATCTGAAACATGAGGTGAATCAAACAAAGAGCCTCATCTTACATGGGTGAAATCTAGGCAATATCTTCATCATCTATAAAGTGGGGAATGTCTCCAAGCACAATTATCTATAAGCATTTATATTATAAGTGTATCTAAATTTCAAGTTTCCAAATAATGTAGTTTTATGTGTTGAGGGGCTCAAATAATTAGGAATCCATTGTCAAAAAGTAAGGAGAAAGTCAAAAAGAATAAAAACCTTCTTCAAAAAACAAAACCCCTCGTGATAATTTAATGTCTCCCGATGAAATTAATAAACACTTCCAAAAAATTGTAAGCCCCCCACAAATTGGGCACTTTATAATTTATTTATTTTTATAATATAAATTACCCTAATGTATGGATAATAAAAAAAATATTCACTTTTGAAAAAATAGTACTTGATTTTGAGTCACAGTTTAAAAGTTTAATCTTTACAAGTTTTCCATCATTAAAATGGGTCCAATAAGTAAATATTGCACAAAAATTAAATGAAATAAGAATAAAAAATGTTTTAACACTTCATAAATCTATAAAACAATTCAAAAAAATATTTCCATCAATTTATTTATCAAAAACCAAGCACATGTCAAAAATAGATGAAAGCTAGTTTCAGGAAGATTCTTTGCAAAATCCAAAAAATTTGGCTAAATGGGCCCTATTTTGATGTCTGAAAAGGTGGTATGGCCTATTTCACAGTGGTGATTACTATTATAGGCTGAAATTATACTTAAAATTTTATTCTCTCCAAGAATCAAATATAAAATTTCAGATCGTATGACCTCAAACCAGAAGAAAATTGACCAATTATTCAGATGATGATAGATTGCTACAATAATTTTCAAGCTACCAAAATAGTTGTACATCCTAATCCAAAATTATTCCAACTAGTATTTTAGTAAATATTGGATTTTTATCTAACCTTAATAGGTATCATATCTTAAAAAAAAATATTTTTACCTCCTGTGGTGAGAGAAAACTAAACATGTGGTAGGTATCCACCAATAAACCAACAAGTAGGTTTTTAAGCAGAAGTGATATAAGACTTGATATTTGGAGATTATAAAATTTTTTAGAGGACATAAAACTCATATTTATATTCCCCTATAATTTTATGTTTGTATTTTGATGCATGCATGGACTAAAACCATTAAAAAACATGCACAAACTACCTAAAAAGCTTCTAAAATAGACTTAAACATGGATCTAGCAAAATAAGTACATAATGGTACAACCTAGAATCCATATGTCATGATAAATGGCTAAAAAAGAGATGTTAGATATATAAAAAATAACTCCACTCTACTAATAATAAATTTTGATAAATGGATAAACCATTTCAATAACAAACTCACAAATAAATGGTTGCAACACCTATAGCTCTAATACCATGAAATGAACGTCAAAAAAATTATTCAAGATAGAGATATGAAACATTAAAAAACAAAATAATTACAATAAAATTTGTAAGAGATAAAAATATCTTATGCAAAGACAAAGGAAATATCATATAACATCCATAAAATAACCTATTTATGTTATAAAAGAGAATAATTGCATATATAGTCAAGGACAAACAAGAAGTAAATCAAACTAATCAATATGGGATAAATCCATAAAAAGATAAACTAGTAAAAAGAAAAAAACTATCTATATAACCTAACAAACATGAGAAATAACTATAATAGATCAAGGAGTTGTTCTCAAAGCCTATCTCTAAAGCTTTGTAGGATCTTGAATCCTTATTAACAATTAGGTTTTCACTGTTAAGTGGAGGGAGAGTGTCCTAATTTAAAACTTATGTATCATATTGATCTTAATTATATTGTTCATCTTTAGATGCATTATCATTAAAATCCACATAATTAGTGTGTGAAGGATCAATGACATGAGTTACAATTGGTCCCTTGTCCATAGTATAAGCTTGAATAGAAGGAATCTAAATATGCTCAATAGGATTATCACCTAGCCTAGCACTTCTTCTTAATGGAAGAGAGACATATTTTAGATTGTAAGTAGCACTCTCAGCACTCAAATACCACTTTTAAGTGATTACACTTATGAAACATCTCCTAACATTGACACATGAACAAATAGACATCGAGATGGTTTGTGATATTATTGGTCCTATGTATACTTGGTATTATAAAATATATGCCCACCTCCATGACCAAATCATTCTCCTAGACCTTTCCCACAAATGAAAAAAAATCCTTCATTCATAAATCCTCCCATTATATCTTACTTGGACATATCCTACATCATAGAAGTTATGATAGAACCCTAATTTAATATTTATATTCAATAGAATATAGATTAACATTGAGGTAAGTTCATGGAGTGTGTGGGTTAGATAATAGTAGGGCCATCCTTACCAAGAAATTACTATGTACTAGTTATTCTTGGCCAACAATGGAAATTGACACAGTTGCCTATGTGAAGAAATGTGTGAAGTGTTAAAAACATGCTAATTTGATCCATGCTCTAGCTAAAATGCTTAAACTATTGAAAACACCATGGCCATTATCAATGTGGGGACTCAACCTTATAGACAAGATAAATCATACATCCTTAGATGGCCACAAACATGTCCTTACTATTACATAATATTTCACTAAGTGGGTGGAAGCCATTACCCTAATTTACATAACTGGTAAGTAGATTTAAAAATTCATCTTTAACCATCCCATTTGTATCTATGTTATCCCCTATAAAATTATATCTAATATGATGGCTCATTTAAAAATAAATATGTAAAAACCCTTTGTGCCCAATACTATATCAAACAACACTTTTCCACTACCTATTACCTATAAGGAATGATGAAGCTAGGGCATATAACAAAACCATTGTGAATATTGTCAATGATGATAGTTTTAATTGGCACTTAGAGATATTTAATGCCCTTTGGGCCTACTATACCACTTTACGTAATCCAAAAAGAACTACTCCATATTCCCTTATTTATGGCATCAAGGCCATTCTTCTTATAGAGGTCAAATTGCCTTCACTCTAAATTTCATTGCAACACATAATTGATTATGAGGACTATAGATTAACTCATTTATAAGAGCTATATTTACAAAATGCAAAGTGCATATCCACCTTGAACAACCTTCAATCTTACCAAAATAGATTATGTGGCCAATATAATTAGTACATGTAGCATAAAGAGTTTGAGTTTGGTGACCTTGTATTAAAAGAAAATTAGAAAAACATCAATACAAAGACCAAAAAGAAAGGAAAGTTTCAACATGAATGGTTAGGGCCTTATGTGGTTATTTCTAACTATAGTTTTGGATCATACAGACTCACCATGCCATAAGGAGATGAACTTGATGAATCGATGAACATAATGTACCTCAAGAATTTTTGCACTTGAGGGACTTGATATATCACAATATATTCATTCTTTGTACCATACCATATACCTTTCTAACCATACCTTTATAATTGATTATAATTAATTTTGGAAAAAATAGTACTTTAGCCTATTGCTATCCACTTATTTTTACCTATTCCCTATCACTTTTGGCTTTAGTTCTAATTCATTTGTAGTTTAGGCACTTTTGGTGGTTGATTTCAGATACAATCCTAGTAGTTGATTCAGATTAAAACTTTTAAATGATAGTATATAAAAGTAGTATGACAATGGTCCTAAAAATCGAATCCTTTATTTAATGTTATGTTCTATTTCATACCTGTTTCAGAGATTTTAACTACCTTTGGGAAAATTAGTGTCTTACCCTTGTGATACTAATTATAGCCACCTTTGGGTAAATTAGTATCACTGACCCTTGCCATTATTTCCTATAGCCTAGGAATAACCCCTTTACCATGCATTACCATATCACCTTTCCATCATTGTGCCATACCTTTCCATTTTCATATTCAAGAGATTGTTGTTACTTATTCAAATGTTTTGTTTTAGGGGGAACTATAGTGGTTTGAGGTAAATTTGGACTATGTAGGTAGCATTGTATTTTTTAAGGTCAAATCTACCACCCTTATTTGAATGCTTTCACCATTTGTGAGTAATTTATGTTAAATTCTCTCACCATTTTGTGATCACCCTAAGCCATGCTCTTACCATTTTTTGAGTCATGTCTCATAATTATCCATTGAGTTTAGATGCCTAAAAAATTCCAAAAATATTCAAAACATTTCAAAACTCCTAAATGCTTGAAAAGACCTAGGAAAATCCTAAAAATCACAAAATCATGAAAATTGGCTTAGAATTTTTATGCGAGATATAAAGATTTAAATTTTATTTGCAATGGAATATTTTACCTATATAACTTCATTTATAGACTAATTTTCTATTTTCCTCCTATTTTAAAGAGAACTACATCAACCTGAGGTCCACATAGACTTTGTAGGTAACACTTGGATACATGGGGTATATCGAGTTAGCTCATCTGTCATTTCACCATTTATTTTTCACTTCAAGACCACTTATTCATAACTTTGTTACCTTTTTTTGATTACTTTCATCTTATTTTCCCTAAGGATTGTGTGTCTTATAACTATTTCATAGTTAATCATTTGTCTTTTAGTTTCCCCATCTTTATGTTCTTTTCCACTCTCATCATGTTGTGAGAAACCTCATCTAATGCTCTCAACATTTTATGAGCAACATCAATGAACACTCTCATCATTTTGTGAGCAACCTTAGCTAATGATATTACTATTTTATGAGCTCATTCTCATTCCCAGCCATAGATGTAGTCAACACTATGAATCACCAATTCATTTCATTAGTAATTTCTCATCTCTTATCTTTTAATATGGTTTTAGCCTAAAACATACTCTTGCACTTGTGCAATTTTTATGTGTTTAATGTTTTCACGACTATGAATGTCACCCCATTATTTTCACTACACACTCAAAATTTTGTGATTCCTATACTCCTCTATAATTCATCCTCTTTTAATTATCATAAATTTTATTCTATCCCATATCTTAGGAGAAATACATTTGACTTGAAGTTCATGTTAGACCTAGTGTCTATGTGACTATGTAGGTAAATTCCACTTGCCTAACACATCTAGAGTCAGCTTAGCTACCCCTTCCTATTTATTTTATTCCCCCTATTTATTTTTGTGCCATAGTCCCCTATATCCTATGGGTAACATTTGTTGACTTGCTTGTTTCATTGCTCCATATAGCCTAGGGGAAACCTTTAGCCATCGTACCCTTTGTCATTATTTCCCTATAACTTAGGGGCAACCTTGTGCCATTTGTTCTTATGTTTTTTTACATTTTTTGTTTCTACCTATAGCCTAGGATAAACCTTATATCCAAGCATAATACCTCTATTATACATGCACAAATAATTCATTATTTTCTTTTATTTTGTTTGTTTCTAAAATTTTCACTAATTTGTTTGCATATTGTTGTTTGTTTTAGCTTATTTTGTTTATTTACCTTTATGTGATTTATAATAGTTTGTTTATTGAAATATTCTTTGCCTTAGTTTATTTGTTTACTTTGTTTCCTTTAGTTAGTTTATTTTATTTATTTGTTAGTTAGTTAGTTTTATTTATTTATTTTATTTTATTTTTTTAGTTGGTTTATTTGTTTGTTTTGATTTTCTATTTAGTTATTATTATTTTGGTTTTTTGTTTGAATTATTATTATTATTTATTGCCTTTTTACACCCATATCAATTTTTTTAGGTCTATTACATTTTATTTGCACTTGAGTCTTGATTAGCCATAACTTTTACGTAGGTTGTGAATGCTTGTATATATTCCTACACTTAGTTTATATGTCTTATATTTAAACCTGGGATTTGATTGTTCATATATTATTCCTAAGTTGTTTATATTTACATATAAACTAAGTTTTCCATGCTTTGGATATGTATTGTTATTATAATTATTCATAACTATGATGTATAATATCACAAGCTAAAACAAACATCGATCCAATAGATATATTGATCAATGCAATGGGTAGTACTTCTTTGAGTTCACAACTAGCCAAATCCTAAACATAGTCAAAACTAATGAATAACTAGAGAAATATGATTATATTATATATTAATATAGATGTGCATCTCTGAATAAGCATATATAAGCCATACAAAATAAGCAAGTAAAATATTACAACATTACATATACATGGAAATACAATAAATGAAAGAGAATTCATGTTTAAATGAAAATAAACATCCACAATGTTAAACATGAGATAATCATGAGATCAACATGATAATTAAAAAAACATTACATATATCAAAAGAATAACAGTCCATATACATAGGCCTCTAAGGACCTAATATGAATATCAATGTATCTCAAAATAATGTCATATAAATTGAGAATATATAGATATCATGGTGTTAAAAATATAATAAAATTACAAAGAGATAGACTCTGTGTATCTATAGGCCCTGTAATAGGAGGTGGCCCTAGTGACCCTAGTGGTCTTGGTGGCATAGGTGGTTATGGATGATGAATAGACTAACCTAAGGTTATTATATAATGTGTCTTGGTCCTACACTAAATTGATCTACTGCTAGTCCTCTAAGCATCCCATACCTCAAATGAAGCAATCTATTGATCTCTAGGGATTATGGTCTCATATGGTTGGTAATAATAAGATACCTCATCCTTAGCTTGAAGGATCTCAAGTATCATCTAGGATAAACCTACCTAAGTATTATATCTTTGACCCTTATTATGTTCATGCTAGAGCCTCTGTACATATAACAAGGCTTGATATCTATCCAATATAGTTTTGTCCTACTTTTCCATAATTTATGCCTATATTTAGACCATTTGTGCCAACTCTACCTTTATCTAGGTAATCTTTGACTGAAGACAAGTCATGTCCTCATATTGGATATCTAATTTAACCTATAAATATGTCACCCTACTTTCAAAATCTATAATGTCACTTACCCTAGTAGTGATCTCCTCTTCTAATATATCCCTATCCTTACATGTTCTCAATGTACCTAATGGCCCTGCCTAGCCTGTATCAACAAATAAACATGTTATACCTATCATGTTGGGATATAACACCATCATGGCATGGGTATCATCACCTCCATCATCCCATCCACCATCCTTTATATCATCTCCATAATCATCATCATCCCCTCCTTAACTTTTGTGTTAGCTACTTCAACTATCACTAGCCCCACTTCTAGTCTCAACCTCTACCTCATCAATATTCATAGGCACCTATCCTTGTGCATGTCTACCTACCTATCCTAGAATAATAATTATTAAAAGGAAAACCTATAACCACCAGTGTACATACTCTAGCATGACTCCTAAATCTACTAGATCCCCTACATAAGCCCATGTTGTTAGTATAACACTATCATAACTAACCACTACTACACTCCTCTAAATAACTGAAGTGGTAGAATTGATCTCTTTGGTCACATGTGAAAACCATCTAGGATCCTCTAGAACATCTTAGACTATGAAAAACTATGAAATCACCGTATCTAGCCAGTACTACTCAATAATTTGAGACTAATTCCTTGTGATAAAACATCTAGATATCATAAATGCATTATACCAAACATCACAAGGAAACTAGAGATGATAAAGAAGAGAAGGTTGCTAGATGAAAAAATATGGTGTCATCTCATCAAACATGCACTAGTATTAGTATATATACCTAAGATATCCTCTCCATCCTATGCTAGTATTACCAAACCATATGCCAATGGATCTTATGGTTCTCTAGCCCATTTTTGGGCCACATGTTGCTTTATCAAGATGTGTTACCATACCCAAACCATGAGTAGAGTGGATGCTCTAATGATTTAGGCTCCTCAATAGGCCACCATATGTAGATCCCTATATATTGGAAACAATATAGTTATCCCCCTTGAAAATCTATTAGCCTTGTCTATCATGTTTTAGATCACTCCTTATAATCCCATATTAAATAATTAGTCACTCTTATTAGGTAGCAATATGTCACTGATAATAGACATTAGAACCATAACCTCCCTATCAATTAAAACTATTGGTGAAGTGTTTTTAGGGGCAAGGTCATCAAGTGAAAAATTAGTATAAGTCTTGAATAAGTTAATATCAACCTTCTCATACACCATGGGAATATCCTAAAATCTAGTCAAATCATCTAGCACCTCCTACTACCATGTTAGATTTATCTAGAATAGATTTCAACCTCTCATCAGTAGCTTGAGGATCTATCAGGTATCCTCAAGTGTAACATTGAACTCACCAATCCATAGATGAAAATTTGAGGTCTCTAAATTCCATTACTCTTCTAAGACACTCAAGTATACTCAATCTATGTGAATCACTAACATCAATGCCATGTTGTACAAATCTAGCACCTGTAGGAATCTAACCATCTCTATTATCCAAATCTATGGTGTTCTTAAATAATTTAAATGTCACTCCCATACTATCAAAACTATGAGTCATTCCTATAATAACATATAGATTATAATTAGGCTATATCTATGCTATTGTCTAGCCTATGCCTACCCCACCAGGCCTATTTCTCCCTCTTTCTATCATAGAGGTTAGACCCATTTTAGGTCCCTTAAGCTAACTATATTTCCATTTAGGGTGAATTCACCATTTTTTCCAAAAAACAAAGTCACTATTTTAGTATTTTCTACTCTTTTTGGTCAAAATCATAATTTTCATTTTTTACAAAAATGTTGACTTCACCTTAAAATGGACAAAATCACCTATTTGGTGATTTTCATTATTTTTTGATGTTGTCACCATTTTAAAAAATAGTGACTTTGTATGAATCCATTTATTTTCATTAGAAATCCATCATTTTCCCTTCCATGTAAATGGTGACTTTGCATGATTTTAACCTAAACCTAGTAATAAATGTGACATAAATGCAATAAATGTAAGGTTTATTTCACATACCATAGGCCCATGTGGATGTTTCCCATGATCCCTCACTTGATCACTAAGATGTCATCATCCTCCACTGTGAGCCATTTCTCATTGATCATTCTCGTGCAAACCAAAGCTCAAAATTTTCAAAGGGATAGGGTGAAAATGAATCAATATTCACCCCATGGGGTGAATGTATAGCCTAAAAATTTGAATTTTTACCCTTAGTGCTTAAGTGTCCTTCTACACATTTCATAAAGTTTATTTTTTGCCTCTATGGTCTATTTTATGTGTCATTTGATCCTACATCCCTTATTTCTTAGTCATTTAATAACTAGACCATCTTATTAGGCCCTTTTTTAGACCCATTTAACAACATTATTTTTCTACCTATACCACATGTTAGTTTGAACATGCATATTCATACTCACACTTAGGCTAGAATCATGTTGTTATTCTATGCCACATCATTGTAGATATATTTTATAGGTTTATTGCATAAGATCCCTTTACCAATTTGCCTCGACGTGGCAAAATCATTTTTGACCAATCAGTGATATATTTTTCGTTCTTGGGACAAACTCATTTTTAATCACATGATCTAAATGTGTTAATGATTATGTAGTCATATAAAACGTGACAATTGGTTGCTTGAATGTGGCTTATGACACCCAATCCATAGGTCCATATTGCATGCTCTCATGACCCTTTTAAACATCTTTTCATTGATTCCCAGTCATTTGTAGGCTTTCAAGACCTCATTCTAGCTTAGACAAGACCCTTTTTACATGTTTATTCCATCCCCCTAGGTCTCGTATCCTCATGAAAATAGTGACCAAGTTGGACTATAGTACTAGACCTTAGGGTGTCCCATTTCTAGTGCTCCTATCCAATCACCTTTCGAGCCCAAATGATCATTTTCTCTCAATTGCTCTTCATCATTATGTCAGCCTATTACAAATTCATTTAACCCATGACCAATATATCTCTATAAAATCCCATTCAAATTTAATTTATAAGGGTTATAAATTATCACAAAGAAAAACATAAAATAAAAGCAAACCTATGAAGGCAAATTTACCTATTCTTTACATAAAACCATCTAATACAGCCACAAGCTCATTCAAAACCTCACATCAATCTTTAGCCACCTCAAGCACACCTAATTTAGTATTTTTGTATCTTCATTACACTATTGCATAAAGCACATTAAGTGGGAGAACTACATATGGCTTGATCCCTCTTTAGAGTATTGGTATATAGGCAACGTGCCCACACAAGGGGTGTGGATACATGTTTAGTGCATCTTACACACACTAAACCCCCTCTTTGTCCAAGTTTTCATTCAAATTAAAAAACAAGGAAGACCTAGGGTTTGAGATTAAATTAAATCTACAAAGAGATTCATTGATAATCAAGACTTGTAAATTTATAAGCAAACTAATATAGGGATAAGAGACAAAACCTAGAAAACTTAGATCTTTGCAACTAGTTTAGATAATAGTGGCATGACCTAGACTATAACATCAGACCTTGAAGTGTTCTATTTTTGGTGCTCTTATCCTTTCACCAAATTAAAGATAGATCCTAATTTGTGATAGTATCCCAATCTTACACAACTAGTTTCAACTTCTATCTCAGTCATCTCAATCCAGTTTAAGCTAAGTTATATTTCTCTTCATTTATTACTATTTTTAGAAAGGTTCAAATTACAATTAAATTATACAAATTAGTGGCTTAATCATTGAAATATTATTTAATGATTTTATTAGCTCAGACCTTTAACTAAATTAGGAATAAGACACTAACATTTCCAAAACTATTAAATCAAATTATAAACTCCTTTAGGAAAATCATTATTTTTTGACCTATTTTCCCTACTATACCTATGTTAATGATTATAACCGCCTTTGGGTAAATCATTATTTTTTTCTTTAAGCACATACCTGTGCCACTGATTATGACCATATTTGGGCAAATTAGTGTCTCAACCCTTGTGTCACTAATTATAACTACCTTCGGGTAAATTAGTGTCTCATTCTCCATTACTAATAATAATTGCCTTTGGGAAAATTAGTGTTTCATCCTATGTTGCTAATAGATCATGTCATTTTATTCATTTAGAGGAAACATTTGACTCTATTTTTCTATTTGATCCTTTGAAGGGGTATCCAGGGCTAATAAACCACCATTTGGGGAATGAAACTTTCATCTTAATAGATTTTTCATTCTTTAAAAATGCATTATTATGATTGTGTCTTACAACACCTTCTCAAATAGGGGAAAACTATAAACACTCAATTTTGGCCAGTTTTGTGTATAAATCAGGTACAAGATTGATTTCTATCAAATGATGTAATTTAAGCCTAAAATTCACTATATATCCTAAATTCATCCATGAAAGGGATATAATTTCCTAAAAACATGTTGAGGCTTATTTATTAAGGTATTACCATGTATGCATCGATAACCTAACTTAGATTCAACCCTAGTAAAATTGTGACATAACAAATTGACATTATTGGCCTATTCATATATTAATGCAAATCACTTAAAATAATTCATAAATTCCAAAAAACCTAAGAAGGATTAATAAAAAATCAAAATTCAATTAATTATTTAAGTAAAAATTTCATGTTGAATTAGGGAATTACATTTTATGAAAAAAGATTTTTTTAATAAAGATGAGGTCAAAGTTAAGGGAATTAATAAAATATTTTATTAATTCTTAAAATAAAAGAAAAGGTGTGTCACAACCTCATAAATATTGTATATGAGTTGTAATGGTAATAAATATCTTCTATGAGTTGTCAAGCCTTCATAATTTCTTTGACCCATCCTAGGGTTAACCTAAAATTGACTAAGGTGACTTTAGAATCAACTAAGGTTAAAATTAAACCTAAAATAACTAGGGTTAGATTTAGTTTTGAGAGCTATAAATACAAGTTACCTCACTCTCTCTCTAAGAAAGCATTTGAGTGTAAGGATATTCTACAAGAATGCTTTCAAGAAGCCTCTCAAGTAATGTTATAATGCAAAATTGATTCAAGAAGTTTCACACTAAGCCAAGCCAAGAAAATACACATGTGGTCTTAGAGAAGTGATACTAATATGTAAAATTCATTAATCAAAGTATCTATCTAACACAAGCTAAGAAAGAACATCCTCTATGCCATCAAGTGAACACTAGTTTTGACAAGGGAGGTAACATAGTTTTATGTTTTTATCTTCTATTTGTAAATTTTTTCATGTGTTAAGCTCACCCAAAAATTAAGGCAAGAGTGGGTTAGGTTTAATTTCATTATTTTATTTGAGTTATAATTTTGTTCACTAATAAGGAACTAGTGAATTTATGGATCTTTAGATTCCTATTGTTACAGTAAATAGACTAGATCTAGATTCTCTATTAATAACTAGATTTTGGAAACTTGCATTCTATGGCCTTAGATGCTTTTGTCAGATCTAGATAATTGTGTTTAAATTTCTATCTATGTTGGATTCAAGTTTCCATTACAAAATATTAACTAGATGTCAGTGCAACCAGCTATAACCTTTTTTGTTTTATTCCGCCCTTGCTCTAGTGTGTTCAAATCTCATGCACATACAATCAATATTTTTCAAATTATTAAACCCTTGAAGTGACTATGGGGAAAATGGGTTAAGGGGCACATGATTTTTAGTTACCCTAAAGACTACTTTATCAATGGATGTTGCTACATATCCATTATTCTGAAGAGGGCCTTAGACTTATGTAGTTATCCCCTACATGTTGGCTTATCTATGCATTAGGATGCAATGTGTGATAAACAAGTACATAGAGTGACCTAGCATGTACTTTGGAAAATATGGCTCATGGAATGTTCCTTCAATACTTTAGACTTGTAGATGGACTATCACTATGAATTATATCGAACTAAGAAAGAATAGGGAATATTTTCTCACTTGAATTATTGATTCAATGCCATAGGTAGGTTGCCTTATGATTTTATAAGTCTATGCTAGGTGAGGAATGAATAAGGATTGATCTTGTATATATGCCAATCCAATTTATAAATACATCATATTAAAATTATTAGGCTAACCATAAAGACATGTTACAAGTGCAAATTTTATGACTTTAGGGAACTGGAAACTTAGTTTGGCATAGGACACTAGTGTTGATGTAGGCATCTGGCTAAGATGCAAGTGTCTGAGAAGTTAAAAAATAGGTATAGGTATAAAAATTGCATAGGATGATAATAAATAGGTTTATAACATTATTCAAAACATATAAGGCCTAGTAATTAGAATAACATATGGTTAGACTAATATATAATCAATAGTCATAATATATAGCAGATGCGAGCCTTTTGGTAGTAGAAAGATCTTATAATTAAATATTAGAACCATGACAAGTCCTTGAGAAGTATACAAGACTAGGGTGTTATATAATTTAGATTTAGTATCTACAAATATGACAAACTAGTGTAAAATCAAACTAATTTAGATATGAAATAAATGCTACAAACTAATTTGAAACTTGATAAATCTAGAAAATACTAAATATGGAAAGTGAAAAAGAGAAATATAAACTTATCATGAAAACTGAGATGCAGTCTATTTCTAGATATGAATCTAACTAATAGATTATGCATTAATTTCACATCATATTATAATGGCATATCATGTATCACTATGTAATAAATGAGTAAATAAAAAGGCATGTGTAATAAATATAGGTATCTCAACATGGAACAAAGGTCACAAAAATATATAACTTGTATAGTAAAAGATGGGGAACAAGATGCCCCTAGTAATGCCATGGCCATTGGGTAAAAAGAAAACCAACATTTTTATGTCGACATGTAACTTGTATGTCTTACATAGTACTCATAAACTATGAAATGCATGTGTATGAAAATGATATGCCATATAACAAACTATGTAAAAAGTGTAATCTAGAAATCAATGTCATGCTCAAGACCTAATTTTGGATTTTTAAATATTTGAATGTTTTTATATTTTCCAATAATCTATTTTTTTTTAATTTTTCAATATTTATAAATTATAAAAGTTAATGAATGACCACATCAGTGGGCGGATGATAAATAGTAAAGAGTCATGTGTTGTATGATATCTATCATTACTCATAAAAATAAATGTGGAATGGATAACTACAGTTGGCTGAGGACTTTATGGGGTTTTATGTGTAGTATAAAGGTACCTTGATGTATGTTTTCACTATGGAACAAATTAAACCATCTATGGTGCTAGTTGGGTATGTACTTAGATTACTTTGGATTAGATTTGGTATGACTTACACTTGGATTATGACTGATGCTAGTGATAGATTTGTAATTTGGGAATAATAGGGTTGACTTTCTCAATATGCAATAGAGTATAGATTTATATAAGATAAGTGTCGATTCCCTTCATATTGAGACCTTAATTTTTTATAAATGGATTCAATTAAATAATTTCTCATGTCATCAATATACTAGACTGATGGGTAATGTATGCAATGGGAAATGCAACATAATCTACAAATCAATCTTAGCTCAAAGAATATAGATCTTACTTACATTTCCAATCGGGGTTACATTAAATAATGAGGGTTATGACCAATATGGATCCACTAGACCTATCCAAGGGATATCTTACCATAACAATATCACTAGGGAGGGTTCCAAAGCCTCCAGTCAAGCAAAACTATGTAATAACCCTAACTAGGTCCTATGTTTTCATATTCACTAAACTAATAATAAGTAAAGTAAAAATATAATCTAGTACTCACCAAAGCTTGTGGCATAAAGTGGGGGTAATAAACACTAAAATTAAACATGTATAGAAGACATATACTCATGTTAATGTATATAAAATATTAATGTATGGAAGAAAAGTGCAAATGCATATCTATCTACTCTTACAAAGGAGGAACAAAGTTAGGAATACTTACCTTTGAAAAAGAACCCATTGAGCCTCAATCTCTCCCTTGGCCAAGGTGATTTGAAAGAGGTTGTTTTGGTATGTAAGGATGACAAGGATAAATCAAGTGTAAGATACAAAACTTATTAATGCATCTAAAATACTTCTCCAAAAAGCAAGATCCATATCTCCAAATAAAGTATGAAACCCTAAGATTGCTCCTCAAATAGAATGGTGGATAAGTATAAGTGCAATATATCTTACTTATTTTTCTCTTAGTTTACAAATGACAAAATGATTATGTTTATATAGGTGGATATAACCCTAAACCCTTATGAAATTTTTGGTTGATAAGGTTGACCCGATCAACCTAGTATTATAATTGACAAAAAAACATACTAGATAATGAACTATGTCATCTATGGTCAACTTAGTTCTTAATAAGCTATTGTAAATAACAATACAAAGTTAATGTGGCTGACATAGTCATGTAAACTACCAAAAAGGGGTTTAGGTTAGGGATAGGGCTAATGAAGGTGGTAAATGACTAGAGAATGGTGAAAAATAGGAGGCAAAGCTTAGGGGAATGGTTTTTGGGAGACAAGTGTGTAGATAGTAAGTGGTAAAAGGGACAACAATCTTGTGAATCACGAATGGTATGCCCACCCCTTTCCCAATTCACCCCTTAGGTCACGCACTTAGAGAGATTGAGACTCAATGGGTTCCTATAAAATAAAGAGTGTTAGTAATTGATAAAGTTTTAAAATATTATGTGTATATATATGCCCTACTTGAAGCTCATCATGTGTCATATAGGTGCAACTTGGGATGGTTCTTCAAGAAAAGAACATAATGACACATAATACTAAAGCTCAATAAAGTAAAATAAAGAGAAAATAAGATAAATGAAAGGACATAATTTAAAAACACATACATTTACATACCTTAGTGCTATAGATAAAGAAAGAGATGTGAGAAATGTGAAGGTGTCCAATGTAAAGAACATTAGGCCAACCTGTAGAGATTAGCAAAAGAGAGCAAAAATAATTTTTTTGAAATATAGGCATATAATAGTGGAAAATAATCTCTACGATGTCAGGATTCAATAACATTTTACAATTTGGAAAAAGAGTTAGTAGAGACAAAGATATGAGCAAAATAAGAAATCTGATGGTAAATATTTTGAAAGGTAATTTTTTTTAAAAATAGTGAATATAAATAGAGTGAAAAAGAATTCATTTATCATTATTTACTATTATAAAAATAATATAAAGCTTTAGTAAATTGAGTGAGATATTTAGAGAGTGAGGATGGTGGGGAGATGACAAATGAGATGAGGAGGATGCAAAGTTACCATAGCAGGTGTAACATAGGTAAGCAACTAAAATTTCATTTTTTATTATTATTTGTATTTAAAATTGAATTATTTATAGAAATTTGATAATTAGGAAAAATCTAGATACTATAATTAACCCTAGGCAAGTTTTAGGGGAACTAAGGAATAATGGGGTATTGGGTTGAAAGGAATTGGGCCAATAAATGCCCAAAATTTAGGTAAAAAGATCAGGGATGGGAAAGTAAAAATTTGACTAGGTTGACTTGATTGGTAGGAAAAAAAAACTAGTTGGCCAACTTAGTAGTAAGTGGCTGACTTGGTTGGGGATTGAAAGAGGATTTGACTTAGTAATAAGTGGCTAAATTGGTAGTAAGTGGAAAATTTAATATTATTAAGCCAAATATGGTTAAAAATTGAAGTAAACTAGTTTATTTTTATGAGTTTTATAAGAATGTATTATGATTATGAATGACATGGAGGTATAATACATCCTTTAATATTTGATATTATGTAGAGGAACCATATATTGTGGCAATTTATTGATGCCACATGGTTACCTAATTTTTTGGAGTAGTGGGATTGGGAGGAATTATGGAGATGAGACATATCCCACAAAGTTATGATCTCATTATCATGTTCCTTAAATGGGTGGTGGATGGGGATAAAATAGATGTAGGTATCACTCTGGAGGATGATCATGCATTTCTTGGACTACCTATAAGAGGGACCTCGATGATCATAAGGACACCAAATGAACTAAAGGAGAGATGAGCACTAGCCATGTGGGAGATGGGCTTAGAGAGGGTCTATATAGGGTTGAGGGTGAGCTTATTAAATATTTATATTACACATATTATAGATATTTATAAGGTTATGATTAGACTTATGGTAGTACAAGTGTTGTGTCACAAGTTAGATAGAAGGGTACCATAATATGTGATAGCCTTATTCTAATTTATGTTGGATCAGGGGGTAATTTATGATTTTGGGTCTCTGATCTAGGTTTAGCTCATGTATGATATCTATTGGATGTTATCCAAAGGGTAAAAGATGATGGCACCAATGGTGTTGTTAAGAAAATGGATATATTATAGGTTTCTGATGTATCATTCAATTAGATTACCCCATATGGTTGATGATAAGTTACTTCAAGTTGGTATATGAAGACATGACTAGGTAGCATAGACCATTATCCATGTGCTAGTGTTGTAGATAGTCAAATAATGAGAGATCATGTGGAATCCCTATCCATGTATTTCTATGATTTAGGTAATTTGGGTGATTGTGGCACTAAGGATAGCTATAAAGTAGATCACATGTCACCACACTTGTTGGGTAGAGCCACAACTGGTGGCATACTTGCCAAGTCAGTTTAGACTCCTATAACTAATGAATATTATAATAGTTCCCACATTTTTGGCATTACATGTGAGAGATCTAAGGGGGAGAGGAGGAGGAGGAGGAGTGCTAGTTGATAGATTGGAGATCATATTGTAGCGTGTAAGACCACGAACTGGTCAAGTACAATAGTTAGAAGTCAAAGGAGGAGAGGGAATGGATGTGAATGTAGGGGTATAGGTACCATAACTATCACCCTAATAAAGGGGTAATGACCACCTCATGCACACCATTGATGGATATTATAGTGGCAAGATCGAGCACAATGGGTAGTGATATATGATGAGTCGATAGTCGACCTAGGGCAAAGCTAGTTGATAGAGGCACCTCTAAGGAGATACCCATGATGTACATGGGTGGTGACTCTATGTTTGTTTGATAGGGAGGCATCCCATGAATAAGGTGATTAGGGGATGAGTTGATGGTGAGACCATGCTTATTAGATGAACTGATGAGGAGACAGTGGTTGGTGACACCAAGATAGGTAATAAATGTTGTAATTTTTTTAATATTTGAGATAGAATACTAGTTATATATGATTATAAATAGATAGATTTTGAGATGTCTATGTGATATAATATATATCTAGGTTTAATTTTGTAAATTCTATGATCAAGGATATCAGATGAGGATCCCTAGTCATGTCATGAATCCATGACATTTTAGATGGAGTGTGGGTACCATACAACCTCACCACACTAGATGATCCTATGGTATCATCTACCCCAGCTTAGGTGAGATAGTTTAGATTGGTAAGAGAGGTTGTGAGGTAGATAAATATATGTGAATATGGATTAAATCCACTAGCAAGGTGGTATTAGGAGAGGAATTAGCTTGGAAGGTCATGGCTTAAGAGATATCCACACACATGACTGCCATGATTTAGCTAGGATAGGAACAGGCCTAGGTGGACAACTTATAGGGACAAGTAGTAGGGTTGAGATCTTAGACAACCTCATTATAGCACACCATGAAGAGGGGATAGTCTGAAGCATTTATGGGTAGTATGGCTAGGCCATGAGATAGGCATGATGGAGCCCAACCATAGATCTAGAGCGATGTGTTTTTATACTTTGTAGAGAAACACATGATACATATATATATATATATATATATATATATATATATATATATATATAATTTTGATAGTTGGATATTAATCTTGAGTTATATTTGGTTGTTTTTGTTGATGCATGGATATATTTATTTGTAGAAAAATTATTTGGCTTTTGTTATATATTATATAGGAAATATGTGTGGTGTTTTCTTTCTAGCTTTATGTAGTACACATGCATGGTTACAAAGAAATAGGCAAAAGGTCTTAGAAAAGTATAATTAATCAAAAAAAATGCACTATACACTATATAATGATGGAAAATGTGTAATAAAAAAATATGACTAAGTATAATAAACCAAAAAGTGGTAAACAAAATGGCAAATTTTTTTTAAACCATAAAAAACATTGGCACCTAACTAGAACAAGTAAAATCACACTAAATCAAGTTGGAAAGTATGAAGATAATGTAATAAAATAGAAATCACATGAAATATTAATGGTATAAAAATAAATTAATTAAGTCAATAAAACATATTAAATAAAATTGGGAAGTATAAAAGAGAAACAAAATTGGTAAAATGATCTTAAATTAATCATACTAATTCAAGTTGAGAAGTATGAAATTTTTTAAGAAAAAATGGTTGAATTCTTACATTCAATCATAAAATATGAAGATAAAAGATGAAATATTAATGAAGTAAGCATAAAACATAATAAATAAAGATGTTAAACATGGTAATGATGTGTAACTCATAATTAATCATATCTTATCTCATATTTAACACATGTAATTTCTTTGTGACATGGGTATTGGAAAATTTTGCGAGGAAGGTTAGGTCCTATCCATGGTCTTACACTAAAAATCACAAAGGGAACACAAATGAGGTGGAAATAATGTTGAAATATGAAAAAATGTGATGTTTGGATTGGTAATGTGAATAATTTGGTAATTTATAAGGAAGGCTAGGTCTTATCCATGGTCTTACACCGCAACTCACAAATGGAATCCCTGGGGGGAGTGATCAGTGAATAAAATAATATTTATCAATGGGAAATATTAGGGTTGTAGGGAGTTAAAAGGGGAATGTAATAATCATAACATAGTCATCTTATGAGAATACCTTAGAAGACATGAGGCACACTAAGGACATGAGAAGACACTAAGTGATTAGTGACCATCAATATACAAAGGATACCTAATCACTATAGGCACAAAGTGTAAATAAATGTGGTACTAATATCAAATCATGTTGGTAGTTTTAAATAGGAAAAGGTAAAATGGACCTACCTTCCCATGATGTGTTCCCTATTCTTTAGGACCCCTTATAGAGCTATCAGTCTATTGTGAAGATTGGGTACTTGTGTGAGAAAGTAGGTAACACTAAAAGATATATATATATATATATATATATATATATATATGTATGTATGTATATATGCATATATATATATATGTATATATGTATATGTATATATGTATATATATATGTATATATATATATATATGTATACATATATATATATATGTATATATTTATATGTATACATATATATATACATATATACATATACATATATACACATATATATATATACATATATATATGTACATATATATATATATATATATATACAATATACATATATACATATATATACATATATATATATATATACACATATACAGATATATATATATACACACACACACACATATATATATATACATACATACATATATATATATATATATACATATATATATATATATGTATATATATATATATATATATATATATGTATGTATATGTATATACACACACACACACACACACACACACACACACACACACACACACACACACACACACACACACATAAAATTCTCATTTTCTAATCTACTGACCTACTGCACCCCAATGGACCTTGGCTCTATCATGAGGCCAAATTTGGAGTTTGAGCTTCAATTAAAAAAATGAGATGTGCTTAGCATCATGTATTTTAGTGTGATTTGACTTTTGAGAATTTTGAATGTTTCTATTTAGATAATTGCCTTTTGTTAAATGATTTAACTTTTTAATTTTTATGGATTTTACTATTCCTCCTCCATATGGATTTTTAATTTCTAAACATGAGAGATAAAGTGATACACATGAATGATATTTAGGCTTAGGATAAAATAATCTAAGTATCCAAAGATATGACTAACTAGAACATTTAGGCCTAACTATGAACCAACATGTTATCTCAACTCTAAACCATGTGTATGTTTAGTTTATGAAATATAATAAAGGGAAATAAGGGGAGACCCAAAGTGGACCAGTAAAAAGAGATTGTAATGATATAAATTTCTTGATAGCTAATCACATGGTAAATGAGGAATGAATAAAGGGAGAAAGGTTTGTATAACCAAGTGACAATAATAATTATCCATTTTTATAGAGATAAGATATCAAATAATCATGAAAAATAACAAGGTAACCATCGAAAAGGAACTCAAGAAGAATAAGTATGTAATTATGAAAAATAATCCATAAGAAAACATAAAAAGAATAATTACATCATAAATAACTAAAAATCACCATGTAAGATAGATAAAAATTTGACATACTGTTAAATTATATAAAATAAATAAATGTAAAGTTGGAACACACATCCAATCCAAATTAATAAATAAATGTAAGAACACCATCCTTGTGATCACACACACACACACACACAGACACACACACACACACACACACACACACACACACACACACACACACACACACACACACACACACACACACACACACACATACACACACACACATTTGTACACACACATTATCCATAACATCTAATAAGTCTCTATGAATTTAAATGTGGGCTGCAACCAAAGTCTCAACGATCTTTAGTGAAAATTGAGAAAATACTTCATGTCGAATCTCCTTGACATAAAATGTAGGAATTCCTAAAGGATAATGATAATGAGGGATATAATTTATGGGATGTTCAAGAGAAGGAATGGGAATGAAATCTATGGGAGATGAAGGGGTCATCAGTGGATAATGGGCCACATGTGAAGGAGTCACCAGTGGAGAGGGATCCATAGATGAGGGAATCATGGGTGGAGGAATGGTAGGTGGAGAAGGGACCACAAGTGGTGGAGCTATGGGGAAAGAAGGGGGATACTTATTGTGAGATTTACCTATGGGAGGAAGGGTAATAGGCATAAGAATGGTCATGAGGTGATTCTTGAGATGCTACCAAAGGATGTGACAATGATCAGTATGATGAGTACCACATTAGTGCTAGAGACAATATACCTATCCATATTTGGAAAGATATTCAGGTAATAATTTTGGTGGATATTTATCCTTGTCTATTGGTAGAGGAATGGTGGGATACAAGGTGTCAATATATTATTGTAGCTTATGACAATGAGTGGATGAATGATTACATGTGTTATAGAATCAACAGATACACCTATGAGTAGATTTGGTAGGTGTACTCATAGGATGAGTGGAAGTAGAAGGAAATGAAGGTTGGTATAATGAATAGTCTCTAGTTTAATGATTTGTAACTTTATGAATATCATAATATGGCTGATCAGTCTATTTAGTGGGCAAAAGAGGAAGTTAAGGTAAAGGGAGCAAACCATCACTAAGAGAAGCTGAGGCTAGTGGAGAGACTGAGTAAGGATCAATTGAAGGAACAATAGGATAAAAAATAGGAAGATATTTATCTAAAAAGGAAATGGGAATAGGAACCAAAGTGGGCTTAGTTGAGGGAGGGGTAGGATGTATAGAAGGTTAAAGGAGAATTACAACCATCTTAGGGATAAGGTGGCCGGAGGGGTCCTTGTATCTTATAAAGTGATAGGGACCAATCATAGCAATCCATAAGTATACTCCTTTGAGGTTATTTAGAAATTAGAGGTGTGTGCACCATCTCTGTCTTGTGATCAAGAGGAAAAATGCTAAAATTAAGAATGATATAGGATGGAATACTAGAATAAATACTTAAACACTGAAGCAAAGATAAATGATAATGAATAATTTCAACATATCAAGCCTAAAAAAGACCTAATAATGGATAATTTAAGGTATATCTATAGTCATAATCAATTTTATTAATATCAATGGCATAAGTATGGATGACCTTGTCATCTGATGTGCTATGATGAATGGAATGCTAAGTCTTAATTAAGACTATGCATATATCATCACTAGATGGTTGATGAGAATGAGGTTAAAAAGAAGGGGGAAGCTAAGAAATGAGATGAGGTGAGAGATTTGAGGTTTAATCTTGAGATTGATCTCATCAAGATCATCATCATCAAAATCTAATAGGTTAGGGGGTACATTCCTGATGAGTTTGGGGTGACCATTGTAACTTTGTGTGGAATTGATAGGAAAGTTAAACCATTGAGATTCATGAAATGGAATGCTTGGCAAGGGTTCAAGGCTGGGAATCTTGAATACACCACAATCTTGGAATTATTCTAAATTATAAGGGTTAGTTTCACCTTGAATCCTATATATGGATCCATTATGAGTAAATTTGACACATTGGAAAGAAGAAGAGGAAACTGATCTCATGTAATGATTCCATGGCCTATTAAGAAAAACATTATAAGATAGATGAAAGTTGAAGATCATCACCTTCACATGAATGGTGACATGTGGGATAGTGATGGGGAGACACAACCTAAAGGAGGAATTTTAATTTGGTCATATCTTTGGCATGTGTTTCATGTGGATTTAATATTACATTCAAAATATCTAATGGTTTTGATAAAATTGAGAAAGGCAACACACGTGCCAAAACCCTCATCAATCAAAGCATGCTTGACTTGGATATCACCAATTTGGACACTGATAAATAGAGGAAGATCATTTGCATGAATCATAATCTCATTGGGGATCATATAAAAAATGGGGAATTTGGGGGAAAGTGAAGTGTCCATTATTTCATCAACGTGTATAGAAATTTCTTGTTACTATTATGAAATGCTATCTTCTAATCTAGATAAGGTAGCTTTAAGAACTACTAGGGAAAGATGAGGGATGTTCATTTAAAACAAAAGCTACATACGATGATTATGATGACATGGATAGGTCCGCATAAGGTCAAGAAATAGGATTTGAGATGGGAGATTAGTAAGCTCTGTAATAGGATCCCACTCATCATAACTCATAAGGGGACTATTGGAAGAGGTGCATAGTTTTGAAGGAGGTCCTCAAAAGGAGGAACTGAAGTGCATTTGAATTTATGTTGATAAGATGTAAAAGGCTTGATTAGAGGATAAGTTTGTTGATTGTATTGAGAAGATGGGTTAGTTGATGTAAATTTGGTTGAGATATATTAGAAGAATTGTTGATATAAGTTTGAGTATCATTAATGATGGGTAAAAAGGTTAGGAGAATGGTAGAAATATCATGAAAAATGTTATACAAGGGAGGTGTTGGAATGGGTTCATTAAAATATATAAGGTCTTCTTTCCCCAACTCTATTAGATGAGTTGGAGAAGAGTATTAGATAACATGAAATGTGCAAGATAATTGAGGAGTGTAGATGGGATAAGGATCAATGAAGGCAACCACCCTTTGCATATTAGTAATATTGACCACATTATCTTTAAGAGTGGGGTCAAAAAGACTATCAAAATTAGTGGTAAAAGGGGTAGGCTTATCTTGGTTATCTTGGTGATTTGGAAGAGGATATTTATAGATAGCCAAATGAGCATTAGCCTAGTTCAAAGCTTGAGATTTAGTTTGTGTTTCATGGGATTTGAAGGTAATGTCATAGGATTGTTGACATTTATACATGATAGAATCATGATTGAAATTAGGAATGAGAAGGAAATCCATAGCCAAATTATGAATTTTCTTGTAAGTCTCATGAACATGATCCTAACTAGCATAAAACTAACAAAATTTATCGGGATTATACCAAGATTTCATGGGATGAGTGGGATCAAGTTATCACAGAAGAGGCCTTGGTAGACATTTTTGTATTTATATTAAGGATAAAGGTTTATGAACATTGATGTTATTTATTGAATATAAATGAGGAATAATGATGTGGTTGGGAGGGGAAGCTTGTTCTAGAGCCTAGTTGGGAACAATAGCTTGAATATTATGGTCTCATAAGAGTTAGTGATACCATCATTTGTATCATGAAGATTCTTATTCTTGATTAACATGTGAGTACCCATAGATAGTTGGGATGGCTCAAATTGATGCATGAGGAAATATTGATGCTTGACTTGGTAAATGGCCTCTTCCAAAGTATGTGGAGAGAGAATTTGAACGCGATATTAAAAATTGGGAAAAAGAGCATTGGTAAATAGATGAAAGAGGTTATCATATAACATATTATTTTCACATTTATTAGACAAGGTCTTCAATTATTTGATGAAATCTTGTGTGTTTTTGGTTTTAAGTTGTTTACAATTGATAAAATAGGCCAAGGTATTCTTAGGGAGATCACTAGTTTGGAACTCTTAGACTAGAGAATTAACTAAATCTTCCAAACTAGTGATGGAATGAGATTTAAGTTGGTTGTAAGAATATAAATCATCACCCATGAGAATCTTTACTAGTAGATTTTTAGCCACAAAATTATTTAACTTGACCTAGTCTTTATATAGATTTCCAAATATTTTTAGGTGGAGAATAGGATTAGTTGACCCATTGTAAGTTGTGGTAGGGGTGATACCTTCTATATCAATATTAATAATTTTAGATGTAAGAGGATCATTTTGAAGGTGTTTTATTGTTTTATTACCAATGGGAGGTTGAGGAATAAGATTACCATGGTAATCCCAAAGGGGAGGTGGGGGATCATTTTGGTTATGCATTACCCATGAAAGCTATTGAGGGTGGGTTTTGAGATGGATAATATGATTTTACATTTTCATAATTTGATTTGATTTGTTAACTTGGAAAACATTTATTTAATTTAGAGTTTGTAATAGAATTTGATGGGTTTGAGTTGTATTATTAGCATTGTGTGAGGCATTGGAATTGGTAGTAGTGGCTTGGGTAACACTATGGGTGTTAGTAGTAGTTTGAGAAGAATTATTGGTGAGGCACTGGTAGCATGATTTTTTTGTGTGGAAAAAGATGTACTAGTAAAGGGATAAGAAGAAACAATACTAGAGGCATGATTACCATGGGTAGTAAATGATGCAGTAGTGGAGGAATTGAGAAGAGTGGGTCTAGGAAAAGGTCCACTAGATGTAGAGCCTGCCATGTTAGTAGAGATACTAACCATCCATGAGGTGGAGGAAATCAAGGAAGAAGATGTCATGGTCTGAGAAGGGTAAAAATAGAGGGAAGAGGTTGAGAAGTAAAGAAGCTAGTTGTTAGCTATCTAGATAGCACCCAATAGAGGTTAGATTTGTTCAAGTTTGACCCATACTTGGATTAGCATGGGAATGGTCTAAAGTTGTGGGGTGCTTATAGCTAGACTAGACCTCTAGGATTGTTTTATGAGGCTAGCTCTTCATATTTTATAATTTGGACCTTTGCTTCTAAAACCTAAAAAATTGGTTGGGGTGAAAAGAGTCAAGAAATTTGCATAAATTAAAACCTATTCTAATATATGGTGATGCACCAAGAATTTTTTAGATCCACTCTTGAATTCAGATTCTTTATCACACTAATGGACTATGAAAGAAGCTAATGCAATGCTTACTATAGTTTATATGCAATAGTGTTTCATATAGAGGTTAGTTTGATACACTCAAACTAGGGAACAATGAAAATAAGGTCTAGTTAAAGACACTTAATATTTGGCTGTCCACTATATTCTTGAGAGATCAATGTTAAGACACATTATATGACCTATAAAGAAAGCTATTAGCACTTAGGTTTAGTTTGGACATGCAAGAGGAAGATAAAATTCACATTTTCATATTTAACAAACACAAAACACTAAATAAAAATTAGCAAATGACTGAAAAATATTCTATTCACTACTCTAAGAGGTGTTGAATACAATTCTAATAGAGTCTAGTTATACCAGCATCATGGATATAACATAGTAGCTCAAAAGATATATTTATATAAGAAAATAAGCAAGAGAGAGGGAGTTTTATCACTCAAAAGGGAATCAAATGAATTCAAATATATTTGAAAAGCTGTTATAACTACATCTTCCAATCAAGCTCACTCAAACCCTTCCTGATTGATCTAGGTCACTCCAGTCTATTGTATCATTACATTATTCTCTTAGTGATGCTCCATGGTGGCTATAATGATAGGATCAAGTTTTCTTACTTTGTCTTGATGTAAAACCACACATGAATGGTTTATTGATGCATGCCAAAGTGGAGAGAGGAGTCACTTTCATGAAGTTAGCTCTGGTGACTATCATTGGAATCTATGTGTCTATATTTGTTTTCCATGCCATCTACCACTTATTATTCATTATGAGGGCCAGATCCTCATATATTGAAATAATAATTCCATCTATACTTTGAGTGGTGGTTCATTGAGTCATGAAGATAATCCCTTACCATACTTAATTTATATTCCCTTGTGGAGCCTTAATGGCACTATCTAATCCTAAAATATCCACTTTTGGCCCAATATAGATTGTGCTCAAGCTCAGTTCCACTCATACTTGCTTGCCTTGGTAAAAAACTAACCTTTTAACCTCTATCTAAGTCATTTTGGCTCACATTCATTTGATTTTCCATATTAAACTAACTTGGATCATTGACCCCTTGATTCATCTTGATCTATTGATTTACCTGATGTGATTGAATGCAAGCCATAGATCCTTTACTAGGACTCACACACTTGTGCCACTTGTCAATCACACCTTTACATTCAAGGTTTGTTGATTCCTTGACCTACTCATGTGTCATTGATCTTGAATCTATGATTGCATGCAAGACATTGATCTAATTTAGGCCCATTATCCTATATTTAATTTCTCATTGTTAAATTTGGTTTGAAAACTCAAGATTTGGACACTTGTCAAGCCTGCACTCATTTGAGAACCCTTTTGATGATTTATGAATGCAAACAACTATTTCATGAGACCCAAAATTGACATCTACATGAATTTCCTTAGATCTTCATATCCAAACAACTATTTTTAGGGTCCCAAACATGATGTTTTCATGATCATCACTAAGAAATTTGAACTTCAATGGTCATTTGTTGTGTCTTAAATTTATCATCTACACACCTACCAATTGACATTCATAGGAACACTAATGACATCTACGTGATTGTCACTCATAGTAAATAATTCTTTTAGACTTTTTATTTAGCCAATTTCTCTAAAGGAATTTATTTGCCTTGAACAATTTCTTGTGGACAAAATTTTGAAAGAATTCATGTCTTTGGGATCTCTATCTTGGACAAATTTTTTTAAAGAAATTGTCCTAAATATTCTGCCTCAAAATAAAATTTTGAAATAAATATGCCTTCAAGAAAATTATCTTAGATAATTTTCCTAAAATAATTTGTGCCCTTGTACCTTTTGACTAAACCCTTATATTCAACTTTTGTGTATTGAAAAAAATGTTTGAAAGAAATAGTCTTCAAGACTTATACTTGTGAACAAAATGTCTAAAAGAAATGAGGTCTTCAAGGAAATTATCATGGGATAATTTTCTCAATATAATTCATACTCATCCCTTTTTCCCTTTGAAAATACCCTTTATAACTTTGAAAAGTGTCTTTCGAAACTTTATCTTAGTCGATTTGCTAAAGAATGACCCTTTGGGAAAATTATTCAAACAATTTTCTCAAAAGAAAATGACCTTTTAGGCTTTTCATTTAGGGAACTTTCCTGAGAAAAATACCCTTTAGTATTTTTGTTTGGTCCACTTTATGGAAGAAATGCCCTTCAAAATTTTTACATTAGACCATTTGGTGAAGAAAAAGTACCCTTTGAAAAAGTATTTGGGATACTTTGCTGAGAAAAGACCCTTTGAAAAAAGTGTTTAGACCAATTTATCCAAAAGATACTTTTTTGAACTTTTGCTTAGGACTCTCTTTAAATAAATGACCCTTCAGTGGTTTTATTTTAGAAAAAATGTCTAAAACAATTCCTAACACTTAGCCAAAAATCATGAAATAAAACTCCCAAAAGAATTCTAACACTTAGCCAAATAAAGTGGAATAATTCCTCTGAGGTAATTATGCCTTAAAAATTTGTTTTAGGTTCTATGTAGAACAATTTCTCCAAGATAACTTTGAATTCTCTAGCATTTGGCCAAAATTTGAAATATTTGGCTAAGTATAAACTTAGGCTTTTTCTAGACCTATTTCTACAACTATTTATCACTAAGCCACCTGATCCAATCAATAATTGGGACCCAAAGCATCTATTTAAACTAGGTAAAATCTTTGTATGTGGGCCAAATTAGCCAACATCTTTGGTGACTCAGTTGGATTGACCAGCCTTCTGGTCATGGAAACTAGACATTGATCAAACTTATTTATGAAATGCTACTTCTACCCAACTTATGGAAACACTTTTTGAAGTTTGTGGGGGGGGGAAATAAAAAACCTAAACCAAAAACATGAAAAACAATAATGGCAATGTACAAAATCACTTGGAGGAAAATAACATACCTATCTACTAATGTACAAGGGGCAAGATATAAAACTAGTAGAACTTGAGATACCTCCCATTGAAAAGGATGGGAAGGATATCTCCATTAAATATATAAATCTCAAAGGAATTTATATCTTTACCACTTATCATGACATAGGATCCACTCTAAAGGCTATCAAACTTAGAGTGTTTTCCTAGTTTTGCTTGGTCCTCATCCCATTAAAGGACTAGGTCGCCTTGAAGGAATATATTTGATGACTCTCTTTTGTCAAAATTCATCTTAAAATTGATGTTAGTTAGGCCACATGGTATTCATGGCATCATCCCTTATTTCCTCTAATTCTCTCAGTTCATTCATTTTGACCTCCATTGCATCACTTTCTAGAAGCTCTAGTTGGTGTGCAATCGCCAAAGCTGGAAGCTATATTTAAATTGGTAGCCTTGATTCTCTTCCATAGACTAAGAGATAAGGTGGATTACCAATGGCCTTATTGGGGGTGATTTTATTATCCCATAAATTAGTCTTCATCTTTTTGTGCTAAGACCTCTGTTTATCTTCTAGTGTTCTCTTAATGATCTGAATTAGGTTCTTATTAGTGGACTCAACTGGTCCATTACCCTATGGATAGTAATTTGATGAAGATGTAAAATAGATACCTTTCTCAATATAAAACTCACATACCTTTGTAATGATATATACCAAATCATTATTTGATATTATGGTGTAAGGTGCTCAAAAATGGGTGATTAGGCTCTCATAGAACTCAAGTACAAAGTTCTCATTTGCTTCCTTTAAGGGAACTGCTTCCACCCACCTAGTGAAGTAGTCTATAGCTATCAAGACCCACTTATGGCTAACACTAGATGGAGAATTAATCATACCAATGAAGTCTAATCCCCATTACATGAAAGGTTGTTTAATTTGAATAGTCTTCAGTGGCATAACAACTAGTTTCTATTTTCTTGTAAACATTACACAATTTGAACACTTCCTAACCTATGCATGTATATCTCTAAATAAATTGGGACAAAAGTAACCAAATCTAATGATTTTTTTAGCTATGGTCTTAGATAAAAATTGGCCTCCTTTAGGATTATCATGACATTACTTTAGAAGTTTATTAAATTAGTTAGTTTCAACACATCTTAAGAACATACCTCCAATGTGTTTTTTGAACATCACTCCATCAATCAAAATGTATGGCACTAATTTCAGCATGGAGTGTATTCTTTATGATGAGTTGAAACCCATTACACACTATCTTATTTGGATAAATCTAGAAATATCCTATGTCTAGCTAGATGGAAGAGTAGCTTTATCTTCTTGTTGAGTGTCTTGAATTAACAAAAACTCTCCTTTTCCTATTTCATATATTTTACAAGATTTTCAAAAAATCCCTTACCTTAGACTAGTTTTGTGACCATGAATTCAATGTCATACTCCATACACTTAGTGACCCATCCATCTCTCTTTTTATTTAAGTCTCTATTAAGGATAAAATCCTTCACTCTTGGATGAGCTACCATTAGTATAATCTTATTATTTGAAATTAGATTCCTAAATTTCTTCAAACTGTTACAAAAAAAAGTACATATTTTTAAACAAAGATATATCTTTCTTCATAACATTATAAATATTGACTAAATAAAATAATGGGTTACTCCATAACTTCATCATTCTAGTGCATAACAATAATTGAAAATGCATATAATGTAGAGAAGGCATACAAGTATAATTCCTTATTGAAATATGGATTTAAAAGTGTGGGGGTATGAGATATTGCCTCCTTGATGGCCTCAAAGCTTATTTTACCTTCTCTTGTCCATAATCTTTGCCTTTTCTCAACATATGAGTGAGAGGCTTGACCATCTCTGCAAATCTTGTAATGAACCTCCCGATGAAGTTGATTTTGCCCAAAAAGCTCTACAATCCCTTCTTATGTTTAGGCTGTGATAGAGCAAGGATTGATTCTATCCTTTCTAGATCAATGGAAAGACCATATTTGGACACCACATGCCCTATAAGTATTCCTTCATGTTCTACAAAAATGCATCTCTTTGGATTTAAAGAAACTTCAAATTGTTTACATTTATCAAAAATAGCTCTCAAGTGTGTTAGATGATCACAAGGATTATTTGAAAAAATTATTATATCATGAAGATAAAATAAAAACATATCATTTAAAATACCATGAAAAGTAACATCCATTTCTCTTTAGAAGGTGGCTCTAGCATTGGAGAGTCCAAAGGGAATTTTACAATATGCATAGGTGCCCTATTTTTTAGTGAAGGAAGTCTTATGCCTATCTTCTTATTTGACCATGATCTAATTATATTTAGAATAACCATTAAGCAATGAGAACCTTTTATAACCTACCACCTTTTACATAATTTGATCCATGGAGGGTAGTGGGTAATGATCCTTTAGGGACACCTTATTGAGGTCCCTGAAGTCAACACATAAATGAATCTCTCAATTATTTTTCCTCACTGGCACAAGGTTTACCATCCAAGAGGAATTTTTAATTGGAAATATTATCCTTGATTCAATCAATTTATAGAGTTATCTTCTTATAAGGTCCTCCACTCTTGGGTTGACAAGCCTCTATTTCTACTTGATTGGCTTAGAATTACTTTCTAGTTCAATGGTGTGTTGTGAAAGTTTGGGGTTTTGTACTCCCAAGTAAATATATCAAAAAATTCATAGCATAAAGTAGCAAATGTAGCTAATTCCTCTGCTATATTAACCTTTCCTAGCTTTAGCAATTTTCCCTTAAAGATATTTATCTTTTCATAATATTCTTCCTTACCTAAGATGTATGCTTTCCCTTTTTTTACTTGATCATCTTCATTGAAGATGATTTCTAATGTCACCAGCCCTTTAGGTAGCTTATTAGACCTTGATTATACTATCTAATCATCATATTGATTTTGGAACTTATCTTAATTCCTATGGTAGAATTTTTCCTCTTGCATTAAAAAACATATGATTTGATCATTATTATCAAAGACTTACCAACTCAACTCATTGTTAAGTATAAACTGATTGCATATAACCCTAACCTTATCTTGGTTTTGGATAAATTTTACTCCCTTTGATATCTCGTATTGGGTACCAATGGTAGTAATCCTATTTGCATGCTAGTTTACTTCTCTTGGTATGGACTAGATATCAAATGCCAAAAATCCTCCATAAGGTCCCATACCTAGGGCTTATAGGATTTCAAATGGTGATTTTTGACTGCACTTTGGCCTCTCACTTGTTACACTACAAGTTCATTATCACCCTTGAATTTGAGGACCTGTATATATCTCTTTCTTACTTCTTGCAAACCATGCAAAATAGATTCATATTTAGTTGTATTTGAGCTGTAACTAAATTAGAGTCTTGTAGCAGAATGGTACTTTTTAATTAAGGGTAAAATCAATATGGCTCCCATTTTACTTTTAGTATTTGACCTTGAGCCATCAAAGAACAAAGTCCATATACCATCCTCTTCTTGAGTAGTATTAGTCAAGAAAGGTATATCAACACCTTCTTCATGCTGTTTCTCTAGATTTTCACTAATTACATTCAAATGAGAAAGAAACTAAGGTTAAGAGGTTATGGGTTTGATGTTACTTGGATTTAGTGTGCACCATATCCAAGCCTTGTGGGAGATCCTCTTTGGTTGTGGAGGAAACACCTATAGTAAGAACGAAACTTAAACAAGAAAGATGTTAGAAGAGGCTATGGTAGACTACCAAGCTACATGCTCGGTCCTAGAAGTGTGAAGCTTCTTAAGGGATGACAGTCCATTATTTAAAGATAAAAGTATTATAAAGGAAGAAATGATAAATAACTAAAGAAATAGAAAAAGTAGATAGTGTGTACCTATTCCTTGCAGTCTGTGTATCTCAAAATGCTACAAAAGGCTGGCTGAAGGTTCTGTCTGGTCTAGATGAGCTGTTTGGATGGCTTTCCGCTTTGCTAGTTTAGAACATAGTCACCGACATTAGTTGGGTTGTCGATGTTGGTCTGGCTGAAGGTGCCAACATCGATTGGTCTGCTAATGTCAGTTTGAGTTGTAGATGTCGACATCGATTGGTCTACTAATGTCATTTGGGGTCATCAGCCTTGGACAGCTTTTAGAGTATTTCTGGGTAGACAAAGGGGTTTCTAGAAATTTAGAGGTTGGTGCAAGGTTGGGGGATGGTGAATGAGGTCTGAGGAAGGGTATAGGTAGAGGATTGGTGTGAAAAGGGGGTAAGAACAAGGGGAAGGCCTTTTAGCCCCTCCACAGAAGAAGTTGGGCCTCTTGATAGTATTTATAAACATCAATGAAAACTAATTGACAATATATTCTAAAACACTAAAATGAAAACCAAAGTACTTAGCTTTATAAGGTGAAGAACTAGAGGTGTCAGAATAGTGATTCCCATTGTGGCTGATGTGACCGGTGTTTTGAGACAATGAAGTGAATATGGATTGCTTTAATTTATTAGCTTGAGGTCCTCGTATAATCTTTCAATCTAGTCTTTGGAATGATTTGTGCAGAGCTTCGGTAGCCAGGAGAATAATAGTCAAGTTTTGGTGCTTAAAATCTCAAAATGTGCATGTCAATGTGCAAAAAGGTGGCCTTAGCTCAATGTTAGAGCTTAGATTATGTAATCGACGTTGGCAATTCCACTGGCATCGGCATAGAACTACCGATGTCAACTGTGGCTTGATTGATGTTGGCAGAGAGAGAATAGCTAAAAGGGCTATTTTTAGCTCTTTGCCTATTTCTCCACCTACCAAGTGCCTTTTCCATTGGAGAATGGTCAAAACAAGAGCTTATGAGGCACAAGAGTTGGTTAGGGAGTTAAGATGGGGTGAGAATAGGTCATGGGTAGTTAGGGTTTGGAGGACCTAGTCTCAGGCTGACTCATAGGCTAAGAAATGGTCTTAGGGTGAGGTGTCTAGGTGAGGTGTCTAAGGTGAGGTAATTAATTTAAAATAAGTAGTTTTTAAATTAATAAGGTGTGAAATTATGGGTTAGGAGTGTTAACATTTAGAAGGGGACCAAGGGGGGTTGATTGATGGTGGACTGCCAAGCTACGCGCTCGATCCTGAAAGCATGAAGCTCTTTAAGGGATGACAATCCACTGTTTAAAGATAAAAGTATTGTAAAGGAAGAAATGATAAATGACTAAAGAAATAGAAAAGTAGATGGTGTGTACCTATTCCTTGTAGTTTATGTATCTTAGAATGTTATAGAAGGCTGGCTGAAGGTTTTGTCTGGTTTAGATGGGCTATTTGGATGGCTTTCTAGTTTGCTAGTGCAGAACATAGTCACTGACATTGGTGGGTCTACCGAGGTCGATCAAGTAAATGGTGCTGATGTCAGTTGGGTTACCGATGTTAGTCTGACTAAAGGTGCTGACATCAATTTGTCTGCCAATGTTAGTTTGAGTTATAGATGCCGATGTCGATTGGTTTGTCAATGTCAATTGGGGTCATCGGCCTTAGCTTTCAGAGTATTTTTGAGATAGATATAGGGGTTTTTGGAAGTTCAGAGGTTGGTGCAAGGTTGTGGGAAGGTGAATGAGGTCTGAGGAAGGGTATATGTAGAGGATTAGTGTAAAAAGGGGGTGAGAACAAGGGGAAGGCCTTTCAGCCCCTCCATAAAAGAAGTTAGGCCTCTCGATAGTATTTAGAAATATCAATGAAAACTAATTGATAATATATTCTAAAACATTGAAATGAAAAATAGAGTACTTAGCTTTATAAGGAGAAGAACCAGAGGTGTCAGAATAATGATTCTTGTTGTGGTTGATGTGACCATTGTTGTGAGCCAATGAAGTGAACATGGATTGCTTTAATTTAGTAGCTTGAGATCCTCGTACAATCTTTTAATCTAGTCTCTGGAATGATTTTTTAAGAGCTTCAGTAGCCAGGAGAACAATAATCAAGTTTTGGTGCTTGAAATCTTAGAATGTGCATATCAAAATGTGAAAAGGTGGCCCTAGCTCAATGTTAGAGCTTGGCTTATGTAACCGACATCGGTGATCCCACCGATGTTAGTGTATAACTACTGATGTCAGTCGTGGGTTGACTGATGTCAACAGAGAGAGAATAGGTAAAAGGGCTATTTTTAGCTCTTTGCTTGTTTCTCCACCTGCCAAGTGCCTTTTCTATTGGAGAATGGTCAAAACAAGGGCTTATGAGGCATGGGAGTTGGTTAGGGATTTAAGATGGGGTGAGTATAGGTCATGGGTAGTTAAGGTTTGGAGGACCTAGTCTCAAGTTGACTCATAGGCTAAGAAACGGTCTTAGGGTGAGGTGTCTAGGTGAGGTAATTAATTTAAAATAAGTAGTTTTTAAATTAATAAGGTGTGCAAGTATGGGTTAGGAGTGTTAAAATTTAGAAGGGGACCAAGGGGAGTTGACATGATATTGGTGTCTACATTTGCCCCTTTTTGTCTTATGGTTTGTTCTGATGAACTGCAAGATAAAAATAGATGTAGGTTGCCCCAGGTATGGGATGAGGTATTCCCCCTCAAATCGGGAATCGAGAGAAGGTAATCCAAAATTAGGTGCTGATTTGATAGGTAGTGGATGGATATGGTGAGGTTAGAGTGTGAATGCTACAATAGTTGAGATTGTGCATATACTACTTCACTTGATAGGCAGGTCAAATTATTGCAGGAAAGGTCGAGGTGGACTAACATCGAAGTAACTAGTCCCCAACTTATTAGTGATAGTTGATTGGGTTAAAATGATCAAAGCTGTAGCTCTAATGGTCAAGGAGGACTAAAATCAAAGTAACTGATCCCCAACTTATTAGTGGTAGCTGATTGGGTTAGATCAATCAAAGTTGTAGCTCTAATGGGCATCGTGTTCCAAATATTTGAGCTAAGAAATGCTCTTAGAAAACATGAAAATGTCACAAATATTGGGGATTAACTTGGTTGTGCTCTGATAATAAGTGTGAGGGGTGCATATAATTTTCTAACTATTCGTGAGGTAGCATATGCAATCAAAACAACCAAGGCAAAGTTGTCTCGAAAGTGGTCATGGTCTGAGGAGATAGTCATGATCTCTGAGGTCATTTGTTGAGTCAGGCTGAGATATAAGTGATCTCAAGTGTTGTTTGTTGTGGTTAGGGAGATGTATGTGATCTCTAATGTGCCCCATGAGAAGTCTAAGGTGACTTCTACAGTGTTAGGGCTAGTTGTTTGGTCATGATTTTGGGCAATTTTAGAGAAGACCTATGTTTCTAAGTCGCTTGATAGTTTCCATGTGTATTGTTTTCCATAGAAACTAATGTGAATGGGCTATGATAATTTATATAACACAAATTGGTATTTACATTAAATAAATCATGATGTTATGTTAGTGGTTAGAAAATGTTTTGGTTGTATTTTATTAGAAACATATGATGTTATTTATGATAAAATTGAGTTGAATGTTAGGTTCATAATTTTATAGTGAAAATTATGACATGACAATATGTGAGCATATAATTTTATGACACTGCATCCTAAAAGATAAATTGGCATGTGCCTAAGGTGTGTAAGAAGTGAAAGGAACGTTTCTCTTTCATTGACAAGGACCATAATGATAACATAGATAGGGTTTTTGCAAATAAAAGCCCCATTCATGCATTACGTTGTTGACCATTAGTTTTGTTAGAGAAGTACCCTAATCACTTGACGTTAAGTGAGCTCAAAATCCCTTGGGTATTTTGGGGTAATAGGTGTGATTATGTGATATGTGAGGATAACATAACCCTTTTTAGCAGGGATAACTTTGCCCCTATTATAGGTGACCCAGAGAATGACTATAGGCAAGTCCATGACTTAATAGTTTGTTAGTCAATTTTTTTTTGGAGACTGATCAATGGGGGAATTCTACTTGGGGATGTTTTTGTTTTGTGGTCATGTGAAGCTGATCGATGTGGGGAGCTTCTGAGAGGGTGCTAGTTTTGTAGCAAAATTTGGGCATAGCCATCCTTTGAGGGAGTGGTCTATATTTTGCTTTGTATGTTTTGATTTTTTTGAATAGTTTTCCTTCAAGGGAGTAGTCTATTAATTACAACAATAATGTAGCTATCCTTCGAGGGAGCAGTCTACATTTATAGTTTATGACCTTTTAATATTTTTTTAGGCATCCCAGTTTTATGGTTTTTTTTTGTTAACTAAACTTTTAGTCATGGACTAGACTATAGAGGTTTAGGGGTTTCCCTTTTATTAGGATAAAGCATTAATGATTAAAAAAGGGTTAACTAATTTTTGTAGGGAAAAAGGGTTGAAAGGAATAGGAATGAGGCTGACAAAGGTTGTTCAAGGGATGAGCTCAAGTTAAACATCATGTGAATGATTACTTGGTTAACAGTAAAATGGTCACAGATGCAAGGCATTAAGGGGCTCAAGTTTTGGCTGCCCTTTAAGAGAAGATAGATGATAAGTGCCTGATCCATACTTGTGCGTTATTATATAAGGTTCAAGCCAATTAGGAGAAAACTTGCCTCGTTTGCTTCTTTCCATATTGGTCACATGTTGGTTTTCTTTAAGGATGAGATCTCTAATTTTGAAATCTCTCTCTTTTAGATTTTTGTTGTAGGCATGCTTGATGCGATCTTGGTAGATATGAAGATGATTAAGAGCATCAAGATGATGTTCATCGAGTAACTCAAGTTGTGTTAATCGATCTTGATAAAAGTCATCGTTAGAGAGCATGTCATGCAAGGAGATGTGAAGAGAAGGTATTTGTACTTTAAGAGGCAAGACAGCCTCAGTTCCATACACTACGGAGAAAGGTGTAGCACCCGTAGGGGTTTAGATGCTAGTGTGGTAGGCCGACAAAGTGAAGGGAATGTGAGTGTGCCAATCCCTTCTAGTGTCGTTGACCACATTCATTAGGATTTTAGTTAGGATTTTGTTAGAAGCTTTTGCCTGTCCATTTGCTTGTGGATAGTAAGGTGAGGAGAAGCTGAGTTTGATGCCAAAAGTGTCACAAATCTTTTGGATGGTTTTGTTTTTGAAATATTTGCTTTTATCGATGATTATCTTGTGAGGTACACTAAAATGATAGATGATGTGGTGGTTAATGAAGTTGATTTTGTCAGCTTTAGTGGAGATGAGGGGAACAACTTCCACCCATTTAGTGAAATATTTAGTTGCTGTGATAATAGACTAATGTCAGAGAGATGAATGAAGGTTAATCTCACCAATTAGATCTAAGCCCCATTGTGAAAAGGGCCATAAATCCTTAATAACTTATAAAGCATGGATAAGGACGTGAAGTAGGTTAGCATGTTGTTGGCATTTGATACAATGCCAAACATAGTCACTACAGTCTTGGTTAAGAGTGGGCTAATAATAGCCCAAGCGGAGGATGCTCCTTACAACTAAGTTACCAGTGAAATGTCCTGCACAAATCCCATCATGGACTTGTTTGATGGCATGAGATGTCTCAGTGGTGGTTAGGCATCAGAGAAGGAGGCCGTTGAAACCTCATTTGTAGAGAAGACCCCTTAGCATGGAGTATCGAGCAGTACTCTTGATAAAAGCCTGTCCTCCATTACTAGAGAGGTCAGGAGGAATGATAGAATAAGTCAAGTAGTCAACAAGTTGTTTATACCAAACATCATGTGGACTAGAGTTGATATTGACAACAAAGTTGATATCAATTGGGATATATGAGGGAAATGCCAAATGGTGTACCATGACATAGATTCTCGAGGAAGAAGATGAGGATGGGATATGTGAGGCAGGAGAGGCCATTGTATCGGCAAACTTATTCATAGAGTGAGGAATAGTTTGCAAGAGATAACAGTTGAAAGACCCTAACAATGTGTCAACACAATGTTTATATCATTACAAAACTTTGTTTCTACAAAGATATGAACCGTTAATTTGATTAATGACTAGCTGCGAGTCACCAAAGATATTGATTGTCTTAATGCCTAAGAAAATGGTAGTTTGAAGCCCCAAAATTAAGGGTTCATACTCAGCTATGTTATTGGTGCATTCAAAGTTGAGTTTGAAGGATAAAGGCATGGGCTCACCCTCATGAGGGATGAGAATGACCCCTGAACCCCCACTGAGTTGACATTTAGATCCATCAAAGAACATTATCATTTGATAGGGGATGTCATCGGTGGATAGCATGATGATAGACTCATTAGGAAATTCACAATTAGAGGGTTGGTTATCAGGTAAAGGGGCATCTGCTAGTTGGTCAGTGATCATTTGCCCCTTTATAAACTTTTTTTGAATGAATTCCAAATCAAACTTAGTGAGAAGTATGAGCCAATGAACCATACGTTGGTTTTGGTATGGCTTGGAATGCATGTATTTTAGAGGGTTGGTGTGGGTGATGATGTAAGTCTTATGGTTGAAGAGATAGTGGTAGAGTTTGGAGGTGACAAAGACTAATGCCAAGTAGAGTTTTTCAGTATGATTATACTGAGTTTCATAGTCAATGAGCATTTGGCTTATATAATAAACTACCTGCTCACAATGTTATTTATTTCAATGTGCGATCATGGCACCTAAGCAATGATCTATTGCCGAAATGTAAATATAGAAGGGTTAGTCATCTTTAGGTGGAATAAGGACTGGTGGAGAGACAAGACAGTGTTTAAGAGCCTCAAAAGCCTCTTGGCAGTCCTTATTCCAATTAAAGGAGACATCCTTCTTGAGGAGGTGATGGAAGGGTTGGCATCAGTCAGATAGTTGCGAGATGAAGTGACAAATAGATTAAAGCTTCCCTTGTAGGCTACGAAGTTGTTTTAGGTTAGTTGGTGGGGGTATCTCAATTATGGATCGAATCTTAGCTAGATCTACCTTAATGCCATGGAGATAAATGATGAAACCCAAAAGCTTCCCTAAGAGAACCCCAAAGATGCATTTCTTGGGGTTGAGTCAAACATTATATTGTAGTAGGTGAGTGAATATTGTTTTGAGAATGGTTAGGTGGTCATGGCAAAGTTTGGATTTCCCCAGCAGGTCATCCACATAGTCCTCCATGATTTTGTGGAGGAGATCATGAAAGATATAAGTCATAGCGCGTTGGTATGTAGCGCCTACATTTTTGAGGCTAAAAGGCATGACCCTATAGTAGAATGTCCCCCATGGGGTGATGAAAGTGGTTTTATGTTAATCTTCTAGGGCAATCAAGATTTGGTTATATCCTAAAAACCCATTCATGAGGGATAGCATCTCATGACCAGTCGTAAGATCAACAAGTTGTTCGATGCTTGGCAAAGGAAAGTCATCCTTTAGGCAAGCTAGGTTGAGGTCATGATAGTCAGTACAAATTTGAATTCCCCCTATTGCTTTTGTGATAGGGACAATGTTTGACACCCATTACGAATAATCAATGGGTTGGATAAATGAGATAGAGAGAAGACATTGAAGCTCCTCTTTGACAAGGAGTGCGATGCGAGGATGCATCCTGTGAAGCTTTTGCCTGACAGGCTTAGCTTTGTGGTTCATGACGATGTTATGGATGATAATGTTGGGGTCAATATCGAGCATATCACTATAGGACCAAGCAAAGGCTTTGCTATGATCTATAAGGAATGTGGTATAGTCGATTTGTTCCTAGGCATCTAAAGATTGGCCAATCTTTAAAATATGAGGAACATTAGAAGATGGGAGATTAATGTCAATAGTTGATTCATTTAACATAACCTATGTTTTTGAAAGAAGTGATCATTGTATGAAAGAGTCACCTACACCCATGTAGGTGAGTATGGCATCATCATCCAGGCATTGGACAATGTTGATGCTAGAAGATTCATCATCTATCATGTCTGGATAAATGAGAGGAAGAGACCTTGATGCCTCTCCTAGTTGATAGGTCAGGGGTTCCAAGTGAATGGTGTTTATGAGAAAAAACTAGGAGGGATGGAGACCACTCACTCCATAGGTGAGGGTGGGGGAATAGGTGAGGTTGGAGGAGAATGCTCTATGACAATTTTGTGGTAAGGAATCTTAGAGGGTTTTGTAGGTTCTTCGAAACCCACGCCATGTCATTTCTTGGCATTTTTGATTGCCTCATCATTTGGAGGCTCAATGGGTTTGTGGGGACCTTGTTCATAATGCCTAAAGTCAAAACCCTTCCATGCACACCTATGAAGATAGGTGTGAGCAAAGCTAGGGTTGTTGAGGAAGGAGAAATTGCAAGTGAATAGTCAGGGTGATGAGAGAGGATTTCCAATAGTAGGAGCCTGATCTAGCCCTCTATAGGTGAGATTAGTTTGGAGATTGGAAGGATCATATAGGATGACCATTCTGATGCAATGGTCATAGTTAGGGTGGTGATGAAGTTTTTCATATTCTTGTAGATTTTGGAACATGTCAAGGGTAAGCAAATGATACTCCCCATGTAAAAGGTGCTGGAAGGTATCTTCCATAGGATCTTTCATGTTCACTTGAGGAGTAGGCATAGGTGTGACCGGTGTTTGTGAGCTTATCAAGGCTTTCATAGGTAGAGGTGGTGTTTGGGTGGATGTTTTCAAAGGGATGAGAACATCATTAGGTTGGTAGGTCATGTCTCATGTTTTAAAGGGGGAAGGGTCAATAGGAATGACATGAACTTGCCCCTTGTGTTCAAACTTGACATAATGATACAATGTGGAAGGGACACAGGTCATGGAGTGTATCCAAGGTCATCCCAATAGCATGTTATATTAGAACTCCCCATCGATGATATAAAAGAGTTATGGAATTGTACGTGGGCCAACATGAACATGCAAGACCATAGTGCCAATGGTAGTGGTGGTGGCATCATTGAAAGAATGAAGAATTACATCAATTTTTGACATGCAGTTCTTTGAAAGGGCTAGTTGATCATATGCATGGGTAGAAATGATGTTGATGCTAGCACCTACATCAATCATAACCCACTTAACATGAGTTTGATAAACGTAAGCTGTGATAAAGAGGGTGGGATCCTGATCTTCCAAGTTGTAGGCAGGAATCTCAGAATCACTAAAGGTGATGGAGGCAATGGTGGGTAATGATTTGACTAAAGCAGCTAGTGGTTGGGGGTCTCCAAGTTGGACCTCCACTACCTATAAAGCTTTGATCAAGGCTTGGAAATGTTGCAGAGAGCTTTGTATTAGGTCATACAAAGACATCTTCACAGGGGTTTGGTGAAGTTGTTTCACCATGGAGTTACGAATTGCCCCCGAAGATGTTGGTTGAGATGTGCCCAAGATAGAAATCTTAGGCTTTGGTGGTGGAGAGGGCTTGGAAAATGGATATGTCTAAGGGTTAGAAACCTACTCTTTTCCTTTATCCTTTAGGGTTTGGGACTTGGTGGCCACATTAATAGTGTTGATTTCAAATAAAAGGGGAGAAGGTGGTAGAGGGACCATAATCTCGCATTGGGATCCTGATTCAAGTGAGGAGGTTTGGGAGGCATGGGATGGTGTTGGTAGTTTATCAAAAAGGTGGTCAATAGAATCCTTAATTAGGTGTTGGTGAATGACAACCTTAAGAGCATAGTAACTCTCAGTATCATGCCCAGGTGTGTGATGATACAAGCAGATTTGAGTGTCATCGAACCAAGATGGTTTTGATTTGAGAGGTCGGTATGGTTTAATGGGTAGGAGAATGATGCTAGAAGACTGAAACAATTAGCATAATAGTGAAGCATAAGAACTCACTAATGGGTCTGCACTCATTGTTGCAGTAGGGGTTGACAACTTCTATTTAGGAGTTGTAGGGGGAGTTTTCGTACCACCTTTTTGGTTGGTGGTGTGGCCACATGCGTAGATGGCATTTTCTTGATGATAGGTGTCAAATTTCTTGGAGGAAATATGTTTTTGATGGGTAGAGGGAGTAATGGAGGTAGTTTGTCTCTGTGAGGTGTTGGAATAGGGAGCACTCTTGTTAAAGTGGAAGGATGTGGACCCAAGATAGAGGGCAATGGTGAAGGTGGGGGTGGAGTAGACTAATGTGGTTTAGCATCCTCCTTTAGTATGGTGCGAGGACTACTACTATGCAGGGTGAGGTTCAAATCTAACTTCACTTGTGGGTGAGTTAGGTTTGATACAGGGCAAACACTAAGAGATCTAATCTATTTTAGCATGGTGGACACCTGTGAGGGTTTGGATTCAGATGTGGAAGGCTGAGCTTCTAATGATTTAGAAGTGGAAACCCAATCCTCATCAGAGACTTTATGGTAAATCATCATGGAAGGGTTGGCAGTATAAGGTGAAGTAGGATGTGTAGGATAAGGAGCCCTAAGTCACTCCCATAATGCCTCATACTCTAGGTTCCTAGAATGGAGGAAACCCAAATTTTTTACCAATCGAGAGAAGGTTTTAGATGACATCGCACGAGGCCTTACAATTGGTCCTTTAGAGGATTTGGGTGATTGTGAGAGTGGAAACATGTTAGATGTAGTGATCTCAAGCCAAAGGCAAGAGAGAACCATCACCGAATCTTCCTCGACCGAAATGGGTGAGGTGGTGAGTTCTTCTCTTAGTAGAGAAGGGATTGGAGAATTTGGCTCTTCAAGTAGATAGAGAACAAGGATGATCATGCCTTCCATGTGTGGTCTAAGAGCATGAAAAGTATGATCCTTGATTGGTAATAAGAATGATAAGGGCAGGGCCATCGGTGTTGGTACCATCAAAGTATCCTCCAATATGGGAGAGGTCAAAGTAGACTCTCTTACATGTGAAAGTGGGGTGGATGGAGGATTATCCTCCATCGGTGGAGGAAAAATAGGAGAGGAAGGCTCCTCTAAAGGGTAAAGCAGAGGGATAATGGCCCCTTCTACATGAGGGCATGGGGTATGAATGGTAAATTATTCTAATGGTAGAAGAAGAGGGAAGGTAGGGGCAAGAGGAATAGGTAATATGAGATCCTCATGAGGTAGAAGAATGGGTAGAGGAGGTGCTTGATGTCGTGGGGGTGATACAGCTGAAATGGGTTCACCCATGCGAGGAAGAGGGTCAAAGGGAGCTCTTTGTTACATGGGGGTGGGATGGGTAAAATAGGCTCTTCTAGCTATGGTGGAGAAATGGGTTGACCAACCTCTTCAGATTGTGGGAGAGGTTGGATATGAATGAAAGGAAAGACTATGTTGACCATGCGTATGTTGCATTTTTGAGGGTCATCGACCATGGTCTGAACATTGTTCTGACTTAGGGGATGGTTAGGAAATAGTTTCCTAAAGACATCCATGTTTTGGTTGGCCAGTGCATTAGGGTTATCCAAAATAAGGTCCCCTTTGTCTAACATGTCTCAAACAATGTTTTTAAGGGTTTTACAATTATCCGTGTCATGACCCTTGACACGATGATAGTTACAAAGTTAGTTTCCCTATACCATGCAGGGACTGCTCATGAGGGGTCAAATTGGATAGGTGGTTAGATTTGAGGGAGGTTGAGGACTCCTTGCTTCACTAATTTATCCAATATAGAAGCATATGATTCTCCTATTGGAGTGTATCGTCGTTGTTCATACCATTTTTGGAATTGTCTAGTGATGTTTTGTGAAGTGGAGGGCTCAGATTGGTTGGTTATGGTAGAAGATGGTGACCTAAGGACCACAACATTCGCTGATCCCTTAGACTTGGGGTGGGAAAAAGAAGGTTTGGAAGAAGGGTCATTGGGTTTTGCATTAGTATTTTTGTTATGAAATTTGACCCTGTCTTCTTCGATTATGCAGAGTTTAAGCTTTCGGGCCATAGTGAAAGCTTCATCGAATGTGCAAAAAGTTTGAACCCATAGAGTGGATGAGATGTGCTTGGAACATGCTCTTGAAAAGAGCTCAATGAGCTTAATTTGATGTAGTGAGAAGGAGAGTTGGTTAATTAAACCTCTCTAAGGAGTGATGAAGTCTACTATTGACTCATCCTCAAATTGTCTAATGGAATAAAGGTCTCTAATGGAGACCTTCTTGGTAATGTTGATTGAGAAATGATCGAGGAATAGTTGAGCAAGTTAAATGAAGGTGAAGAGAGAATGACTGGTAATGGAGCTATACCAGTCAAGGGCAGTGCTAGAAAGTGACATAGGGAATGTGCGAAGCAATAATGCATCATTATGCCCTATGAGGTAGCAAGCGTGTCTAAATGCTCATAGATGTTGTTGTGGACCCTCTTTACTCTAAAAGTGAGTAAATTTTGGGAGTTCCCACTGGCTAGGGTATGGTTGAATAGGAACTAAAGGGTGTATAGGTTCATTGTAGATTTGTTCATATGAAAGAACACTCCTTAAACTTGAAATAAATATCTCAAGGTTGGACATCTTATCCATCAACATCTTAATTAGATCGGTAGATGGATTGGCATGAGCAGCAACCCCTTAGTTATAGGGTACCTAAAAGGCATTGGAAGGGGTGTATGACGTACTTGGTTGCACTTTTGTAGGTGCAACATACTGATAGTTCATCATAGGGGCTGATGTCGAGGCTAAGGGGGATTATGTTGTGAAGTTAGAGGGCACAACTTAACTAGATGTTGCCAAGGGTGGTTAAATGGTGGTGACACTAGTTAAAGGATAAGTGGTCACTCTCATGTTTATAGGCACAAGAGTGGATGGGATAGAGACAATCAAGTTTTGGAAAGGTGTCAAACTTGGTTGAATCATTTGCATTTGAGGGGGTACAAAAACCTTGATGGAGGTAGGGCAAGAAAGGATAGAAGGGGAGGCCAAATCTTGAACATTGGCCATGGTTGGGTTACTAGTTGAGGCAGTGGCCTGAGTGACCATAGGTTGGGTAGCGAATACTGTTGATATCATTGCTGCTTCAATCAAAGAAGTTGGCATCCCATAAATAGGGTTACTTGAAGGATGTCATGTTTGGCTTCTAGTGAGATAATGTTGGAGAGCCTTAACGTTGTGTTTAAGGAATCTCTCAAAATCTTGATCCCCTTTGGGAATAATAGGAGGTTGATTAGGGGTAGGTTGGATAGGAGTATGCTCGATGTCTGAAGTATAATCCATTAGATGACTTGGCACAAAGGGCAAAGGTGGGAGTGGCTATTGACTCATGTGGTCAATAAGGAATTTGGCTTGACTGCGTGTCAGGACCATCCAAGGCTAAAGGGGTTTAGGTTCCAAAAACTATGTGTTTTAGTTTTAGAAAACTAGAATTTGTGTTAAACAATAAGAAATTTGGGTTTTAATCTTGCTATTTTGTATTTTTTTTAAATTTATTTATTGACATTGACTGATGTCAGTTGTTTAACCAATATCAGTTAGAAAATGTTGTCGACATTGGTCAGTTAACCAATGTCGGTGAAGGTTTGGTTGCTGACGTCGATGGAGAAACTGATGTCAATTTTTGTGTAATTCTAAAAGCATAAAAGATTGATAGTTTTTGGAAGAAGATATTCTAAGTTATTTTGGACTTCAAAATGATACGACCTTACTAGCTCAAACACTTAGATAAAACTAGTAGAATAGATGATTAGGAAAACAACCTCTAAAACATTAGATTCCTAGGAATGAGTTTTAAAGTCATGGTGGCTTATGCCTTAAGAGAATGTGTTGGGAGTTGGGCTTGTAGAAAAGTTCCTAGAGAGGCAGTCTATGGCTGGTTTTAGGTTGTGTTATGGTGCTCAAAGATATTTGTGTTAGGATCAGTACGTGGCCTATTATTGGGGCTTGCTCCCATCACTTCATAAATCTAGAGCTGAGCTGGGCTACTTAGCTAGAATATACCTTCCCTATAGTTTATACTCTGCTAGAGAATAGAGTGGGTCCTCCTCTTGGTGGTGAAATCCAAGTAGGATTGTCAGGTGGGGTAAGGTATTTGCTAGGTGATGAAATCCTAGATGGGCCTTGTCTCAAGTAAGTTTATGTGTTTGATTTGAAGTGATTGTGGTTTGGTTGTGTCACATACGTGCACTATGATTCATTCATAATGTTTTAATTACTAAGTGGGCTAAGTGTGCATCCAAGCAAGAATGCAATGCAATAGTTTTTAACCCAAATCGAAATATGTTATTCGAATGCAAACAAATGGAGAAGAGGTAAAGAGTATGAGTTTTTCACTACTCTATGATGCATGCAAGAAGTAACAAGAAGACAAAGAGATGTTCTTTTTAACCTCTGCTAATGATTTCCTTTTGAAACAAAAAGATAGAAGAGGTAAAAAAAGGAGAAAGAATTAATTAACTTTATGTAAAAAAAAAAAAAAAAGAAAGTAAGAGAAGCTAAGCTTTTTATTTCTCAAGAAATAAAGGCAAAGACGAGGGGATGCAAGAAGTGAATATTTTTCTAATGCATCTACATGAAAATTTGATTTTTAAAAGAAGAAGAATGAACCCAAGGAAAACTCCAAGGGTCCCATCGGGTGAGCCAAAATGTCTCCAAATTTTCACTAATTACATTCAAATGAGAAAGAAACTAAGGTTAAGAGGTTATGGGTTTGATGTTACCCAGATTTAGTTTGCACTATATCCAAGCCTTGTGGGAGCTCTTCTTTGGCTATGGAGGAAACAACTGTAGTAAGAATGAAACTTAAACAAGAAAGATGTTAGAAGAGGCTATGGTCGACTGCCAAGCTATGCACTTAGTCTCGAAAGCGTGAAGCTCCTTAAGGGATGGCAGTACACTGTTTAAAGATAAAAGTATTGTAAAGGAAGAAAACTAAAGAAATAGAAAAGTAGATGGTGTGTACCTATTCCTTGCAGTCTGTGTATCTTAGAATGCTACAAAAGGCTGGCTGAAGGTTCTGTCTGGTCTAGATGGGCTGTTTGGATGGATTTTTGGTTTATTGGTTCAGAACACAATCACCGATGTCAGTGGGTCTACCAATGTCAGTTGGGTAAATGGTTCTGATGTCGGTTGGGTTGCTGATGTCGATCTGATTGAAGGTGTCGATGTTGGTTTGTCTATCGATGTCAGTTTGAGTTGTAGATGCTGACATTGATTGGTCTGCCAATATCGGTTGGGGTCATCAGCCTTGGATGGCTTTTAGAGTATTTTTGGGATAGACAGAGGGGTTTGTAGAAGTTTAAAGGTTGGTGCAGGGTTATAAGAAGGTGAATGAGGTCTGAGGAAGGGTATAGGCAGAGGATTAGTGTGAAAAGGGGGTGAGAACAAGGGGAAGGCCTTTCAGCCCCTCCACAGAAGAAGTCAGGCCTCTCGATAGTATTTAGAAATATCAATGAAAACTAATTGACAATATATTCTAAAACACTAAAATGAAAACTAGAGTACTTAGCTTTATAAGAAGAAGAACTAGAGGTGTTAGAATAGTGATTCTTGTTGTGGTTGATGTGACCAGTGCTGTGAGCCAATGAAGCAAACATGGATTGCTTTAATTTAGTAGCTTGAGATCCTCATACAATGTTTCAATCCAATCTCTAGAATGATTTTTGTAGAGCTTCAGTAGCCAGGAGAACAATAGTCAAATTTTGGTGCTTGAAATCTCAAAATGTGCTTGTTAAAATGTGAAAAGGTAGCCCTAGATTAATTTTAGAGCTTGGCTTATGTAACTAACGTCGGTGATCCCAATGGCGTCAGTGTAGAACTACCGATGTTGACTGTAGGTTGACTAATGTCGATAGAGAGAGAATAGGTAAAAGGGCTATTTTTAGCTCTTTACCTATTTTTCCACCTGCCAAGTGCCTTTTTCATTGGATAACAGTCAAAACAAGGGCTTATGAGGCACGAGAGTTGGTTAGGGAGTTAAGATGGGGTGAGAATAGGTCATGGGTAGTTAAGGTTTGTAAGACCTAGTCTCAGGCTGACTCATAGGATAAGAAATAGTCTTAGGGTGAGGTGTTTAGGTGAGGTGTCCAAGGTGAGGTAATTAATTTAAAATAAGTAGTTTTTAAATTAATAAGGTGTGCAAGTGTGGGTTAGGTGTGTTAATGTTTAGAAGGGGACTAAGGGGGGTTGACATGATATTGGTGTCTACACATGCATATAATACACTCCTAAGTTTTTATCTTCAATGTTGATATATGGATCAAATCCATGATTATTAGCTATCCACTCATCCAAGTATAGATCAGAGATGAATTCAAGATGATTACGGGGTTATTTTTCAATAACCTCTTCAACCTCTTAAAATATGGCACTATTGGTATTAATAAGATTAGGCATATAGGTTCTAGGTACAACCTAGAGATAGGATCAAATATTATAGTGGCTTTCATTCCACATCTAGTTCTAAAAACCATGTATGACCAATCAGATGACAAATATATCCTAATATTAGTAGTAAAGTCCCTAAACAAGCATAGGGAAAAATATGGAGGTAGGTCTACCACCATTACATCTTGATTAATGACATAATTTAGATAGGCTTCTAATGTGATTTAAATATCCTTTAAGATGCCTACTATCTTAGTGGGTGAGCCATCCAATTGGAGAACACCTTTTTTGTTAGGCACATATTTGAGCCTAGGCTTATTTGATATGGTTTTAATCATCACTAAGATTGAATCACCTAAATCTATCATGAAACTATGTACTAAACAATCCCTTATGATGACTAATAGATAAAATGGTGGGGGATTAACAAACTTAGAAGGGTGAACAACATTTTGGGATTGAATTTTAATTTTAATTTGATTGGGAACTTAGCTAGAGGATTGGTTAAGCTGACTATTATTGATGAAAATAGTATTCACTTTATCAGCTATCTTTTCCACATGAGAATGTTTGGAGAGTTCTTATTGGAGAATCTCCTTTTACACTAGGATAGATAGAGCATCATACATGGACATAGTTACATTAGCCTTCCTCAATTAATCCACACTATTAAAGGGAATATTAGTACCTTTAGATTGCACATTGGAAGTAGAAGCATCACTTGGAATTTGAGTAACATGAAGAACAAAGGGGGAATTTTGTTGTTGTTTATGAGGTTGGAGCATTTATTTATTTATAGAAGCTTTAGTAGCTACATATGAAGAAGTAGGTTGTTACATAATCTGTGGAGATGATGAAGAAATGTTAGATTGCCCCAAGTTATCCTCCAACATCCTCTTCTTAGCCCTTGTCTAAGCTATAATTGGTTCACTTTTCCTTTGTAAATATTGTCCCATATTAGATCCTACATGATCAAACACATATTCCCCTTTTTGAAAATTTATGCATGTGGTATCAGTTGGTGCTTTACCCATGCTCCCTTGTTTTTGGCTTTGAGCTTCTAATATTGACATGGTAAGCATGTTGTCTTAACTCATTCTGGGGGATTATGGAGGAGGAGGCATCATATCATGACCTTGAAATGAAGGAACATACTGCTAACCAGGGTCTTGATACATGTCTCTAGTAGTGACCATCACCATTTCATTAGACTATCCTTCTGACTGCCATTGATTTTCTTGAGCATAGTTGTTTTAAGTTGGTACAACATCTCTAGAAATACTTAGAGAATAAGGATTGTATTTCCTTGACTAAGGATTATACCCTTGTCCTTACTAATTAGATTGATAGGGTGGCCTATTATACTAATAATTTTGATTAGTATTTTGGTATGGATTGTATGGTGGATCTTGTTGCCTCTCCATTATAACCAACTTATTATAAGTTTTGAGAAGACTTTCTATCTTCCCAATTTGTTTGTGTGCTCACCTTCGATTTGATAAAACTATGTTGAATCTAAAATTGGAGCAATAGTTGGGGTAGGAGGATGTATCTATAGAAGAGAGGCATTGGTGGCCTTGGAGCCAACTTGCTTGCTTGTATAAGGAAATTTTTATCTTTAATTGCTACTTCAAAATATCCAAGTAGGGTTTTCCCTCCCATGGATTGAATCATCATAGTTACATCTAAATTGATAGACTTTAAATAGTACAAAAAATCATAGTTGGGAATAGGCTTGATCACTACAGGAATTCTATCCCAGGTCTTTGGGAAATTGTAGTTGAAATACACCATGAACTCATGATTGAACCTCTTGGTTGTTGTAAGATGTTCTAAAAGTAAAATATGATCACTCTTGTCCTCAAAGTGCTTACACATGACCTCTCCAAACTCATTCCAACTATTAATTTATGTAGGGTCTAATATTTTGTAACACTAAAGTGCTTTCCCTTTGAAAGAAGTTGCTAACAACCTTATTGTTACATTTTCTCAAGTCACATGATGAACTGAATAAAGGTTAGCAATATCTGCAATATGGTCTATAGGAGTAATTAAATTTTCTCTTGTATAATAGGTAAGAGACTTCAAATGCAAGATAGGAATATCATTCCATTGAGTAAGATTCAGAAGAATACCACCATTGAATGTAACAAAGGCTTTCCTTCTAGGAACAACCATCTAAGGTATGGGATTTATAACAATGTTTAGCTAAAAAATACTAGCTTGAAAAGGAGGATTTTGGGAAAAAAAAAGGGGAAAAAGAGGGGTAGGTGTAGGTTTTGATTGAGAGGCTTTATTCTTCATTATTTATTGGAAAAGTATCTTAGATAAATCTATCTCCTTCCCTTTTGTAGAGGATATTGTGATAACTCTAGGGAATATGAAAAATATGCAAATCTAGAAATGAAACTCTAAACTTTTCTACTATACTCAAAAAATAGGTGGTCCCATAGGCATGCCAAAACTATTATATATATAGATAGCACCTAATAGAGGTAAAATTTGTTCAAGTCTGAACTATACCTGGAGTAACATGAGAATGGTCTAAGGCTATGGGATGCCTATAACTAGACTAGACCTCTAGGATTTTTTATGAGGCTAGCTCCTCAAAGTTTATAATTTGGGCCTTCACTTATAAAACCTAAAAAAATAGTTGGGGTGAAAAGAGTCAAGAAATTTACATAAATTAAAACCTATTCTAATATATGGTGATGTACCAAGAATTTTTTAGATCCACTCTTGAACTTGAATTCTTTATCAAATTAATGGAGTATGAAAGAAGCTAATGCAATTATTACTATAGTTTTTATGTAATAGTGTTTCATATATAGGTCAGTTTGATATACTCAGACTAGGGAGTAATGAAAATAAGGTTTAGTTAAAGACACTTAATATTTGTTTGTCCACTATATTCTTGAGAGATCAATGGTAAAACACATTATATGACCTACAAATAAAGTTACTAGCACTTAGGTTGAGCTTGGATATGTAAGAGGAAGATAACATTCACATTTGCATATTAAACAAACATAAAACACTACATAAAACTTAGAAATGATTGAAAATTACTCTATTCACTACTCCAAGAGGTATCAAATATAATTTTGGTAGAGTCTAGTTATACCAACCTAAGGGATGTAAAACAATAGCTCAAAGGTTATATTTATAGAAGAAAAGAAGTAAGAGAGAGAGATTTTTGGTGATAAAAAAGGAATTAAATGAGCTCAAATTTATTTGAAAAGTTGTTACAACTACCTCCACCAATCAAGCTCACTCAAACCCTTCTTGATTTATCTAGGTCACTCCAGTACATTGCATCATTACATTAGTGTCTCAATGATGCTTCATGGTGGCTGTAATGATGAGATCAAGTTATTTTTAATTTATCTTGATGCAAAACCACTCATGATTAGTTTGTTGATGCATGCTAAAGTGGAAAAAGGAGTTACTTTCATATAGTTGGCTCTAGAAACTGACATTGAAGTCTACATGTTTGCCTTTATTTTCCATTCTATCTACCACTTATTACTCATTGTAAGGATTAGATAGTCATATCTTGAAAGAACAAAACCATTTTTACTTTGAGTGGCAGTTCATCAAGTCATGATGAGAAGCCCCTACCATATCTAATTCATCTACCCTTGTAGAGCCTTAACGGTGTTTTCCAATCCAAAAATATCCACTCTTGGCATAATCTAGATTGTGCTCAAGCTTGGTTCCACTCATGCTTACTCACCTTGGTTGAAAACTAACCCTTTGACCTCCATCTAAGTCATTTGGGCTCACCTTCATTTGATTTTTCATTTAAAATTAACTTGGATCATTGACCCCTTGACTCATCTCACTTTATTGATCTACCTAATGTGATTAAACATGATATATATATATATATATATGTATATATACCTTTTTTAGGACTCACACGCTTGTGCAACTTGTTAATCACACCTTTACACTCAGGGTTAACTAATTCCTTGACATGCTCATGTGCCATTGATCTTGAATATATGATTAAATATGAGCTATTGATCTAATTTGGGCCCATTATCCTATCTTTACTTGCATGTCATTAGATTTGGTTTGGGCACCCAATATTTGGAAACTTATCAATCTTGCACTCATTCAAGGACCATTTTGATTATTTTTGATTGGATATGACTATTTCATAAGGCCCAAAATTGAGATCTATGTGAACATCCTAGGATTTTAAAATCCAAATGACTATTTATAGGGGCCCAAACTAGATGTCTATGTGACCATCACTAAGAAATTTGAACTTTAATGATCATTTACCATGGCTTAAATTTGGTGTCTATACACCCATCAATTGACATCTATGGGAATGACAGTGATGTATGTACAACTGTCACTTTGCTTCCCATGCATTTTCCCTATAACAAATAATTATTTCAAACTTTATTTCTTAAAAGGAATTTGTTTACCTTATCTTTGCCTTGAACAATTTATTGTGGACAAAATATCCAAAAGAATTCATGTCTTTGAGATCTCTATCTTGGACAACAAGTTTGAAATAAATCATTCTTAATATTTTGCCTTAGAATAAAGTTTTGAAAGAAATTTTCCTTCATGAAAATTATCCTAGACAATGTTACTGAAAGAATTTTTTCCCTTTCACCTTTTTAATGAACCCTTGTCTTTGGATTTTGTGTATTAGACAACATGTCTAAAAAAAATAGTTTTCAGGACTTATGCTTGTAGAAACATGTTTGAAAGAAATGAGGTCTTCAAGGAAATTATTGTGAGATGATTTTCCTAAGAGAATTAATACTTAGACCTTTTTATCTTTGAAAATTCCCTTTACAACTTTGAAAATTATCCTTCAGAACTTTGTCTTGGTCACTCTATTAAAGAATGACTTTTTGAGAAAATTATTTGAACAATTTTCTCAAAAGAACGTGACCTTTTAGGATTTTAATTTAGGGTACTTTATCAATAAAAATACCCTTTGGGATTTTTTGGGTCCACTTTACCAAATAAATACCCTTTGGAATTTTTACATTGGACCACTTGGTAAAGAAAAAGTACCATTCAAAAAAGTGTTTGGGATACTTTGATGAGAAAAGACCCTTTGGGAAAAGTTTTTGGACCAATTTATCTAAAATATACCCTTCATAACTTATGCTTAGGAATCTCTTTGAATAAATGACCCTTTGAGAGTTTTATTTTAGATAAAATGTCTAAAATATTTCCTAATACTTAGATAAAAAGCCTGAAACAAAACTCCTAAAAGAATTCTAACACTTAGCCAAATAAAGTGGAATACTTCCTTCAAGGGAATTATGCCTTAAAATTTTATTGCAATATTTTTGTGGAATAATTTATCTTAGATAAATCTATCTGCTCTATCACTTGACTAAAAGTTGGAAATATTTGGCTAAGTGTAAACTTAGGCTTTTTCTAGACCTGTTCCTACAACTATTTAGCACCATGAAAACTTGTTCAGATCCCTCCACTTACAATGTTGAGCCTTCTTCTAAGCCACCTAATCTAAATTTTTTTTTGACCCTACTCATATATTTAAACTAGTAAAGCTTGGTATATGGGTCAAAGTGACCAACACTAGTGTCTCCATATCCATGTGAGAATGTGGGAGAAGGTGAATGGGGCTCTTTGACTTGACCACTTCTCATGAGATGGTAAATAGTAGAAGGATCTATCCCTTGATGTTGAGGAAACTTATTGATGAATAAGATATTTTATAGGGTATACTATAATTTAGGTTGATCTTCAAATGAGGAGAGATGATTGTAGAATGAAGAAGAATGAGGGGTCCCATAGTTTAAAGTGCAAGTGGTTACATGGAAATTACTTTCATCTAGGGTAGGAGTCAAAAGATACTTATGGGAGAACCTATTAGGGTTGGTAAAACTCATCATATCTATTAAATTTAACTCAATTTTATCTTCAAACAATAAATTCATGATGAAAGAGAGAGATTAGAGAAGGTAAAATTGATAAAAAAACAAAGAGATACAAAAGATAGATAAGAGTAAAAAGTTGACTAGGTTGACTTAGTACTATAAATAGGGTATGAGACTAAGCCAAGACAGATATAGAAGGCATAAGAGCATAGAGTTGACTAGGTTGACTTAGTATTGCTATTTAGAAGGTATAAGAGTACAAAGTTGACTAGTTTGACTTAGTACTGTAAATAGGGAAAAAGATAGTTTGTTAAGGATATAGAGTTGACCAAGTTGACTTAGTACTATAACATGATTGGTAAAAAGGAGTACTAGGTTGACCAGGTTAACTTAGTACTACAAATAGGGAAAAAGATAATTTTTAAAAGACTATGTCAAACATAACAATAGTATGCTAAAAAAAGGGAAAGTTTTTACAATGTAATAGAATCAATAAATGGAAGTAAACACATAAATAATTAGATCAAAGAGAATTATCCAATTGAGGCACATATCACAAAAAATTGCACCAACATTGGCCAATGCAAGTTTTTGCAATATAACACACAATGATTAGAGAGAAAGCAGTCAAATGAAAAGTAAATGCTAACTAAGTGGTCATCTTGAGTGTTGTTAGGTTTTTATAAAGTGTTATTTTAAGTGTGATAGGGAAGTTGGATGAAAATAGAGAACTAAAAAGCAATCAATGGATGGCTTTAGAACATTTAGATTGAAAGGGATCTATGTTGGCAATGGTACTAGCTTGGTATTGGGGGCTATCTCCTCACTTCACAATCCTATAGAGATAAGGGTGTTGGGTGATTTTCCAATATATACCATTACCTACATATTTATACTTGGCCATAAAACCAATGTGGCTTCCCACTTGGTGATGAAATCCAATTAGGTGGGCCTTAGGAAGATAAATTTTAAATGCATTTTGAATATTGTGTGATTTGGTAGTGTGTACAAGAAGAAAAAAATAGTGTAACTAATCAAAAATTTGAAAAACCACCTAATTAGACTATGTGAGCTAATCTAAGCATGTAAATAGTTGACAATGAAAGTGTGAATTTAATTTCTAGCATATAGTTGTTAATTCCCAAATTAAGAATGGTACAGAGTCAATTTAGATGACACTATATGAAAAAATTATAGAATAAAGTCAACTCAGTCATTACTATTCTCAAGAAGTAAGAGTCCTTAACACCTAAGTTGACCAGGTTGACTTAGTATTTTAGATAGAAGATAGGCTACAAAACTAAGGCAACTAGGTCAACCTAGTTTGCTATAAGATTGCAATTTTTAAGACTACAAACTTGCACAAAATAAAATTGTAATGAAGTAATAAATTGAAAAAGAGAGAAAGAAAAGAACATTGGTGGGTTGGAAGATGATTAGGATTGCAAATTTTCTATTTAAGTGATTTAAATTTTGCTTGCAAGTTTTGCAAACTAAGGTGACTAGGTCAACCTAGTTTTGTGAAACCCTATTTACTAAAGCCTGTTGAGATGACTAAGTTGACCTAGTCAACTTAGTTTTTTATTTAGATGCTAATTGGAAGACTAAGTCAACTTACACAACTTATTTTGTTGTTTTAGATGCTGACTATAAGAATAAGTTGACTTGGTTGACTTATTTTTTTATCTAGAACTAAAGAAGAATATTGTTTCAAATTTTTTGATCTAGTTACCTATATCTAATGAATACCTACACAAAAAGAACAAAGTTGTTTTGATAATAATGTATGTTAAACCTACACACCATAGTTATAATGATAACAACCTAGTCGACCTAGTATCATAAATACAGAAAATAATAGAATGATAGAAATGAAAAGCATGAAAGAAGACATAAAAGCATTAAATTCATGTTGGGTTCACCATAATGTATGCAATGGGAAATGCAACATAATATAAAAATCAATATTAGCTCAAAGAAGATATATCTTACTTACACTTTTGATTGGGGATACATTAGATAATCAGGGTCATGACCAATATGGATCTACTAGACCTATCTAAGGAACATCTTAGCATAATAATATCACTAGGTAGGGTTGCAAAGCATCTTGTCAAGAAAAACTATGCAATAACCCTAACTAGGTCCTATGTTTTCATATTCACTAAACTAATAACAAGTAAAGAAAAAATCTAATCTAGTGCTCACCAAAACTTGTGTCACAATGCGGGGGTAATAAACACTAAACGTAAACATGCATATAAGACATATACTCATGTCAATGTATATAAAATCCTAATGCATGGAAGAGAAGGGAAAAAAACATATCTATCTACTCTTACAAAGTAGGAACAAAGTTAGGAATACTTACCTTTGAAGATAAACATGCCAAGGCTCAATCTCTCCCTCGACCAAGGTGCTTTGTAAGAGGTTTTTATTGTAAGGATGATAAGGATAAATCAGCTCTAGGCTACACAACTTTCAATGCATCCAAAAGACTTATCCATAAGATAATATATGCATCTTTAAATAAAGTATGAAACCCTAACTTTGCTCCTCAAGTAGAATGGTGGTTAACCAGATGCACAATGTATATTAATTCTTCTTCTCTTAGTTTAAAAATGGCAAAATGATTATGTTTATATCGTCAGATATAACCCTAAACCCTTCCAAAAATTTTGGCCAACAAGGCCAACCCAATTTAACTAATATTGTAATTAAAAAAAACATACTAGATAATGAACTATGTTAGGCATGGCCAACTTAGTTCTTAATAAGTTGCTATAAATAATAATATAGGGTCGAAGTGGCCAACATAGTCATATAAACTATTAAAAAGGGGTTTAGGTTAGGGAAAGGGCTAATGAAGGTGGTAAATGACTTTATAAGGGTGAAAAGTAGGAGTCAAAGCTTAGGGGAATGGTTCTTAGGAGATAAGTTTGTAGATAGCAAGTGGAAAAATGGACAACAATCCTGCAAAGCACCAATGGTCTACCCACCCCTTTCCCAGTGCACCCCTTAGGGAGTGCACTTAAAGAGATTCAGAATCAATGGGTTTTTGAAAGATAAAGAGTTTTAGTAATTGATAAAGTTTGAAAATATTATGTGTATATAGGTTGAATCTGAGGATAGCTTTAATTTTATAAAATAACTATTTTTGGAAGATAATCAATACTAACTAGATCAGGTTAATATCAACTAATGATACTAACCTAGTCTTGCAAAATCAACATTGGTTTAGACAAATTGAAATGAGAATCAAGATTTGTTTGTGTAGGATATTTATCTTTGAAACATTTAATTAGGTTAATATAGGTGTATATTTTTAAAATGAAAGGGTTGAATCATAAGGTAGCACACAAATGTTAGAGAATGGTTTATTTGGACCTTATTTGGGTGCTCAAGTCATGTGTGGTAAATTTGTGTCAAGATTCTCATTATCAAGAAAAAATAATCATATTTTAGTATCTACATTTTCCCTACTAGGGGAACTTACTACACTAGAGCATATGAGTTGTCCTTACCTTTTTTTCATTGGGTATGTTGTAACCTTTCATATCTCCTTGAGTTACTCATATGATAAATATTTTATGCATACACAACATTAATTTGGGAAAGATATTTATCCTTTAATTTTCTATTTTTATCATTTCACAATGTTATATATATATGACATGGTTCTATATGGACACATTTCTTTTCCATCTCTCTTATGGTTTCTATAATTAGATATGTTTATGATTTAATCTCCTTTATCATTTCACCCTCATATGAGGATGCATATATTTATATTTATCTTTAAATGATGATATTTGATGATGGATACATTTTAAAAATATTTACATAATTATAATATACAATGGTTATGTTTCATCAAAATTTGAAAAATTAGGGGAATATATTACCTAATATGACTAACTTGGGTGTAAAATTAGACTACTACAGATATGCAATAAATTATACAAACTAATTCAAAACTTGATAAATATATAAAAATAATAAATATGGAAATTATAAAAGTGAAATATAAAATTAGAATGAAAATTAAGAGGCAGATTATTTTTAGATCTGAGACTAACTAAAAAGACTGTATTGATTATGTGTAGACTAGAAAGAAGAGTTTTCAAGGTTCCTAGACAATAGATTTTTGATTGGAGAATAGTATGGGTCATTTTTTTCAATATGGATTATAGTGTCTAGTAGATAATAGAGAATTGATATTTTTGGGTTTTGTTCACCTTCACCTGCTTATTCTATGCACTATGTAGGAGCTTTTGATTTACTTTGGGGACCACTATCTAACTTTTTCCCACTTGAAAACTCTATCTCAATAGATAAGAAGACAAATTCAATCACATGGGGAAAGGGGGTTAGTGATTTAATTTGTGCTTGAAATTAAAACCTTATGTGTTGAGCTTTGCCTACATACAAATACTTTAAACAAGGTTCAAATCCATATAGTTCTCCTTTGATATGGCGGTGTGTGTGAAACTAATGAAAAATGATAGATGTTGGTGTAATCTTGGTGTAAGTAGGTGTTTCAAATGTGACTTATGACCTTAGAGGTGTATTAAAACTTTAGATTAGGGATACTATAGTTGAATGTAATTTAAATTAGGAGAAATAGGGAATGCACTCTCAATATACAATTAGAATTTTGGTATTTTTCAATGTGGAATCCTCTTATGTGACAAAAGGTTTGAAATTTGATTTTATAGTGTACTTTTGGAAGTAATTTAGATAGAGTTTCCTAAACTTTTAGGATGACCCTTATATAAATTTTGAATGTTTTAAAATAGTCGTTAATTGGTGGGAGGATACTACTTGTTAGATTGAACAATAATGGGGTGCACTATTGTACCACTAGAGCACAATTGTCATAGAGGTAAAAACTACTAAGTTAAAGGTATGATTTAGTCTACTAGTTATATTATATTGTTGAGATATATGAATAGGTACATTTTTTACAAATTTAAGTTATTTGGATAAGTGATTCATCATGTAGAGAGTAAAGGAAGTGGTCAAAATTCCTTAGGATAGGTTATGAGCTAAGTGTGTCAAGAGATTGGTCACAAGTGCATTGTTTTATATTGAATATTGATTTATGTGTCTATATTTTCCCCCATTTTATTTCAATAATGTAGAAAATATAAATTCCTATAGTAAAAGGAAAAGTGTGTACTTGAACTTACTTATGAAGTGCAGTCTTGAATGTAGGTCACAATGTTGAACTATGTTTCATGTAAACTTGAAATGAAACATATGTAAAAATAGTCATTACTTAAGATGAATATCAATAATTAAGGATAAAAAATTTATAGATAAAATAACAAATAACAAATACACCTGATTAGGTACATGAACCATTGTGCTTTTCTCATGTAAAAATATAATGCAAAATTGGTGATTGTAGAGGGTAGGACCCTTGGATTTCTCATTTTCATTGAATAAACTGGATTGGACTATGCATGACCCAATATTAATTGCTAGGTGAGTGTGATTAATAACTCAAGGAGTGCTCAATTTCATCACTACATACACAAATTAGTGAAATAGTTTGGAATCCTTGTATCAATCCCAATAGATTTGTTCTAGTGTAATACTAGTACAAAACCTTGTTCAAAAAGGTGAACCAACTACTTTAGATGAAATAAGGTTCATTTTTGGTGTAAAAATGATGAAATTTTTTATTATAATTTGGGTCTAGTGTATATAGTGTGGAGAATGACAAACATTATCATTATATGTTTGAAACTAGTGAAAAACTAAGGAGGAAGTCATATGTCGCACATTTCCCAAATATAAATAAGGTGTATATGTATTATAAAATAGAGTAATAAAAATAATAAAATAAAAAAAAAATATAAGTATTTTTTAGAAACTAAATTTTTTAACCTATTACAAACTATAGTGAAATGTTTGAGATTTTGATAGACTTTGGAAATGACTTTTTTTCCAGTCCTAGGATAACATCACCCTGATTGGATAACATTGGGGGGTGATCCTATCCAAATTAACTTTATGAGTGTTTTTTGGGTTCTTTATGCAATTCAATGTGTGAGGAAAAAAAACCTTTGTTTGTGTTTATTCATGTACTATACTAAGTGGGCTTAGTCTCCTTAGACAAACTCATGTGTATACTCACTTTTGAGGTGAGTTATTGAGCCTACATAATAACTTAACTTAACTAAAAACAAACATATATGTGATAAGTGTTATGTAAAACATGTAAATATGAGTAATAATGATAACATGGAGAATTGTGTCATCATTATATAGATATACTGAGCATAATAATAATAATAATAATAATAATAATAATAATAATAATAATAATAATAATAATAATAATGTGAGATACATGTATAAAAACATACATAGTGAGAATCTCTAGATATATGTTAGAAATTAGGCACGTAGATAAGTGACCAAAATTGAATATTGAAACTTAATAGAAATACTTGGGGAGGGATGAATTATATATATCATGTCATAAGAAAATTTGAGGATGCATGGTATCCACTGTAGAAATAAAATCTAAGCAAACAAGTAATAAAGTGTCATGGCCTTGATGCACACAAACTAAGAGTACATGCAAAGCACATAAACATGAAATAGAAGGCTAAGGGGACACACATAAGGGACATGTTTAAATGTCACTCAAACACATGTAAAAACACAAAATGACATGTTCAAATATACTCATATGTATAAAAACACACATAAAAACATGTTAAAATGTCCACACACACATAAAAACATATAATTAAGACTTGGAGCCACACACAAGGACATGTTCAAATGTCCACAAGACAAATAGATAATATATATAAGATATGAATTATGGAAGCAAACATGAAATTCATGAATGAATATTTTTAACTGGTCAACATGAGCAATCTATAACACTAGTAGATTTAGTGACTTAGAAATCAATATGGTATAGATGTTTTAATAAGTGAGAAATATTGATAGATGTAATGCCATGCAAACAATTGAGCTATGAAAAATAAGGTATATCCAAACTAAGATAAAACCTATGTATATTATTCCCCTAATAATCTTGATGGTGTGTTTACAATTTTTAGAAGGCATGTATGTGGTCTTATCTCAAAATTAAATCTTATGCTCACTAGGACAATAACAGGGTGAATAAAAAATAATGAGGTGTGCACCTGTCTAGAGAGGGTGATACTATTTGAATGTCATTTTTGTGTCTATGACAATAAGATAAATTAAAACTAATTTTAGGGATGGAAATCAATATTCTCTACACTCATTCATGAACACTTGAAAATAATATGTGATATAAAATTGGATAGAAATAAGTATAAATAACTATGCACAAATTGACTAATGTAAATGAATTAAACATAAGCATGCATAGGTACTTTTTTTTTTTTTTGAAATATCTATCTTTTTGTATTTTTGTATATATGAATTGAAAAATATGTGTTTTAAGTTAAAACATTTTTAAGTATAGAAGCATCGTATATGCATACCTTTCATTAGGTTATTGAGTGTTTTGCATTCAAGTGAATCTAGAAAATAAACTTTTGGGTTGAGATTTTTTGTGATTACATATATAACTAACTAATTGGGATTAAAATTTCCTTTTGTTTCCTCTTTTTCATTAGCATTCCTTATATTTTCATTTAGAACTAAGTTTCTAGCCTCAATTCTCTATTGTGAATTATTTGTTGTAAGCTTTTTGAATGTGTTTATGATATACTCTTAGATGTTATTCTAATTGTATGTAGGTATGATCCACTTTATCTAACTCATGCAAGAATTATTCTATATATTGATCATTTTTAATGATCCCTTTGAGAGATATACGTAGATATGGAATTTTCAACTCCAATGGGAGAACTACTTCTGTTCCATAAAAAAATAAATATGGGGTAGCCCTATTGAGTGTGAAGATGCTCATGTGGTAGGACCATAGTGCATAAACTAGTTGATTATACCATTCATCACTGAATTTAGCAACTTTTTTCTCAAGATATTATTTAAATTTATATTTTTAGCTTCTGCCTTCTCATTATACCCAGGAGTAACCAGGAGTATAAAAAGTGTGTCAAATATTATACTTAACATATAATTTTTTAATGGTTTTATTTTTAAAATATGAGCCATTATCTATGATTATAGCTAAAGTGAGACCAAAGTGGGAGATGATGTGTGTCATAAAGATTAAACATATGTCCTATATTGTAGTTGATTGTAGGGGAATGGACTCAATAAATTTACTTAAATATTTAGTAGTTGTAATAATATATTTATGTCCACCTATGAATTGTGGATTTATTTTCTAATCAAATCAAACCCCCAAAGTGTAAATGGCCAAGGTGAAATAATGTGTTATAATTCATGTAAATGAACATGGTTGAGATTACTATGTCATTAAAATTTCTTGCATAATTTGGAATATTCATGACATTCATTTCTATGGTAGGCTAATAACACCCTTATTAGATTAATTTTTATGGCATTATTTTTCCACTAAAATAACCACTACATTCATTGTCATGTACCTGATATATTATCAGCTTAGCCTCTTCAATGTTTAGGCATCAAATTAAGTGTGCCTAAAATTATCATTTAAACTAATCCCATCCAATGATCACATACCAGATTGTATATCTCTATAATTTATGCTTGTCGTTTATGGTAAAATTATCTAGTGTAATTGATTTATTTAAATGGGTATGGGTGTGTAAACCATTATGAGGATTTTTAACTGCATATAGTTGCTAAGATTAATAAAGTTATTATATATGAATATAAAATGAATGGTGTTTGTAAATTTTATATAGTAAATATGACTTAATCATTGTTGATGTAAATTGGTATTAAAGAGGCTGCACTAGCCATTTCATGAACATGATGATTATCCTTTTGCAGGATATTCTCAATTGGAAATTTGTCAAAATATACATGTAAAAATTATACCATATTTTTGTATGGGATTAGATTTCCCTCTTTTGTTTGATAAACATATGTAACTTTATTAATAATAAATTATGAATCCCCATATATTTTAATGGATTTTATTTATAGATCTCGAACTACATATAAACCCAAAAATAGTACCTCATGTTCTATGACATTATTTGTACATGAGAATCCTAATATATATGTGAATGACATAGGTTGTCATACAAAGTGATGACAATAATTACTACACCAATTCTTCATGATCATTTAAATCCATTGATTTTTTTTCCATGTATCCTCAATAAAATTATATGTGGTGAAACCATCTCTAAAGGTATCCCTTAGGGGTTTCATATCCTAAGTGGCATGTCAACTAACTAGTCTATGATAACCTAGCCTTTGATTTATTTTTGAGGTGTGAATTTTAAATTAAATTCCATGAGTAACATTAACCATTTTGACATATGTATTGATAAAAGAGGCTTTTCTACAATAAAATTCAATGGATTGGCTTTGGTAATATTTTGAGTTTCAATATTTATCATGTAGTTTTTAATTTTTTATATGATGAACAAAAGACCCAGTTATATTTTTTCCATTATAGTATAATTGTGAACATCGTCAAAATGTGTGTGACTAATATAGTATATGGTTCAATCTTTGTGATCATCAACATATTGTGCTAGTAAAGTACCTAAAATGTGACCAATAACAAATATATATAATAAAAGTAGTCTATTTAGGATTGGAGGCATGATAATATGTGGATTAAAAAAATATTTATTAAGTTCCTTTAAACTCTCTTGATGTGTTGTATTCCATTAAAAATTGTATCTTTTTAAATTAACCTTGTGAAATATTATGTCTTATGTATTAATTAAGTTATAAAATGTTAGTTTACTTGAATTTTACCCTATAAAGATTAGAGTTGCTTCAATCCTTGAGAAGGCATATAAATTATATCTTTTAATTGATTGGTATCAACCTTAATATCTCATCATGACATAATAAACCATATTAATTTTCCTTTTGTGACACCAAATACACATTTATTTGGATTCATTCATACATTAAACAATCATAATCTATTCAAATTTTTCTTGTAGATCAATGGCATGATCTTGTCTTTGTTTGGATTTCACTATTAGATCATCCACATAATCCTCTACTTTATTTTAAATAAGATCATGGAATATATGTGTCATGTATTTTTGATATTTAGCTTATAGACTTTTCAATCCAAAAGGCATCAAAATATAACAAAAGAGGCCCCATGGTGTAATGAAGGATGTTTTTTCTTGGTCCTCCTTGATAATTTTGATTTTATTATAACTAGTGAATCCATCCATGAATGATAAAATCTCATATCTAGTAGTGGAATCCAAAATCATGTCAATATTGGGTAGTGTTAAATCATCTTTAGGGAAACTTTACTTATATATTTTTAATTTGAATAACATTATATTTGTCCATTAGGCTCTACTATATTAATTTATTAGACACCCATTATAGGTAGGTTATGGGTAGAATGAAACCTTCATCAAGTAATATTTGAATCCCTACTTTAACTAACAATGCAACTTTTGGATGTATTTTGTGTATTTTTTCTTTATTAATTTTGCATTAGGGTAGAGTGTGATTTGATGTAGTGTAATCAAAGGATCAATGCCTAACATATTAGAGTATGTCCAAGTAAATACCTTAAGAATATCATGTAATGTTTATCTAATTGATTATCCTCCTCAATTTTAAGAGTGGCATCTAAAAGTAATCTTTGTGAATATATATCTATTTTATAATTAAACTCAAATATTTCTTCATTTATAAGTGTGGACCTATCTTCAATATAAGGTGTATTAGGAAATGTGTAAAATCCATCGATTGGGATAACATCCTATGAAACATCAATCTCACCAAAATATACATGAGCACTTGTAGAATAAGGAAACCTATTCTTATGATAGAAGGGAGGTATATCCTCATATGATCTAAAATATTCTATCAAAGACTCATCATTAAATAATTCACCCAATGTTAATATTTATGATGACACATTATCATCAATAAATTTAGGGTATACCATTTATAACACAGATAGATGATAAAATAAGTTGTTAACGTATTGAATATATTTGAAAAAATGTATATGTCTATGTGTAGGTGTAATTGAGTTGAAAATTTGTAAATTATCTATATAACCAAGTCATTTCCTTCCTTTGTCAGTATATTCCTCAATAGGGTGAATAATGCCCTATGCATGATTGCTTGTCCCTATATTTTAGTAGCCCATTTTTAAAAAAATTTAATCTAAAATCATATTATTTGTCACTAGAATTAGTAGATGATGATACTCTTAATGTAATTATTGGAATCAAACTTGAACCTTGAATAATATTTTATGCAATTTTTAGAGTAAATAAATCCATATGAGGAATATACTTTTGTGTAGGCTCAATTACTTGAATATAATTAAATGGTTCATGATCCATAGGGCATGTATATATGTGTCCCTAGTAACTAAACTTAAAATAAGCATGTAAATTAGAAATAATGATTTATATATCATGGATCTATAGACTTCCAAGAAATGTATTGTAATTAATATCATTGGGTATAACCTGATACATGGTATCAATAGTTTTAGGTCCCAATGTGAGATTCAATGTTATTTGAATCAATACCTTGAGAGGAATATTATCAAAATATCTGATGTTCATAACTGAATAATCTAATTTTTCTACATATAGGTTAAGAATTTTGAGAAATAAATTATTAAAAATATTTAATATTGATGCATTGCCCACTAAGATATGTTTAACACCCATATCATCAACTCTGATCTAAATGTACAATGAAAAATATTTTTTGATAATGTGTTGTGGTGGTAATTAAGCTTTTTTTAAAGATATATACACTTTCATGTACCAAAATGCATTAATTATAGATGAAACATAATTGGGTTCAACATTTATATGTACACAGTTCCATGTAATGTTGTATATAACATGTCCTTGTATACATATGATTATTTTAGTAACCCTAAAATGGAAACCTTGGGTATGTTATTAGTGAGCTAATCAAGAAGATTATATCTTTTCATTCAATCATCCTATTGTACATCCTAACGTTGTTTATTGATAATAATGTGAAAACATGGTCTAATATAAACTTAGGGTGAATAGTAGAGGTGGGATAGTAGCTGAGGTAATTTAGAGGTCTAGGAGTGGGAGGAATAAAAGAAACCAAACATGTTCATTAACATCTAGGACTAATAAGTTACAAGTCAAAGAGAACAATGAAACAATAAACATCATGGGAAGGTTTATTATTATATTATTTAGTTAAGATGAATTTTATCTTTGTTATTAGATGATGCATCCATGGGTTTATATGCAATTTGAATATGTGATATATGATAGGGAAATATGTAATTGAAACTAAAGAACATTGCATTAAAAATGATAAGTATATTTTGTCATTATAACCATGATGCATATGAAGATTAATTTTTTTTAAAATATCAAACCCTAATGGAATGGGAAGTAATAGAATAAAAACCCTAATGGTAAACTAGGGTTTCCAAGAATGTTAAAAAATAAATAGGCTCACTAATATGTTTCACCAAATTTTGGAAAACTTGGGGAATATATTACCTAATAGGATAAACTAGTGTGTAAAATTAGACTTCTATAAATATGCAATAAATGCTAAAAACTAATTTGAATCTTTATAAATATGAAAAAATTCTAAATATGGAAAGTGAAAAAGATAAATATAAACTTAGATGGAAAATTAAGATGCAAGATATTTTTGGATTTGAGACTCACAAATAAACTATGTTTATTATGTGTAGACAAAAGATAGGAGTTGGTAGGGTTCCTAGATAATAACATTATGACTAGATAGTAGTGGGGGATGTTATTATCCCTAGAGAGCATTAGTGTCTAGTAGATAATACATAATTGATATTTTTATGTTTTTTTCCTTCACCTAATTTTTCAACAAACTATCTAGTTGTTTTTTATTCACTTTGGGGATCACTATGTAATTATTTTTACACTTAAACACCCTAGCTCAATAGATAAGAATATAAATTAAATCACAAATGAAAAAGGGGTCAACATTTAAAATAATATTTATCCTCAACATCTCCTGTGTTGAGTGTTGCCTACATACCAATACTCTAAAGTGGGATCAAATTACATGTAGTTCTCTAATGTTACAATGGTATGTGTGGAATTGGTGAAAAATGCTATATGATAATGTAATATTGGTGTGAACTTGAAAGTATATCCAGACTTTAGCTTAGGACTAATAGGGATGTATGTAATAATAAATGGGAGAAATAGGGAATTTGATCTCAAAGTGAAATTATAATTCATGTTTTTCAATGTGGAATTCTCTTTTGTGAAAAATGGTTTAAAATGTGTTTTTTTAGTGGTATTTTGGGAATTCCTTTAGATGGGTGTTCCTAAACTTGTGCAAAAACCCTTATATAAAATTTTAATTAAGTAAAATAGTTGTTAATTGGTAGGAAGATACTACTGGAAGGAGTGGACAATAGCAAACATCGATAAAAAAATTAACAGACAAAAATGTAGCAGTTAAAAATGTAGTGAGGATAAAATGTATCAAGGCAAAAATGTAATGAGAAAAAAAAATCTCAAGAAAAAAACATAGTAAAGGATAACTCACACATAAGATGACACAACTATCAACTAAAGGGCCAAACTCATGAAATCACATTTTCCTCTATTATTTTTTTTATAAATTTGGTACATTACTTCTCCACCATGAAATGTTAATTGTTATCACCAAAATGAATTAGAAAACAAATAAACAATGTGATAATCACTAAAATGTCCCAATTATGCTCATTGTGATTTTTTTACAACATTACCAATACCGCTATATTTTTCATCACTATGTTTTATCCTCATGACATTTTTTTTATACTACATTTTTACTACTACATTTTTTAACATTACATTTTCATCCACTACATTATCACATAGATCCAAATATCAAGGTGCATTATTATGACACTAGGGTGTTATAATTCTAGATATAAAAACTACTAAATTAAAGATATGATTCAATCTATTAGTGAGCTTAGTTTTTTTAGTGATTTGAATAGGTACATTCTAGATTAATTTGGGTTGTTTGAAGAAGTGAGACATCATGTGCATACTAAAGGAAGTGGTAAAAATTCCCTAAGATAGGTCCTAATCTAAGTGTGTCAATAAAGTGGTCACAAGTGCATTATTTTATCTTAAATATTAATTTATCTATCTATAGGTTACATGTAATTTGTAAAATTTCTTGCAGTTGCATTGTTTTATCTATATGAATTTCATAACACATGTATTTAACTATGTATTTTGAGATGAGTGATAGAATAACATGTTTTAAAAAACACTCGTCTCAAAAAGGGCACATATAAAGATATTTTATTCATATTTTTGGCATTAATAAAACTTATTAAGTAAACATATTAAGAAAACATGATTGAGCTAATTTATGTGAACTTGATAAACTAAGAGCACAAAAAATGGTCGATCTTTTTTATTCTTTGATCAATAAGTTTATGGAGTTTCAATAATTCCTAGAGAAGTGATAGCTATGTTTTGAGGGTTTATCTAAAAATTTCTTATCAAAATATAGTTTGGTTTTACAATAACATGTGTTAAATACCACTATGTGTAGTCATTCCTATGCTTCCCTTTCAATTTACAATTTTAAAATTACTAAATTTTTCACATTGATATTACATTTAATACTTTTTTCAATTATCCATTAATTTTAGTTATATTATCTTTCAATATATAATAAATCTATGTGGATAGCTATTACATTAAGTAACATTAAATTCATCCTTCCTTCTATAGGTAAGTCAAGGTACATATTTTAATTATTTATTTTTATACTTTTACACAAACATGCATTCACTCACATACACAAATCAAAGTAGGAGCACTATGTAGACACCAAAAAATATTTTAAGACCCTTTTCTATATCATATTTTACATATTTTTTCCCACTTTGTCCACTTGTCTATATTTGATTATTTTAAGGACACTTTTTACTCCACACTACTCTTTATCTCTATCCTTCTACCTTATATATGATTTACTATTCATTCATTTAAAATTTTGAGAATTATTTTAATACCTTATAAGTTTATTATAACCATGTTGGACATGTTTCATTATTTAGATGACTTATTTGGCTATAAGGTACCACTGAATCTACCTTGAACAAATTTTTTAAGCCACTAAATCCATCCCCTTTGTTTTTTTGGGTTCTTACTCAACTTAATTTTATACACCTTTGATTTCACATATCACAACTTTTCATGGTTAATTATTGTGTGTATCATGTCTAGAGACCCACACACACACACACACACACACACACACACACACACACACACACACACACACACACACACACACACACACACACACACACACACACACACACACACACACACACACAGAGTTCCTAGTCATTTAATATGTATGAGCAAATGGTTAATTTTTTATCTATAATCCAAGTTAGAGCCTTAAATTTACATATCTATTTCTACAAATTATGATAGAGTCTTCCATAATGATACTTCAATACTATTCAATCTATTATGACAACATTCACTTGTATGAATTTAGGGTTTAGGAATTTTATTTTATAGATGCATAATAAATTTTAGGGAAGCTGAGGGTGAAACCTTTTCTTGATATTCCATTTACATTTTAAATGGACTATATGGGATATGATTCTAGCATGTGGGATAGATAGGTGAAACTACCTTGAGATTGTATACCCCAATAGGTTATATCCCTTATATTTTACATGTGTATTATGGTGAAGTATTTCAAGAGAATAATAAGACATCAATTCAAATTTTATGTTTACCATTTCAAAAGAGTGCAAGATTAGCATTGTATGACATCAAGAGGTGAAACTACATAGAAAAATATAGAACCTAGTAAGGTGAGAAGTATAAATTTAGTGCTTGGTAAAAAAATTATTGATCACAACAGAGAGGAAAATTTATAGTTGATTCCACCATAAAAATATTTGGTAATACTTGAGTAGGAGCCAAATATATTTTTTGATAGTGAGTTGCCCAGATTTCACATAGAGTTGATTCATCCCTTCTAAATAATTGTTACAGTTTTATAATCCCAAGATTCTACCTAGATATTATTATTTCATGATTTTTTATTATTATATTGTTAATTTCATATGAAATTGATTTAATTTATGATTATTTACTATTTTTATCCACTAATAAATATATTATTTATTGTTTTAGACTAATACATTCTATATATCTCTTATGCAATAGTTTTAATTATGTGTGTATCTTAGTTCATAATTATACATAAATAATCAAAATGTATACACCTTATATTTTTCATCTTTATCATTTACTAATGATTTATATTGTAGGACTCATCATCACATCGATCTCCCTTAGTTCATGTCTTAAAGAGTAATAAATATATTGTTTATTGTTTTAGACTAATATATTCTAGATATCTCTTATGCAATAGTTTTAATTATGTGTGTATCTTAGTTCATAATTATACATAAATAATCAAAATTTATACACCTTATATTTTTCATCTTTATCATTTACTAATGATTTATATTGTAGGACTCATCATCACATCAATATATCTTAGTTCATGTCTTAAGGAGTGCACTAGGAAAGGGTATCAACTTATGGTAATTAGTGAGATATGTTTGCATATTATTCTAACATACCTTAAATATTATATATCTAACTTGCTTCAAATATATTTTCATTTACCTTATTCATCTACTTTCCACTTATATATTATAGTCACCCCATATTTAATACTATGTCAACCAAGTCAATATAGTTTATTTCTTCCTTGTTTATCCTTATATTATATTTTCTTAGTTAATACAATTACAACTCTATTCTTGTATTTCCAACTATATCAAATTAGAAGATATAGTTATGAGTAAGCTGGCATCCCATTTGAATATATCACCCTAGCTAATATCATTGGTTTAGAGTTTGGGGATATTTTTAGGTTTGGATTCATATTTATGGGTCATATTTATCATTCCCAATAGACATAACAATTATACACTATGATTGCACTTAGATTTATACATGTAATTAGTAAAGGAGTTAGAGATTAAATTATTATTCTTGGAGGTATATTCTTGCTTAAATGTCTTTGAATTTCAATAGGAATAATATTATCAAGGAGGTGCCCCATAGTCGTTAGAGTCCCAAACTAAGGACATCTAGGCCTTTTTATTTCCATTTGAGGTCTTCATCTTAAAAAAATCTCTTGAAAAGTTCCATTAGAACCATGGGGGAGATTGATGAATGAACAAGTCAATCCAAATAATTATCTCTATCCATATTATATTTCATTTATATACTTAGTAGGTAGATCTAATTTGTTTATTATTATAATAGAATGTATGTTGTTTTCCTTGGCTAGTTTATCCTTATATCAAATAAGTTGGTATAATATATGGATTCTAAGCTTGACATTACATCTCTAGGATATATACACTATAATTAAGGTCCACCATTGTGCCATTTACTTATTATTTAGGGTTATTTTCTATATTGGATATAGGTTACTCTTGTTCATCAATTATTTACATGTGGTTTCATTAATATATCCTTGATACTCTTTTTATCACCTTCCCTACATCATTGAGTTATCTTGGGATCTAGTTAGAACCATACATTGTATCCTATGCATAGTATTATGTACCCTATAACATTGAAATTAAGTGAGGATTTCCCTCTACTAGATCTTAAATAACCCTAACTATCATCACTATACCATCTAAGTATACATAGGATCTATGTTATGATCTATTATTTGTATCCTAGTCTATAGAATAAAAGATAATTTTTATATTAGTCATCCTATCCCACACATACATTGTGGTGAATCAAAAATGAATAATACCCCACTTATGGTTATAAATTACTTATTTTTCCTTATATTTCTTCTTATATATTTCAATTTAATAAGCACCTTTTGTCAATTTTTTCTTCTTTATGCTTTGCATCCTTTCCATCATATTTCAATGGAAACCCCTCTTATGTTATTTTTATCTAGCCTCAACATTTATCCTTTATGACTCCCACCTATACCATTGAAGGAAATTCCTTAGGGTTAAATTTATTTCAATCTCAACATCGATCTGTCTAAGACAAATCCAAAATCTTGACAAACATACCACCCATACTCCTTAAAAAAAAATTTACTTCTTCCAAACATATAAGTTTTAAAATCATGAAAAAATAAATATAAACGGTTGAAACATCACATCATGTTCCCATTATTTACAATACAATCTATATACAAATAAAAGACCACAAAAAAATCCCCAATCAACATAATACAATCAAATATTATTCAAATAAATCCATTTCAAGACTTAATATACCCTCAAAAACTTATCAAAAATATTAAGACTAATATCATTTATACCCCAAATAAAAATTGGAGTCTTAATATCATTAAGACCTCTACTACTATAACTGGGGAAACTAACAATGGTCCTCCTCTTAATACCAATGCCATAAATCCTCCCCAAGTATTTTCCCTACAAAAAATTCTAGAAATATCCTACTCAAAATCTTATATATGTATCTCAAATCCTTGCACAAGTGGTAAAAAAAGTGACTCTTATGCAAGATTCTAAAAATAATCAAATACTTGAGATGAAAATCCACATTTTTCAAATGGTGAATCAAGCTCCTCAAGTTATTGTAAATTAACCTAGTCAAAATGACATTCCTCCTCCTCTTATATATGTTAATTTATAACTTATCCCCAACATCCAATCCATAATAATATGCTTTAAAATATTTAAAACTAACCCTATCTCCCATCATTGCATCTATTGATATTGTAAGTATTTATCTAACCATCACATATAATGGGACTAGTGATTAAAAATAACATCTTAAAGTATTTGGACTCATCTACAAGTAGTGGATTAAAACAAATTCCTATGAAAATACCAAGCTTGTGGCCAAAACCTTAGTTGAAAATGCACTATAATGGTATAAAAAAATTCCAGTCCACTCAAATATACAACTAAAATACTTATTCAATGCTCTAGTTAATGAATTACTATATAATAAGATTCCCTAGAATAGCCTTAGAAACATCATCAATGTTAAGTAATTACATATGGAATATGCCCATGATTTCATCAAGATATAGAAATCTTTAAAACATAAAGTTAACCATAACATGATTAAAAAAATCCTCCTCAATCTCTTTGTTACTACTCTTAAGTCCCCTCTTCAATCCAAAGTGATGTCCTTCTCTCTAAGAAAATTAAAAAAGGCCTTTGATCAAGCCAAAATAGATTATTTCCTTATGATATAATTTGAACCATCTCAAAATGTTAGTATAGAATTTTTTCCAACATTAACCCATGCAATTAATGTTAATAAATCACAAACCAAACCTCCCTAAAATTTGAATCAAGAGTGTCTAATCTAAGAAATACAACCCCTTCCCATCCTCCCTTGAGTCTCCAAAAACTCAATAAAAAATCACCACCTTCTTCAACCATGATATTTGACCCTTCTAAGCCTCCCACACCATGATACAATCCTAATAATTTGTATTTATGGTATGATTAATACTCCATTCTCATGAAAGTTATTGTGACCTTCAAAGATTTTATTTTGCCTTCTTATTAGATGCACACTTCAACCATGAAACTATCACCCAAGAATGTTATAATGAATATATCAAAGCATATAAATCCCTACAAAACCAATCACATCAAAATCACCCTTCACAATAAAATAACAATGAACTTCAAAATCATTCAAATAAATAACCACCCACTAATATTTTCAAAACTATGGTTAACATCCACTCTTCAAATGATGAGGATACCTTGATTAATATCAACATTGTGAAATATTTTTTAGCATTCATAAATTGATAACCTTATAGGTCAAATCAATAAAATGATCTCTTAATTAAAATTCCTACCCAAAATCACATTATAGGTGATCATAATCGTAGACATCATATAACCATTCAAGCCTATCTAATAAGTCTCAATTTAGTTTAAAAAGATTCAAAATCATCAAAATATTAACAAATAAATTTTAAGTATATCTCCATGTTGATACAATTTTATCAAACTTAGAGTAACCCAACTATATCGTTAGTACATATAAAATTATAAAGCATATCCTTGTTTCATCCAACTACATTGACCATGACCCAGAACTTGTTGATATAGTTCTAAATAATTTTACTTCTACAAAAAATATACATTATACATGTCATATAACATTATAATACATATCTAAACCATATTCATCTTTCAAGTAACTACATCAAACATGAACTAAAATGTGTCGATATAGTTTTTATAATTTCTTCCTCTTAAAAACAACTACATAAGACATGCACTTAAATATGTTGATAAAATTAGAAATATACTTCCAATCATGAATAAGTGCATTGAATATGACACAAAATGTGTCAACTAAAATGATTTATATAATATAAAACTATCTTAGACAACACAAAGAATGTTGATATAGTCTTACAATATTCATTTTCTAAAAAATAATTGTCTCGATCAACCTATCTTTTTTTTCAACCAACTATATTAGCTAGGTTATACAGTCAAAATAATTATTTAAATACATTTTTTTATCAGATATATTGATATAATTTATCCCAATTCTATAAAAATGGACTATATCAAATGGGCCAATATTGTACAATTTTTTCAAACTACATCCCAAAGATACCATTATCACCCTATCTCCTAAAATTATTATTGCAAGAAATATTAACATATAATTTTATATAAAAGGTAATCCATATATTAATCTTAAGTTTGATATCATGAACAATGCTACTCTACTTCACTCTAAATCACATGTTGGGGCATATTCCAATGCCCATCCTCATCTCACTTCTTATCTTAGGGCAAATTATGATTCCCACCCTTATCTAAATTCAAACTTTGGGGCATTTTATAATGCCCATTATTACATCAAATTACCTTTTTAGGAACCATACAATGCCTACTCTTCCTCAAAATTTAAAAATAATAAACAAATCCAAATTCAATAAGTTATCAAAGAGCCAACCATGTGTTATGCATACTAGTTTCATTCATTGCACATAGTTTCTCTCTTATACATAGTTAGAATCTCTTATATCATTCTAACACATTATTGTAGGTTTTAATTATAGACTTTTATTTTAGGTTATATTTGATTTACTTACACCTATAGGTTTATTAGCATCATCCTTAGTGCCTATTATTGGTCCTCAGGTCTCTTTTAATTTTTACACCTCTTAGTTTTTCAATTTGTGATTTGTATGGTAAGACATTGGGGAATCAACCAGGCCCTCCTCATATATACCCATAGTTTTTATTTTTACATTTTTTTATATTTATTAATTATAATTTATCAATTGATTCCCTTAAGATTATTTAGTGTCATTTTAGAGTCATTTTATCTTTATTTTAATTTCAGACATTATTTATTTTACTTTTGTTTGGTATATTTTGTCATCGTTGCACCTTTATGGGTTTTTGATATATTTTCTACACTTCATAGCTTTATCATATTTTGGTACATCTTGGATTTTTAATTTTTGATTTTCATTGTAATCCATTGGAAATAAAACCAAACCTTCCTAAAAATGACTTGTCTAATTTACATCTTACCTCCACTCCCAACCTTAACTAGGTGTCTTCCTATAAATATAAGGAAAGGGTCAATATTAGTGTTTTATCATTAATAATTAGTTATATTATCTTGTGGTAAAATTATAATAATATATCTAATTATATTACATTCAAATTTTACCTTCTCTTATGATATAATCTCAACCCATCTGACATTTTACCATCTATATTTATACATTCTTTACGATTAGGGCAACACGGTCATTTTATTCTCATTTCCATGGTGATTACTATTTTCCACCCTCCTTTTGGAATAACCAAGGTTAGTTTCAAGATTGATATATTTTATAATGTTAAATTAAAATTAGCATCCATGGTTGGTCCTTATGAATCTGAATGGAGGAAGAAAATATAAAAATACAAAAGAATGCAAAACCATAATATATTAAGAAAAATGGAAATCTTTTAAAATTAAGATAACATGAAAAGATGTGACCTTAATATTAGAACACTCCCTATTCCATTCAAAATTAAAAATACATAGTTGACCTCATGATATAACCAAGGTAAATTTGGGTGTGGTAGGCTAGGAAATTGGGGTAGGAGGTTTCATTTCCAATCTATATTATATTCTAGTGCCACCCATTTTATAATGACAATAAGTAATCCTTATAGTAAATTGAAAACTCTATGAGGGATATTAAGGAGTGGGGAAAATGTTAAGGGAAGGTGGGATCCTTTTAATTTTTATTCATAGTAGCCTTCATGTGATGATATTTATTATTCACTAGTTAGCCCAAGCTTATGCTTGCTATGTTAGTTCTCTAGGGCCATCAATGTTAAAAAATATTATTGTTGAAAAAATAATTAGAGTGTATTATCTATGATAAAGAACATATTTTTACCTAGGTAATTCCCTATTTTACCTCCCTCCATTTTACCCTTTGATAGTTATGTTTTCTTATATATCTCTCCCATCTTTTTTATTTCTCATTCATCAACACTTCCAAACATGCTACCATTATCACAACATTAGTAATTTTTATTTTGAATAAAAATTGCATATTTGAGTTATTTTGAGATACTATCTTGGTTATTACCTTATTTTTTAGGATTTACCTTATTTATGTTTAGGACCTTGAGCCTTTTATTATGTTTTACATTTTTGCAAGCCATTCATCCCCATTTCTACTTTTCATTCCTTTGTTACATATTTACTTGGGTTTTTCATCCCAATTTATCCCCAAAATTATGGATTTCTAATTTTCCCTTATTTATATCTACTTCATTGGATATTTTGGTTCAAATTTAGACTTATCAATCTCAACTTGCTAGTTTTTTATAGGATTTATAGTCCTTCTTGGAAAATTTTCATTTACATCCATTTATTGACTATCTTTCATATGTGTGCATTTTATTAAATTTTTAGCATTATGTGTGTGTGTGTGTGTGTGTGTGTGTGTGTGTGTGTGTGTGTGTGTGTGTGTATTTTATAAATGCATTTTTACACTTTCCAAGATTGAGAATATGGTAATAACATGCATCATTTGTGGATAAAGTCAATTCCATGTATTCATATGTTACTTTTTATTTAATATCTTAAACTAATTAGTATTATAGTATTGAAATATAAATGTTGATATGTGATTACTTGATGAGAAATATAATTAGTATAAAGAATGATATACAATTTACATAAATTAGAAAATTTCTAAAAATAGTAAAAGGCCTAAAGATGTGAAAACCTCCTTAAAATAGAAATTGATCTAACTGTGTAAACTCACTATAACTATAAATTATGTGCTATTGACTTGAAGATAGGGGAACATTATGGCCTTGTTTGGATACTATGGCCACATCTTATTTTATTATATTACTAATTTTTAGATATGGGTATGTGAGATCACATACAAAGGTTAAATGTTGAAATATGTGTTTTGTGTTGTTTTGTGGAAGACCTACAAAATAGAAAACCCTAGATAATTCATATGCATTAGATAGAAATTAGATAAAAAAATGAGGGATAAAAATGATTTATTAAAGATGGTCAAGATGGCCTTAGAAACCCCTTATAATTAAGTGTTTCCTACATATCATAAATGGGCCTCAAGCCAATACATTTATCCCTACTAAAGTGATTTTGTGATCCATGATGATGCAACTAGAAAGAATATATATTAAAATACTTGATAATGGATTCCCTTGACCTGCAATAAAAAATATAAAGACTTAATTTTATGGCTATTATAATGTTTTAAAGTTATAATAAGATGAATTAGTGATCTTTTTCTTAGTGTGTAGTGTAATTTATAGAGAGATCTAGTGGGATTGTAATGAATGGCCTTGATGTGCTTTTATAGTAGAATATTTGGAATAATTTCATTAAAAAACCTTACCAAATGCATTGGATAGCCATTATGAAATGTATCAATTTGAAAAAGTGATTTTTGGAGCTTAGGAGATAAGGTCACACTATGGGACTTTTCCACAATGTGGCCCCATCCAGCTAATCTAGACTTACCCCAACAAACTAGAGACAATTGGGATAAGTCTGATAGGAGCCTAAAGGGATAAAAAGGGATTAATGAAACTAAAATAGGGATGTTTGAATGATATTTTTAGTGATTATAAGATAATTAAGGATCTTTTATAAAGTAAAAGTTAGATAAATGGTGAGTATGCCAAGGGTAAGGATGTCAAGAATAAACATTGTCAAACACTTAATGATTATTTTTATGTATCTACACTTTTATTTATTAATTTGTATTCAATATTTAAACTTGTCCATTTATGTTTTTATATTACTAGGTATATTTCCCAAAGCACCATTTTTTATTACACTATTGTGACATGTGATGATATTTGAGTGGGGAATATGTATACACCTGAGATTTTTCATATTTATAATTTATTAAAGATTTCTCTTACATGATTCATTGGTGCATCAATCTCCCTAAGTGCACTTCATAAATAGTACACTAGGAAATGGGTGGGGTCATGTTTTATCATGTCCCTGCTATGACAAATTTTTATTTTTATTGTTTGGATACCAAACATGGAACATTTGATAGTATTTTTGTCATTTTTGGCAAAGAAGAAGAAAACATTATTAATATTGGATTATTATAATGATAACAATTTTTATGTTCATATTAACTGTAGCTCATATATGGTTTCTAAATTTTTTAAATGGTAGTCTATGTTTTATTCCCTACTTTAATTTAGTTATTAAAATGTATTTTGATATTAGAGAATATAGATGCTACTAACGACTTCATGTTTTCATGTACATGCATATGGGAAAATTCAATGCCATTTGAGCCTAATTTAGATAGCATGTAAAGTAAAACTTTATCTAATGTGTATAAATGGTAAAAATAGGTTTTTAAGTTAATTCCATTTTTTACTTAAGTTTTATACCTACACTTACAAGTGTTTCATATTTTGTAGTTACCAATAAAAGTCAATAATGCATATTTTTGATGGATATCTTATTATCGATGTTATTCAATTTAAGATAATTAAGTTTTGGAATATGACACCATTCACATACTACTTGTCATTTAAACTCTTAGAATTTCTATTTTTTCACCTTGGTTTTTTCAAGTTCGAACCCATAGGGGAAATGTAGAGGTAAAAAGTATGGGTTAAAATCAAAATAAATAAATACCAAAGAAGCATAAAAATTATATAAGGTAATGTTTTAAAACAATTAGAGGCATAACCTATCCAAACTTGAAAAAAAGGGCACCTCCCCACCATAAAATTTTATATTGGTAAACGATCTTAGCTCAGACTATAGCCTTGGGGGAATTATAATGGACCTGGTCAAGTATGTATTAATATTTATAGAATTATTGAATTACACTTTAGAGAGATTTTTTATTTTTAACTACACTAGAATTAGAGTTTGAATTGATATTTAGGGTTTGATAAGAGTATTTATCTATTTGACATTATCAAGCCATAATTTTTTGACATGGATAACATGATATAGGAGAATCCCTAGCATATTTTCAAACCACATGTGCATGAATATAAGAAATATCAAACTAAGCATGATTATTGTCATGATAATTAATAAGGTATGTGAAAAGTGTGTTGATTCTATACATTGTGATTAGTTAAAGGAGATATTAACTATGTTATACTCTTCAATATGGTAACTTTGCATGCATTATATGTATGGGTCTTAATGCCAATTTTTATTTTGGTTTTAGACCTTTATTTTATTGGTACTTATCTAATATTTTATTTGAATGGCATGTCAAGATCTGAGGAAGAAAAATAACTAGAAATTGGCTTATTTGAGTTAACAACCATGTGGGAAAATCATTATTATTATGGCTGGTGTGTTGGTAAAGGTGGGTAAAATCATTTTATATTAGATATAAATTAATTTTAAATGGTAAGGTTTAAATCCATGACCACTTGTAATATTACTCCATATGCAAGCAAGTCCATTTAAATTTTTTTAATATAAATTAGGTTTATTTGTCTAAAAGAAATAGAGTTTTGTTTATAATTTTGGTTCAACCTAAAAATTCTTAAATGCCTTAGTATTATTAAGGAAAAACATAATTAAATTTTATAGTTGTTAGTTTAGGCCTGCATTTAAATTTTATGCATTGAGATTTTTCTATGGTTGAGTTATTTCCTTGTATTTATTTTGACCTGTGTTGGTAGAAATAAGAATGATTGAGGTCTATTTTTTAAAGTTGTGATTTGATTTATCAAAGGAAAAATGATAAGAGACATTATTGGGCTTGGATTGTACCTATGCATTTGAAGTAAATTAGAGGAAGATAATTTCATTAGTGGAAATGGGAAATGGGTCTATATGCTTGTTTTATCTACCTATATTTTTTAATGGTAATGGTAGTTGAATGTTGTTTAGATTTTTTTTCTTATGCATGAGTGAGATATAAAACCTATAATTATAAATTAATTTTGAAAGGTTACTTTTGTTTTGGGTTATAAATTCATTTCTAATTGCAAAACATATATATGAAGTGTATTAATAAATCTCAAGGAGAAATACATGTGGGTATAATTCACCCATAGGAAATGTATCAGTGAAAAATCATGGAGAGGTTTTTGGTTTTATTTCCCCAAAAATTTTAATAAATCTCACAAAAAAGTGTGTGTATAACTCTCCCTTAGGCTTTATCATGGAATGAATTTCTTAATTGGCATAACATATGATAAATGAATAGTGTATAAGGAACATATGAGTATGACACCCCCATACGTAGAGTTAAAGCTCATGTATAAAAATTTTAGGAGGAACATGTGAGTATGATGATCCTATATGCAAGGAAGAAGCTCATGTATAAAAATGACACAAGTGCATGATGTTCATCAAATTCTTAAAGGGTTTTCATTATAGTGTAGATAGAGAGTAGGCCCTTGAACCAAATGTGTCTATAATAATAAAGGGCCATACCTAGTATACCTCAAATTTTCCTTTATGTTATTTATTTACATTTGTATTATTTTAAGTTTATTTTATTAGCAAATCACCAATATGGGATTATCTTAATTTAATATGTTTATTACAAGCCTTCTTTAGGAAATTTGGATAAACTCTTAAGTGTTCAAGAGCATATTTGTGTGATTCATAAATCAACTCTAACTGATGTAATTAATTTTCTCTATATGCCTCATCACTAATTATATATTTAAGGTATACACATAAAAAAGGAATATCGACCTTTTAGGGAAGAACTACTTATGTACCTAGAATGAGGGATTTACCTTGTTATTATTTATACACTCATAAGACAAACCCATAAGATGTAAATAATATAATTATGCTAGTCTTCACCATGAGTAGAGAATATATTTTGAATCTTATACTTAACACAAAATTTCTTTACTATTTTATTTTTTAATGATGAAAGATTAAATATAAAAACTAAAATGTGATGCCAAATCAATAAAGGATGCATCATTATAAATCAACATCTATCCTCACCAATGGTAGCTTTTAAAAGGTGGCCTCAACCCATTTGTAAAATACTAGGTAGATGTGATAGTAAAACTTTGACCCTATGATGATGTTAGATTTAATTTTCTTCCTACATCAAAACCCCAAAGATAAAATGGCCAAGATGACACAATTGGTTGTAATTATTGAGATGATGTATGTGTTTCGTATTATTTCATATTGTTTTATCACAAACTCTTAAATATTCTCGATACTTTTATTTCATAGAAGGCTAATAGTAACCCATTTGTAAGAACTTATATGACATTTTTTTCCATTTGAAATGGACAATAAATTATTTATCAAGAACCTCTTGTAACTAAATTTTAACTTCTTCACACCTAATGCATCTATGTAACTAGTTATCAAAGGAACTCTTAAAAAAAGCATCACCAACTATAACATATCAAATAACATATATTTTTATGTTTATCTTATCATTATTCTTAAAATGTTTAGGAACACTCTAATATGATAAAAACTTATAAATATAATCATACAATTTTGGATTATCATATTCTCTATCAATGGCAAATACATCTATCTCATCTAATTATAGTAGTGAAAGAGATAATTATTGAAATCTCTTAATATTAAGTAAAACATGATAATATGTAATTTCATTAGGTACGAGTGAATAAATGATATCTATATACAAAGGTAAATAAAATTGATCTATAAATCAACCCTAGTTTGGAGAAGATAAATCCTACTTACAAATTTTGACTATTGATACATTAGGTATTTAGGGTCATGACCAAGATGGATATACTAGACCTAACCAAGGGATACATTACCATAATAACATCACTAGAGAGGGTTACAAAGACTCTAGTCAAGCAACACCATATAATAACCTTATCTAGGTCCCATGTTTTCATATTCACAAAGTAAATGACAAGCAAAGTAAAAATCTAATCTAGTGCTCACCAAAGCTTGTGACTCAAAATAAGTTTTAGTAAACATAAAAGTAAACATGTATAATAGAATCCTAATTAAGTTACGTATAAGCAAAACCCTAATGCATGAAGAGATCAATATATTCAAAATCCATTACTTATGCTACTTATATATTCTAAAATAGAGGAGTAAATTTAGAGATACTTACCTTGAAGATGAACCGGTCAAGGCTCAATCTCTCCCTTGGATAAAGATGCTTCACAAGAGGTTATTGTGGGTTGTAATAATTACTAAGTCCAAAGCATCCAAATATTTTCCATGGTATAATATTATTCTCCAAGTGTAGACCCTAAGCTATAACTCCTGAAGTAGAATGACAGAAGAGCAGATTGTAAAGAAGCACAAATGAATAATTAACTCTTGTTGTCTTTAAAAAATGGTGAAATTAATGTGTATATATAGTTGAATCCAACCCTAAACCTTTATAAACATTTAACCAAAAAGGTTAGTCAAATATAATCTATATCACTATTGATAAAACAAATTAGGTCTTGGTTTAGGTTGGCTATGGGATGACCTAGACCCTAAATGAGTTTTATCAATTTGATTTCAAGGTCGATAGGGTTGACAGTGTAACATAAACCATTAGAAATGGTTTCAAGCTTAGTAAGGGGATAATGAAGGTATAAAATGGTTGGAAGAGTGTAAAAAATATAATATAAGGCTTATGAAAGTTTGAATGAGAAGGTTATATTAATATGAAGTGGTGATATAGGGGACAACAATCCTAGAAAGCACCAATGGTTTGCCCACCCCTTTTTTGGTGCACCTTTTAAGGCATGAACTTAGAGAGATTGAGACTCAATGAGTTCATGAAATAAGGAAACCATAGGTGATTGATAAAGTTTGAAAATATCATGTGTATACATATGTCCCACTCTAAGCTCATCACGTGTCACTCATGTGTAATAGGGGATGTTGATTCAAGAAAAGAATATAACAACACACAATATTAAAGCTAAATGAATTATAGTATTTTAAAGCATAAAATATTCAAAAATAAATGATAAAATGAAAATAAATGAAATAAAAGTAATTTATTTGTACCTTGACTTACCTTTATCATTATATGGTTGTATGTTATGTTTGTAATTTTAATCATGGAGGATGCAAAGATTGCTTTAGATAAACCTAAGGATCTGAAACTAAAATGCAAAAATAAAAAAATGCAAAAATGTCAAGATATCTAATGTGGTGTAGATGAGACATACTTGGAAATTTGGTAAGTTGGGGTGAAAAATGATAAGTTAGGACCAAATGACCAAGTCAAAATTTTGGATTAAATCAAGTAATTGAAAATCTAAGGCTACCAAAGACAAAAAAATTCAAACAAGTAAAAAAGGCAAACTGATAAATTCAAACCAAGGATACATGTCAAAAATGGTAAACAAACATTGATATTAAATTAGTAACAATACTTAAACAAATATGGGAAAATAAATGGTAAAATAACATTGATGAGTGAGCAGTAACAATCCTTACTCAACCATCAATGGAAAAGGTTCATGAAAGGGAAAACAACATTGGTGAGTGAGAAGTAACAAGCCAAACTCACTCAACAATGGAAAAATTACATGAAATTATAAATGGACACAAGTTTCTAAAAAAAAGAGGTACAAAAATGGAAAATGGTAAGAGAAACCAAAGTTATTCTATAGATTTAAAACCATGATGCGAAGAAATCAATCCATAGTTACTCAAGCATGTTGTTTTGTTCTAAGGATAGATAATATTGAAACAAAGTAGTGCTAGCACGTTTTTAAGATGTGAAGAATAGGAAATATAAAAGTGGGAAAAAATATTTAGAATCCCATGTTCTTGTCAAGGGAGGAAATGAAATGGGTGGAGTGGAAAATGAAGGAAAAATAAAGGTAGATAAACTCTTTATCAAAGTCAAGACACTTAAATTAGGTTTATCTAAACAAGAGGAATTTCAACATTAAGGACTCTGAAGGACTTCTCCTAGCCACACAAATATCAGGTCACCAAATAAAGAATGAATATCATCTCATGAAAACTATATGCATGAAAACTTAAATGGACCTACCTTTCGACTACGTGTTCCCCATTCTTCAGTACCCCTTATAGATCCATCAGTCTACTATGAAGATTGGGTACTTACATGAGAAAGTAGGTAAAACCATAGGTTATTATAAATTATCCTATTCCAATCTACTGGCCTCCTACACCCCAATGGACCTTGGATATATCATGAGGTAAACTATGGAGTTTGAGCTTTGATTAGAGATAAGAAATGTAAAAATAATCATGTCTTTTGGTACGATTTTGACTTTGTATGTGTTGATGCCTTTAAGTGTATCACAATTGATCTTAGTGTTTAAATAACACTTCTCATTTTAGAACTCAAATAATTTAGAGCGTGAGTAGTAGGTTTTGATAATCTGGTTACCTGTGATGAAATAACATCAAAGCAAGCAAACTATTCCATAATGTTTATAAAACTTGGTAGTTGGGAGCCACCTTGGTCCACTCAATAATATTTGAAAAATATACAATAATATATACTAATATCAATGAATTATGATAAAATTCTAATCTAAGACTATTCTAAAATGAATATTTACAATGATATTAAGCTACAATGATTTGGTAAAAAAATGAGAAAAAGGGAAGGGTAGGGTAGAAAGAAAATATGTTGTTGGTCTTTACCTCAAACATCATGACAAAGTTTAAATTCCAACTAAACATACATTTAACCAATGTATATGATGAAATATCATACACCCAAATATTACCACACACTAAGAAAGTATCTAAGGATAGTATGAAGAAATATAAGAACTAGATTTACTTTAAAGATTTACTACTGCAATCAAATAACATATGCACATCTTTATGAAGAGTAAATAAAATGAAGTAAACCCAAGAATATTCAACTAATATAACATTTTCACAAATTATCAACCCTCTATTAAATATTTACATCCAAAATTATTAAAAACCATACAAATTTGAGATCCAACATAGATAATTGAGAGAGAATCCATAATGACAATTCACACAAATAATTGAGACAAACTTTGTAGTATTACCTGCTTACATTAAATTGATCCAAAAGTTACAAAGCATTTTTTATCTCTCAAAACTCCCCCCTTTTTACAAATGATAATTATCCTTTTATAAAATTCAAGGAAGCATGTCAGTTAGTTGCATTAACTTACAAGTGTACAAAATGTAAAGGACAACTATCTTTTCTACCAAGTTTCTAAAATACACTAGACTTTGTAAAATAGACTAACCTTTAGGAAGATGTGCTAACAAGCTACACATGCATTTACAAAATAATATTCCATTTTCAAAATTTTCAATTTTCCCACAAAATAAAATATTCTTAAATAATTGGTGGACCCTGTGATGATGAAGACCTTTGGTTCTGTTGAAGTAGAATTCTTAGTTCTATTGAAGTAAAATTCTCATTTATTTTTGATGTTGTTAGAAAACTAAATTTAAATTAACAAATATCTCAAGGAATATCTCATACTCTTGCTTATCCAAATCTCCCAGGTCCCTATCATTTCTCCACAAGGCTTCTTTAATGCTCCTCACCTTGACAATCTTTTCCTTTACCATTAGGATCATATCAATGACCCTATTGTTATCGATCCTAGACTTTCCTTGGCTCTTTCTCTTTACCTCCTACATGACCAAAGTGGTCCTATGCTTAAAATCATCATCTACTATGATGCCCATGGAGCTAAGTATATAGGCTTGGCAATCATGGCCTTAAGGAATTACTCAATTCTATCCAATAGATCTTTGTCATCTTTGATGAGTCTATTTAAGAACTTGGACCATGTACTAAAACTATTTATTTTATCTATAGTCAACCCCAAGATGGTGTTGAGATGAAAAATGTCGATGGTCTTGAAATAATATATTTTATCCCCTATCAAGATGCTAATTAAATCCTTCATCTTGTCCTTAGAACTCTACCATTGGGTGATTAAGCCATTGGCTGCTCATCTTGTTGGTTTAGTGCACTCTATCTTTCCCTTATTGACTTCAGAGAGTCAAACATGTCATGAAACTATCCCTTAAACATTTCAATCATTGCATTAGGAATAGAAAAAATAAATTGTTTCTCTATATTCTTCTTCTAGCTCTACGGGTTTTGTATTTGTTGTTTCATGCCTTTGATGTCAGTTTATAGATGGGCACTTTAAGCCTGAGAAACCTCAAGTATATCTTATTTAAAAATAGGGTGCTCACCTAGTTTATAACCCTCTACTTTAGTCAATCCAATGAAGGGTTGTAATTTTTGAAAAGTGAATTCCTCCCTTGTAATCATGTCTCTTTTTTCAAAACTATCTATAAGCTACCTATGGTTGGATCAAATTTGACACCAATTGAAGAGTGTGTAATATTTGGAGGATCTAGGGTCTCAATTTGTGAGCCACTTGAAGATACAAGAGAAACCACTTGTCTTTCCTTCTCTTCATATGTAGCTCTACAATCCATGGTTTGAGCTCCTCATGAACATGGATGTTAATGAACCTTGTCATTACCCATTAATGGTGTAGAGTTGGGATCTTTTGTATATTTCCATATATGAACCACTCTAGAATGGTTGGTCTATGAATAGGGTTGTAATAACTCAATAATTTAACCTCACTCAAAGGGTGAGAGAGGGTTAATTTGGGTCATTTGGTTCCTATAGGAACTAAGGCTAGTTCAGCCTTTATCTTTTATGGAGGAACCACTAGGAATAAGTCCAAAGTTATCCTTTCCCCTTTTCCTTTTTTTCTTCTTAATCTTGAGTTTGAGGCTTCTCTTCTTACACAGCTTCCTCATCTAATCTATAAGCACTAGTTAGTGCTTTCAAGGAATCATCCAATGTTTCCCTAAGATCTAATGCAATCATGTCAATGAACTCAATAGGTGACTCTAGATTTTTAGGTTGGGTAGAAGATGATGCTCTTTCACCAGGTATTTTTCAATTTTTATTTTCCTAAACCTTGTGTAACTTGTGCCTCTAGATATTTTAGATTGGGCTTAAGAGATGGTCATAGTATCAAATGGTATTGCAGAGGCCCCATCTACCATATTTCACCAATTGGCTTCTCATCTCTCATCAATTTGGCCTCTAGTTTGATGTTGTGCTTATTTACTCTAGCCAATACTTCTAAAAATAAATATGTTGGGATGTACATTGAATCATGGACACCAAGTTGATGTTCATATTTCATGTTAATCTATTTGGCTTTCAAATGTTTCACAACATTATCTTGGGGGTCCTAATGTCTCAATTCATCAAGCTATAAATTGAATGAGTCTCTATACCTAGAAATAGTGTCTACATTATCCTAATTTTGTAACATAGTTTTGATAATATTCAAAGGGAAAGGATGGAGTATCCCCTTCCTTTTGCCTTTGCGTACACCATCAATACCATGGAATAATTGGTATGTTATCTCATGTTTAGCTAGTTTGGTGGGTACATAGACTAGTAGTTTAAGTGGTTGACATAAGGTTCCCTCTATCCTGATTATAGTGCAGTCAAGATATAACCAAATGTCCCTAATAACTTCCACATAATTCATGATAAAGGGACTAATAATCATCATAGGTATCCTTATTATTACTTCCACTAGGGCTGGGTATACATAGTCATAAATGAATTTTATGTGGTCCCTATACTTGAATATATGTAGTTTGGAATAGTAATGAGAGACTGTTTGCCTTCCATTAGATGACTATTTTTTTATGTTAAGGATTTTGGTAGTGGCCAATATGGAATCCAAAATATAAGACATCATAAATAAGTGATTAGTAGTCTTCTTATTTATAGTAGAGAATTGTTGCTTCAGGCAGACATTGATCATTTCTCCTATAGGAGGAGTAAGTCCCTTTTCAACCATGAAATATATAAGGGACCTATATTTTGTTGAGATAATTAGTGGAAGGGGCCTTATATAATTTATTGATCAATTTCATTATCACCCTAATGCTAGCTCTAAATCATGTGATTGGGATCATTCAATTGAGGTTAGAGAATAGTTGGGCTCCTGAATACAACCATGGGGTGAGGATGGTTTTCAAATCATTCTTACTAGACCATTTTTTGATTGTGGACAAATCTACCTAAGGCTTGGGTAGTTTTTAGTAATTTTTGAAGGCAATGAGGGAGATATAACATTTTTTTTTAAAACTACATTCATAGACTATAATAACTTGATCAATTTTACAATCTTTAAAAATAGGGGCAATAACATCGATGCAATGTAATACCTTTGGTTTTGCAATTGCATGGTGAAGGCTTGTCATTTGGATGGTGACCATGTCATATTATCTATGGCGGATTGTGGTATTCTTTTCATATTATTTGGTGATTTATTGTAACTCTTCAATGGCCTAGAAAAGCTTAGACCATTTATTATCCCTGATGTTCAATGTTAAAACATCAAATTTAGTGTCCTTGAAGACCCTTCCTTCTATGTCTAAAGTCAAATGTAGCTCTGTTTCTTCCCTATTTTGATTTTTAGATGTCATGGATATGAGTATATAAATTTATCACTAGTGGTTTATAATCAACCTCTAGAATAATTTCCTTTTGCTCAAATGGTAATTGGACTCTTTTTGGCTTGATTATGGTCAAATTGGGATCAAATTAGGGATTCTATAGGTGCTAGGGCTTTTCTATAGCTTTAATGGTGATGGTTATTTACACTCAAGAGAGTTCATGCTTTAAATTTTATTGGGAATTTTGAATTTATACCTTTGCTTTTTCATTCCAAAAAAATATTTAGTTTTATCACTTTCTACTCAAGTGGAATCGATGTGGCAGCTTTGTGGCATCTAGTTGGATTTTTGTGGAATTTGGTTCATAAATGATTTAAAACTTGACAATTTCCTTTTAAAATTTATCTTTGACTCACTCCATTAGATCATCTTATATGGATCAACGTGAGTCATTAATCTCAATCTTATGAGTTTCACACCATTTTTTGTCCTTTGTACTGGGGCCCATAGTTGCACCACTTAAAAATCTCATGGGCCTTCTAAGAATTGCAGCTCTACCAATTATACAATGAATGCATTTGTGCCACATGGTGGCTTCATGCTTTCTTGGAGGTTCCATTTAATAGTCCACAACAATCTCACTTTATTTGATTATGTTGCCCTGATTTGACGTGAGTCATCGATCTTGAAAAAGTGCACAAAATTTAAGTTAGCACAGGACTATGTAAATAACTTAGGTTAACTAATTTAGTCTAAGGTTTTATTTCATGTTAATAAAAATGAAATAAACCTAAGGCTAAAGTATTTAGGCTAAGTTTAGATCAAAATAAAGGGGATCCCATCAAATGATAGAAGATATAAACATAAGTCTTTAGCCTAAGGTTTTATTATATTAATGAATACAATCTTAACATTAGGTTAAGTCCATATATGGAAAAATTTATACCATGATAAATTAAATGAGTCCAAAAAGGGAAGGTCTTAAGACATAAATGGACCAAGCCTAGGGTTACTATGCTAAGGTTTGGTTATGTTAAAAAACATGCCTGAACCTTAAGATAAGATTTTAGGCTAAGTCCATGGCATTCATAATTGATCTTATGCAAATTTAAACCTAGTTAGAAATATTCTTAAGTCAAAGCATGGATTTTAATCAATCTAAGGTTAAAGATTGATTTTAACATTGAAGTGCATGATTGTTTTCCAAATGAGACCCCATTGATCCTATAAAGGTAAACAACATGTTCATTTATCTAAGTGGGATTGGTTCGTGAGCTTGAATTTTTATGGTTTCATAGACATCAATGATGGCATCATAGACATCAATTATGTTTGCATGAACATCAAAATTAATATCTAGTAATATATCATCGGGGCTTAAATTTAACAGTCTCACAAATGTCAATGATAGCCTCATAACCTCATAGACATTGAATGATAGACACAAGAACATAAAATTTAAGTTCTAAACATAGTAGGTCCTATAGAAGCTTTGAGTTGATACATGTCATTCAATTAACCCATCTAATGGAACATGAATCATTGATTATGATCCAAGTACTCAAATATGATTGGTTATTATAATTATAAATATATTGATTCAACTATCATATCATAAGTCTTAGAATATGATAAAATGACCCTTAAATTAATTATAGTCTTAACATAGGTTTTATTCTAAGGTTTCATTGTATTAATAAATACAACTAGAACCTTAAGGTAAAATTAGGCTAAGATATAGATAAAAATAAAAAGGATCTACTTTTAGTCTTTGATCTTGGTCTCTCACCATCTGATCTTTGACCTTCACTCAAATGCAAGCCATTGATCACAATATGAGTGATTGAGAAGGATTGGTCTATGGGGTAATGTATTAGATCTATCAGGCTTATCTCACTTTATCTGATCTTCAATCTCCTCTTAAGTGTAGATCATTGATCCTACAAAGAAGCATGATATTTAAGTTAGGGCCCATAGACATGAAGGGACTTAGGTGAAAACCTTAATACTAAGGTTTCATTCATTTTAATAAACACAAACAGGGCCTTAGGATTAAGCCATTAGTCTAAGCTTGAAACAAGAGGGACCATGTAAATTAGAGTTAGACCATGTTAGGAATTTAAAAGGATCTTACAAACATTAATTTTGGACCATGTTAAAATAAAAGTGGACAAAGGAGCTCATGACATAAATGGGACCAAGCTTATAATTTTTAGGCTAAGGTTTGGTTGTATTGAAAAACACAACCAAGTCTTAGTATAAAAATTAGGCTTAAGTCTATAGCATATTAAAAATATTCCCACATAAATTGTTCTTGCTAGTTTTTGAATTTTGTCTAGAAGAATCATGTGCTAGGGTTTTTGAATGAGGGTTTTAGGAATCTTGAACATGGATTCAACTTGAATTTTAATAGAACAAAGGCTATTAAAAGGTCAAATTGAGATAAAATCAGTAAAATTATAAAACCCAATAATGATCCCATCAAAGAGAGTTCCATTAAACCTATGATCTAAAACATAGAGATCCATTGTTAGTAACATTAGTCAAAGATAAAACAAAACCATGAATAAAGAAGACCAACTAGACCAAGGGGTGGATGATCTTCAAATTCAAATGATGTTCAAAACATGTTAATGATGCTCTGTTCAAGTAAATTTCAACTTCAAAATACAATTTTTTCACAATTTTAACACAAGGGTCCCCATTTTTCAGAAATGGAGGTATGTTGCCTTCAATAAATGGTAAATTTTTGGGGAAACATATAAATATGTTAGAATTTAGAGACTTTGGTTTATACAAATAATTAGGCTACCTATTCCACTTGATTAGTGACATCATCAGAATCAGTTTATGGTTAAAAATAAACTTTGTACCTATAGGATTAGGATCAAATATCAAAACCTAAGCATGATATGTGTGTGATTTGATTCCACTTATAATTTTCCATGGGTTTTAGGGGATAAATTTCAAGTTTCATACTTTTAATCATTAACATTGACTCGTAACATATTTGGATATTCATTAAGAACCATGCTTTAGCTTAGGGAAGGCTTAGGCATTGATTTTCTACCAGCCAGACATCTATAGCCTTGATAGAGATGTCTTTGGATCCACTCATGACCTTGATCCACTACTAGCTAGGCATCCATAGCCCCTATGGAGGTTACCAGAATCACCTTTTCTTGGAAAGCTTTTGATTTTGTAATAAACTCTTATTTTTGTATTTTTAGACCATTTAGGTTTTCTAACAAAGTTTGAAAACCAGGTTAGCTAGGTTTAGGGATTTGGTCAAGTGTTTAATCCTTAGACAATCACCTATGTTTGAAACATTTGTCTTAAGTAAGGATGTTTATTAAGTGCAAGCATGACTATATTCTAATAATTTAATATTTCATTCCACATGTGGAATTCTTCTTAAAACCAAGTTTAGATCAAAATAATGTTTGAGTTCTTATGAAATAGTTAACCTATCCACTTAGTCTTTACTAGTTTTTATAAATCATAAAATTAAGCTGATATTTTAGATCCATGGTTAACATTTACTCAAGATGCATACCTACATTTCTAAACTCATGGATTTTCTAGGCCCTATGAATAAACTTTGAGCTAAGGGCTACCCAAAAGGACTTATTAGCATCAAGGGACAAAATAAAGAAAGCAAACATACAATAGAAATAAAACAAGTAGAAATAAAATAATAAGAAAATAAATATGCACAAACATATGTAAAAATAAGGGACATGAATGAAAGAGCACAAGGAAACTAAACTAGCCTACCTACACTAACTCTAACTAGTCTTATAGATTTACTCCATGAAGACCCCATGATGAAGAGAAGAAAAGTAATACTTGAGGTACTACCCATTAGTGGGCAAAGTGAATTATACTCTTTGTAGGTCTTTAAGCTTGAAGGTGTTGTTCCCAAGTGTCTTATCAATTTGGTAGGGGCATATCCATAGAGATGTGAACTTTCATGTTTTCCCTTAGGTTTAGATGCCTTGTCCCAAAGAAGAAATGATTCCCCTTATCTAAAGAACTTTATCTTTGATAATTTTTCAAACCATATTTTCACTATGGTTTGGTGCCTGATAAAGTTCACAAAAGCCTCTTCTCTAGCATCTTCCATCTAAAAAATTTCAAGCAATCTTGAATTTTCAAGTTCCTAATCTTCCTTCATATATTCCTGCATGAACTTGTATGTAGGTAACTTGAGGCTTATAGGGAAGATGGGTTCTTGGACATACACCAACAAGAAGGGTAATGCTTTTACAGCCTACTTGACTATTGTTCTATATGCCCATAGGGCATATTTGAGAAGATTTTTCCACATTCTAGGCTTATCTAAAACATACTTATTTATTGATTTCATCAAGTTCTTATTGGTTGATTTAGATACTCAATTACCTTGAAGGTAATAGTTATACAATAATTTAAAAATAGTATTATTATCATATACCTATTCTATCATTTTAAAGGATGTAAAATTAGACCCATTTTCAATATTAGGGAGACTAGAGTTCTAAATTTGGTGCATATGTTTTCTTCTATAAAAGTGATCACTTATTCATTTCTACACTACTTGGTGGCTACTACTTTAGTCCACCTTGTGTAATAGTCAATGGTAAGTAGAATGTCCTTATTATCTTTAGATGATTTAGGGTTGATCACCCATACAAAGTCTAGTCCCCATTGAGCAAAAGGTTTGTCTACCATTACTAGTTGCAATGGTATTATTGCTTTTAGATCATTAGTGCTAAATATTTGGCATGTGTGGCATTCTCTCACATGCTTGTGAGCATATTGGAAGATGGTGGGCTAATAGTATCCAGCTCTAAGGATCTTGTGATTCATGGTTCTACCAAATGGATTCCCACTTCCTAGCTTCTCATTAAATGTGCTCATTATCTCATCAACTTCTTCTTTTGAAACACATCTTAGGTAGACACCTTAAAAGTTATTTTAGTATAGCAATCCATTCTTGATCAAGTAATGGGTTGCTTTGAGTCTTATAACTCTCTTCTACTCCCTGGTTAGTCTTATAAGACAAGTTTTATTAATTATCAAATGAATGATAAGATCATATTAGTCATTGACTTAAAAGCTTTATTGATCAACTTGCATGATACTTAACTTGGAGTTAGAATTGGAAATCATTTGAATAAAACCTTTACACTTTACCAATTTTGCAGTCTTCATCTCTATGTCATATTCTTAGAGAATAGACATCCACTTAACTCTCCTTTCTCCCATCTCATTTTAGCTCATCATGAGCTTTATGGTAGGGTCAGGTAGGATGACATGCACTTTATTCTTAAGAATGTAGTACCTAAATTTCATCACTACCTTAATTAATGCAAATTCTTATTTATCAATTAAATAATAATTTAACTCAACATTTTTAAATTTTGTGCTCATGAAAGTAATTGGATCGTCACATCCATCAATTTTTTGAGTTAAAACTATAACAAAAGTGTGATTAGAAGCAAATAAATAGAGGTAGAAGTCCTTTGAGAAGTCTAGACTTATTAGTACTGGAGCTTGGTCGATTACATCCTTGATGTCATTGAATGCCTTTTTGGTTTCTTCATTCTAAGCGATTTTGACATATTTATTTAGCATGTCATTTAATGGCTTGATAATTTATGAAAAACCAAAAATAAACTTCCTTACAAAGTTAATTTTACCAAAGAATGAGTTTAATTCTTTCCTATTATTAGAAGGCTCTATTTTTGATAGATATTTTACTCTTTTAAGATCTATAGAGATTAATTCCTTAGTAATGATATGCCCTAATAATTTAACCTTAGTAACATATAAGATTCTCTTCTTAGGATTGAGTGAAATCCCATAACTTTTGCACCTTTCAAATACCTTCTATAAATACATGATGTGGTCTTCCCTATTTTTATAAAAAATAGTCAGATCATACATGTATTTAATGATGCATTTACCTACCAAGCCTTGAAAAGCATGATCCATGGCTCTTTGGAACATTGATCAATCTAAATGGCATCCTCTTTTATGTAAATGTACCCCACTTTCTAGTAAAAGTAGACTTCATCCTATCTTCCTGGTTCACCAATACCTAGTTATACCCTAAAAATCCATCAAGAAAAGACATCATAGTAGAACCCGAAACACTTTATATAACTTCATATAAAGAAGGCAAAGGATAGTTGTCCTTTTTAGATGACTTATTTAGATTTATAAAATAAATACATAGTCTTATTTCACCATTACTTTTCCTCATTAGTACCAAATTGGCAACCTAGGTAGAGTGCCTAATGGGAAATACAATCTTGGCATCTAAAAACTTTTTAACCTCTTTGAAAATCATAGGCTCTAACATAGGGTTGACATGTCTTTACTTTTGCCTAAAATGTTTGCAATATTTCTTCAAGGGTATGGTATAATTGATGACTTTTGGATTAAAAATATTCAAGTCATCATAGGACTATGCTATTATGTCCTTATAACTTGTCAACAAGTTTTTGGATTTCTTATCTTCAATGCTTGTACATGATATTCCAATATTAACTAACTAAGGTTGATCTTAAGGTCCAAGATCAACTGCCTTATAATCCTTCCCACTTGGTTTGGGAATCCTAGTGTTCTTAGCCATCTTATCCTAGTCAAATAACCTCTCCAAGGCAATCATGCCTTATGGAATTTTATTATCATTTAGATGAATGACTTTACCATAAAATCTTCCATCTTCTTTAAGATCATTTTCATTGGCCTCATCTAGGACATGTTCCTCAAATAATCCTAAATTGGTTATGAAATCCAGGACCTATTGGTCATCATTAGAGACCTACATATGATTTACATTATCAAGGATAGAAGGGCATGGAACTAGCTCAATACTAAAGTGTTGAGAGTCATGGTTTGGCATAAGACTGGCTATATCTAAGGCAAGCTTATTAGCATCCTTGTTTTCTTCCCTAAGGATGGAAATAATGTTAAAAACATAAAAGATTTAAGTAAATACTAGACTCTAAACTTATATCTCTTGAGATATGATAATTTACATTGATACCTACTCTTCACCTGATTGACTACTAGTTCTAAATCACCATGAACCAATAGTTCTTTGACTTTGTACTTGATGGAAAATTATAAACCTAAGATTGATGCTTTATATTCTGCAAGATTATTGGTGCATGGAAATTGAAGTCTATAGGAAGCATGATATTTCTTGCCAACATGATTGGTTAGGAAAACTCCTACTCTAGACCTAAAGTTACATCTAACCCCATTAAAATGAAAATTTCACAATCTAGGGACAATATGAGAAGGTTTATACTCACCTTGGTAGTTTCAAGAGTGAAACTTCTCAATTTGAGTCAACTATATTCACCTTTTCATTAACAACATTATATTTTGTGATCATGTTATTCATCCAAGGCTCTCTTTTCACCTTGATATAGTTTTGGACTCCCTTCCATGGTAGCCACAAATGAAAATAATCAGTGGATATATATCTCTTCAGGGTCTTAGTTTATTCCCTACTTAACATAAACCCATAAGCATCAGGAATGTCTGCTACTTGAATGCCAATAAATTGCTAGACTCTAGCTTAGAGGCAAGTCGCATATGAATATTTAATAACTCCCTAATTACCTTAACTCTATACTTATCTAATTGATTGAAAATTCTATCAGATTTGATAGGAGTCAAGCTAGGTTATTTGCAAATACCTATTGTCATAATGTTGGTGGATGTACCAAAATCTAACAAATAGTTATGTATATTCTTACCAAACATTCTTATAGAATCAAAAAAGGTGGGGACTCTATCTTAGCCTTTTACATGGCAACATTAGCATTATCAATTTTGGAAAGCTTGCTAGGTTTCTTGGATAAGGACTCTAATAATAGGCCCCTTTGCTTAGTTATCTATGTCAATTCATGAAACATAATATTAGCCTTTATTTTCTTCATGTCCTTCACAATATTATTCCTAGTTTTATTTAAAGAAATAAATGCATCAATACTTTGTTTAGAAATTCTTCCCTTTGGAGGATCTAGGTTATTATCTGATGTAGTGTTTGGAGGGGTGCCAAAGTTGTTTGGAGGTGTTGAATTAGTCAGGGGATGCGTTTACTATTTATTCCTTAGAGGGTAGTTCTTCATCAAAAATTGTTGAGAATCATGAACTTCTTCAAGAACATCATCAAGTTCATTGTCTTCTTGGAAAGGGAAGTTAAACATCTCCACCATGAAGGCTTGGTCAGAAGATTTAGGTCCTGATGTACCTACACCATTATCTTTGTTATGAACTACTTCAAATGTATCCAAATATTATTGAAAGGCCTCAAAGGCTTTATATAATTCAATGTAGTTTATCTCACCATGCTTAGTAGTAAAATTAACTCTACAATAATTAGTTAATACATCATCAATAATATTAATGTCCATGGTATTCTTATCAATAGATGATTCATTATTCCTATTGTTATGGAAACTATTATTTTGGAATCTATTATTATGTCAGTTAAACCCCTGGAAGGAAAAGTTCCTACCTAAGATTTTTCCAATATGGTTAACTTGCTTTTACAATTGAAAGAAATTAGTGACAAGATTTTAGACCATATTTAAAATAGAGTCATTCTCACTCTTGGGAGTTTATGAATTATAAACTTGATTATCATTAACACCATTGGTTGGTACCATATATTTTTGATCATTTGGATTAAATCTAGTTGCAGTAAGGTTCAAAAATTCTAAGTTCTAATTGGGAACAACATGGGTCAAGGGTAATTAGTTCAATATTGGGATCTAATTCAAAGCTGACATATTTTGATTGTTATTAGGGAAGACATTCAGAGTAGGCAAATGTGGGTTGACATTGGGAATAAAATAGGCCATCTATCCTTAGAATTGTATTTAATCATTAATGATGACTGACTCAAAATAGGCTAAGGCTAGAGTATTCATAGGTCCAATAGCTCTCTTTATAAACATAGAGGTCATCTGATCTAAGGAATCCTTATAGATTTCTAAAGCTAAAGAGTCATCAAGCTTGTAGGGATCTATGGTATGGCTATACATATTTTAGAACCTAGCATTAATGTTATTATAGGTTCATTTCCATCCCTTTTGATAGTGGTGAATTATTGGTATAAGATACAAGGACTAATAATTTTTCCAAATTGGTCAATGAAAACATTATTAAAGTGGTCCAAACTATTAATGTAATTTTTAAGTAAATTCAAAAACCATTTATACTTAGCATATTTAAAAGTAAAATGAAATATCTTATATGATACATCCTCATGGACTACATTTAGCAATCTTAATGTTGCTTTGAATGACTTAATATGTTCCTCTACAGTTACTATACTAGTTGGACTAAATGTTGTCAAATATTTCTTAGGGTTATAGGGAAGGTCATGTACTACACCTAGTACATTAATAGAAAAGCCACCCAACCAAGCCATACCTTGATTAGGGTTTAATGCATAGCACCTTGAATTGGTAATGTTGGCAAAGACTTTGAAAGCTTGTGAGTAAAATCAAATATCCTATATGATACATCCTCATGGACTACATTTAGTAATCTTAATGCAACTTTGAATGACTTAATATGTTCCTCTATAGTTACTATACTAGTTGGACTAAATGTTGGCAAATATTTCTTAGGGTTATAGGGAAGGTCATGTACTACACCTAATACATTAATAGAAGAGCCACCCAACCAAGACATACCTTGATTAGGGTTTAATGCATAGCACCTTGAATTGGTAATGTTGGCAAAGACTTTGAAAGCTTGTGCTTACCTTTGTCCTGCCTAGTTCTTCTATGGACTTCTAATTTGAGTAGATGTTTCCTGGTCTCTAAATGAGATCTTGTTTTGATTCATGATAGTTACATCTTGAGAAAAAATAATCTTGATTGAAATATGATGTGTCAAATCAATCTTTACAAAGAAAAATGATTGATCTGCATATTAAGCAAATTTTACAAAGATTCATGTAAAGAACAATAATGTTTAACTAAATTAGCTCAAATAAGTGTCCAAATACATAAGTATGAATTATCTTTGTAATTTTAAGTCTAAATGAAATCAAAATTGAAAAATATTCATGAATATTTGATCAAAATAGCTACTACTAACCTCAAACTTATTGAATTCATAATTCTTAAGCTATCTTTACCATAATCTAACATATGTCCTCAAAGAATATCAATCTTTGTCTAAATGAGCACAAAGACTAGTCTAAAACCATGAATATCACCAAAATTTACATAATTATGCTAAAAGAAACACAAATATGCAAGTATTAGAGTGAGCTTTGAGCAGAATACACCAAAACTAGCAAAGATCCTACAAATTCATAAGGATTTGTTGAGTCCTTCCTTCTAGCACCAATAAAGCTCTACCTGTTGATGCCTCTAAGTGTATCACAAGTGATCTTAGTGTTTAAATAACACTTCTCATTTTAGAATTCAAATAATTTAGAGCATGAGTAGTAGGTTATGATAATCTTGTTACATGTGATGAAATAACAGTAAAGCAAGCAAATTGTTCCACAATATTTATAAAACTTGGTGCTTAGGAGCCACCTTAGTCCTCAAAACAATATTTGTAAAATATGAAGTAATCTATACTAATATCATGTAATTGCGATCAAATTATAATCTAAGACTATTCTAAAATGAATATTTACAATGATATTAAGATACAATGATCTGGTTTAAAAAGGAGAAAAAGGGAAAGGTAGGGCAGGAAGAAAATATGCTGCTCATATTTACCTCAAATATCATGACATAGTTTAAATTCCAAGTGAACATACATTTAACCAATGTATATCATGAAATATCATATGACCAAATCTTTCCACACACCAGAAAAGTATCTAAGGATAGTATGAAGAAATAAAAGTAAGAACTAGCTTTACTTTGAAGATTTATTACTACAATCAAATAACATATGTGCATATTTATGCAGAGAAAATAAAATGAAGTAAATCTAAGAACATTCAACTAATCTATATTTTACATAAATTAACAACCTAGTATTAAAGATTCACATCTAGAATTCTTAAAAACCATTCAAATTTTAGATCCAGAATAGATAATTGAGAGAGAAGCCATAATGACAATTCACACAAATAATTGAGACAAACTTTATAGTATTCCCTACTTGCATTAAATTTATCCAAAACTTATAAAGTATTTTTTATCTCAAAACTCCCCCCTCTTTACAAATTATAATGTTCCTTTTATAGACTTCAAGGAAGTATGTCAGTCAATTGCATCAACTTATAAGTGTAAAAAATGTAAAGGACAACTGTACTTTCTACCAAGTTTCTAAAAGACACTAGACTTTTTAAAATAGATTGACCTTTAGGAAATTGTGCTAAAAATATGTACATGCCTTTACAAAAGAATATTTGACTTTCAAAATTTACAATGTTCCCACAAAAGGGAATATTCTTAAATAATTGGTGGACCTTGTACTGATGAAGGCTCTTGGTTCTATTGAAGTAGAATTCTAATTGCCTGTTGATGTTTTTCATCAACTAACTTCAAATTGATAGCTAACTCAAGGACAAACTCATCCTCTTACTCAAACAAATCGCTCAAGTCTTTATAAATTTTCCCCAAAGTTTCTTTGAGGCTCCTCACCTTGACAATATTCTCCTCTATCATTAGGATCATATCCATGACCCTACTATTATCAATCCTAGACTTACCTTGGCTCTTGTTCTTTACCTCCTGCATGACCAAAGTGGTCTATGCTTGAAATCATCATCTATTATGATGCCCATGAAGTTGAGATTTATAGGTTTGGCAATCATGGCCTTAAGGAATTGTTCAATTCTATCTAGTAGCTCTTTGTAATCCTTAATGAGTCTCTCTTACAACTTTGACCATGTACTCAAACTATTGATTTTATCTATAATCAACCCCAATATGGTGTTGAGATGAAAAATGTTGATGGTCTTAAAACTAAGGATTTTACCTCTATCAAGATGCTAATTAAATCCTTCATCTTGTCCTTAGAACTCTACCATTGGGTGATTAAGACCTTAGTTATTGCATATTATTGGTTTAGTACACTCTGTCTTGCCCTTATTGACTCCAAAGAGTTAAACATGTCATGAAATGATCCTATAAACATTTAAATCATTACATTAGGAATAAAAAAATAGCTTGTTTCCCCAGATTCTCCTTCTACCTCTATATGTTCTCTATTTGATGTTTCATGCCCTTGATGTTGATTTATATCTAGGGACTTTGAGCTTGGGCAACCTCAAGTATATCCTCTTTAAAAATAGGGTGCTTACCTAGTTTTTGACCCTCCAATTGAGTCAATATAATTAAGGGTTCTAATTTTTTAAATGTGAATTCCTCCCCTACAATCATGGATCTTTTTTTAAAAACTTTCTACAAGCTAGCTATGTTTGGGTTAAATTTGACAGTAATTAAAGAGTGTGTAATCTTTGGAGGATCTAGGGTCTTAATTTGTGACCCACTTGAAGATCCAAGAGTAGCCACTTATCTTTCCTTTACTTCTTTTTGTAGATGCACAATCCATGGTTTGATCTCCTCATGAACATGGATGTTAAAAGACTTTGTGATTTCCCATTGATGGTGCAGAGTTGGTATATTTTGAAGCTTTCCATATATTAACCACTCTAGAATGGTTGGTCCATGAATAGGGTTCTCATCACTAAACAAATTAACCTCATTCAAAGGGTGAATGACGGTTAATTTGGGCCTTTTGGTTCCTTCAGGAACTAAGGTTAGCTCAACCTTTCTCTTTTATGGGGGAAACACTAGGACTAAGTCTAAAGCTATCCCTTTCCCCTTTTCCTTTTCTACTTCTTGATATTGAGTTTGAGGCTCCTCTTATTGCACCTTGTCCTCATCTAATCTATAAGCACTATTTAGTGCCTTGAAGGTATCTTCTAATGTTTCCCCAGGATCAAATTTAATCATGTCAATAATAGGCAACTTTGGATTTTTAAGTTGGGTAGAAGATGATGCCCTTTCACCAAGTCTTTTTTTAAGTCTTTCTTTTTTTGACCCTTGTGTAACTTGTGGTTTTGGTTATTCTAGAGGGGGCCTAGAATATGGTCATGGTAGTAAATAGTCCTGTAGAGGCCCCATCTACCATATTTCACTAGCTGGCTTCTCATCTCTTGTTAATCTAGCCTCTAGTTTGATGTTGTGCTTCTTTACTCTAGCCAATACTTTTGAAAATGAAGATGCTCAGATGTATATTGAATTATGGACACTCATTTGATGTTCATATTTCATGTTAATCTATTTGGATTTCAAATGTTTCACAACATTATCTTAGGAGTCCCAATGTCTTAATTCATCAAGCTGTAAATTGAATTAGTCTCTATGCCTAGAAATAGTGTCTACATTATCCCAATTCTACAACATAGTTCTACTAATAGTCAAAGGGAAAAGATAGAGTAGCCCCTTATTTTTGCCTTTATATATACCATCAATACCATGGAATAATTGGTATGCTATCTCTTATTTAAATAGCGTGGTGGGTACATAGACTAGTAGTTGAAGTGGTTGACATAAGGTTCTCTCTATCCTAATTATAGTATAGTCAAGATATAACCAAATGCCCCCCATAAGTTCCACATACTTATCTATCAAGGGAATAATCCTTATCATAGGTAGCCCTATAATGGCTTCCACTAGGGCTAGGTATATATAGTCACAAATGAATTTTATGTGGTTCCTATACTTAAATATATGTAGTTTAGAATAGTAATGGGAGACTGTTTGCCTTCCATTAAGTGACCAATTTTTGATGTTATGTATTTTGGTAGTGGCCAATAGGGCATCCAAAATATAAGACATCATAAATAAGTGATTATTAGTCATCTTATTTTATGGCAAAGAATTGTTGCTTTAGGTAGACATTTATCATTTTTGCTATAGGAGTAAGTCTCTTTTCAACCATGAAATATATAAGGGACCTAGATTTTGTTAACATAAGTAGTGGAGGGGCCCCCAAACAATATGCTGAGTAATGTCATTATCATCCTAATGTTACACCTAAATTAGGTGATTGGGATCCTTATATTAAGGTTAGATAATACTTTGGCTCCTAAATATAACCAGGGGGTGAGGATGGTTTTCAAATCATTCTTACTAGACCATTATTTGACTGTGGGCAAATCTACCCAAGGCTTGGCTAGCTTGTAGTAATTTTTGAAGGTAATGGGGGAGAAATAAGTGACTTTTTTAAAACTACATTCATGGACTATCATATCTTGATTAATTTTACAATCTTTAAAAATAGGGGCAATAAAATTGATGTAATGTAATACCTCTAGTTTCACTACTGCATGGTGAAGACTTGTCATTTGGATGGTAACTATGTCATAGTATCTCTAGTGGAATGTGGAATTCTTTTCATCTTCTTTGGTGATTGATTGTAACTCTTTAATGGCACATAACATCTTGGATAAGTTATTATTCCTAGTTTTCAATGCTATAACATTAAATTTAGTGTCCTTAAAGACCCTTCCTTCTATGTCTTAAATCAAATATAGCTCTGTGTCTTCCCTTTTTTAATTTTTGGATGCCATGGTTATGAGTCTATAAATTGCTCATTAGTGGTCTATAATCAACCTTTGGACTAATTTTCACTTTCTTATATGGTAATTAAACTCTTTCTAGATTGATTATGGTCAAATTGGGATCAAATTAGGGCTTTTATAGGTGCTAGAAATTTTCTACAACTTTAATGGTGATGGTTGTTTTCACTCAAATGAGTTCATGCCTTAGATTTGATTAAGACTTTTAAATTTATAATTTTGATTTTTCATGCCCATAAAATCTTTGGTTTTGTCACTTTTTACTCAAGTAGTGTCGATGTGGTAGCTCTGTGGCATCTAGTTGGCTTTTTCATGGCCTTTTATTCATAATGCTTTAAAATTTGACCATTTCTTTTTAAAATTTGTCTTTGGTATTGCTCTATCATATCATCTTGTATGGATCAATGTGAGTTGTTGATGTCAATCTTATGAGTTACATGCCATTGGTTATCCTTTATATTAAGCCCCATAATTATGCCACTTGGAAATCCCATGGGCCTTCTAAGCTCTACATCTCTACCAATATTGTAGTAAATGCATTTGTGCCATGTGGTGGCTCCACACTTGCTCAAAAGTTCTGTTGAATAGTCCATAGTGATCTTACTTTGTTTGATCATGTTACCCTGATTAGACACGAGATATCGATCCTAAAAAGGTGTATGAATTTTAAGTTAGCATGGGACCTTATAAATAACTTAGGTTAAATAATTTAGTTTAAGGTTTTATTTCATGTTAATAAACATGAAATAATCCTAAGGCTAAAGTATTTAGGATAATTTTAGATCAAAATAAAAGGGACCCCATAAAATGATAGAAGATATAACCATAAGTATTTAGCCTAAGTTTTTATTGTATTAATGAATACAATTAGAACCATATGATAGAGACTTAAGTTAAGTCTATATCTAAAAACATTTAGACCATGATGAATGAAATGAGTCCAAAAGTAGGGGGGGTTTAAGACATAAAGGGACCAAGTCTAGGGTTATTATACTAAGGTTTAGTCATGTTGAAAACATGACTAAACCTTAGGATAAGAATTTAGGCTAAGTAAATGGTGTTCATAATTGATCTTATGCAAATCTAAACCTGGTTAGAAAGGTCCTTAAGTCAAATTATGGCCTTTAATTAATCTAAGGTGAAAGATTGATTTTAATAATGAAGTGCATGATTATTTTCCAAATGAGACCCCATTGATCCTATAAAGGCAAACCACATGTTTATTTATCTAAGTGGGATTGGTTCATGAGATTGAATTTTGATGATTTTTCAAAAGTCAATGACGGCTTCATGGACATCAATGACATTCATGTGAATGTCAAAATTAAGCTCTAGAAATATATCACCAAGACTTAAATTTGGTAGTCTTACAGATGCCAATGACAACCTCATAAATGTCAGATGATAGGTATGAGAACATCAAATTTAAGCTCTAAACATAGTAGGTCTTATGGAAGCTTTGAGTTTATACATGTCACTTTATTAACCCATATGATGGAATGTGAATCATTAATTATGATCCAAGAACTCGAATATGATTGGTTTTTATAATTACAAATGGATCGAGTTAGCTAACATATCATAAGTCTTAAGTCTTAGAATATGATAAAAGGAACCTTCAATTAATTACAGTCTTAATATAAGTTTTATACTATGGTTTCATTTTATTAATAAATACAATCAAAACCTTAAGGTAAAACTTAGGCTAAGATATTGTTAAAAATAACAAGGAACACCCTTTAGTCTTTGATCTTGGTCTTACACTATCCAATATTCGACCTTCACTCAAACATGGGATATTGATCTTGATCTAAGTGATTGAGTGGGATTGGTCCATGGGGAAATGTCTTGGATCTATTTGGCTTATCTCACTCTATTTAATATTTGATCTTTGGTTAAGCATAAACTATTGATCCTGCAAAGAAGTGTGATATTTAAATTAAGGCCCGTAGACATGAAAGGACTTATGTTAAAGACTTAATAATAAGGTCTTGTTTATGTTAATAAACATGAATGGGGCCTTATGATTAAGACATTATTCTAAACTTGTAAAAAGAGGGACCATCAAAATTAAATTTAGACCATGTTAATAATTTAAAAGGATCATGTAAACATTAATTTTAGACCATGTTAAAATAAAAGGGGACAAAGGAGCTCAGGATATAAAGGAAACCAAGATTATAATTTTTAGGCTAAGGTTTGGTCATGTTGAAAAACATGACCAAGCCTTAGTACAAAAATTAGGCTTAAGTTTATATCATATTTAAAATGTTTTCGCGTAAATTGTTCCCACCAGTTTTTGATTTTGGTCTAAAAGAATCTTGTGCTAGGGTTTTTGAATGAGGTTTTTAGGAAGATTTAACATGGATTAAACTTGAATTTTAATATACCAAATGATAGTAAAAGGTCAAATTGAGATAAAATAATTAAAATTATGAAACCTAGGTATGATCCCATCAAGGAGAACTCCATTAAACTTGTGATCTAAAACATAGATATCCATTATTAGAAACATTAGGCAAAGTTAAAGTATAAAAATAAGCAAAGAAGACCAACCAATCCAAGGGGTGTATGATTTTAAAATGCAAATAATGTGTAAAACATGTTAATGATGATCTAGTCAAGTGAATTTCAACTTCAAAATACAAATTTTGCATAATTTTAACACAAGGGTCCCCATTTTTTAGAAATGGGAGTATTTTACCTTTTATATCATTACATTTTGTTTCAAATGATTTGGATTTTAAATATTTTATGAATTTTTATATCCCTCCTCCATACAGATTTATAGAACCAAACATGGGTGCTAAACATGACTATCATTTGAAGACATTGGATTTGGTAGCTAAGAAAGAGAATTTAGAGAGAATGGTGTCTAAGAGTCTTGTTAATTTAGGTGAAATAATAGTGCTATCTTAAATTTGACCTTGGTTTATCCAGAGTGGAATGAAAGGAAAATCAAGGGGAGTGAAACATGAAATAATTTAAATTAATTCAAATTTCAAAAAATTAGATCAAGGATGAAAAAGGGATATAGTGATAGACATGTGATTCCTTATCATAAGAATGTTGTAGAAGTGTAGGGAAACATTCTAGTAAAATTTGTTGTGTAGGTTTTATCTATAAAAGAATAAAAAAATGAAGCTGATAACAAGGGAACACAATATTGTAACCATTTCTTAACATTCTAGAAAAAGAATGTTGAATTAAATAAAGATGGTGATTTTATGAGGAAGGCTTAGTCCTTTCTATGGTCTTACACTATAACTCATAAAATAAAAACCCAAGAGGGTGTGTAAAGCATGTGAAAATAAAAGAAATGAGAAAGATAGGATTTGTGAGGAAGGCCTAGTCCTATCCATGGTCTTACATTGTAACTCACAAAAGAAAAACCTAAGAATGTGTAAAATGCATTAGAAAATAACAAAATAATAAGAAAAAATGAAGTCATGAGGAAGAGCAAATCCTATCTATATTTTTAAAATGTAACTCATGATAAAAAAAACCAAATGACCAAGAGAAGGGACTAAGGTTTGTGAAAAAATAAAATGTTGCAAAGGGTGAGATTTGTGTGAAAATCCTATAAAAAGTGTTCATATGATAGCATATATAAATCATGATAATAAGGGAAATATTTAAGCAAAGTAATTTAAAAATTATGCATTGGTGGGCTCTTTGAAAATATGGCCATCATTAGTTTGAAGGAAATAGGTACTAGGACCAAGTATATATTTTACTAAATAAGGGCCCATCATTTTTTGGTGTATTTGCCTTCTTTTTCATGTGTGTATTCCAATTTAAGGACAAGATCACCAACATTGAAATTGTGAACTTTAACCTTTTTATTATGTTGTTTAGTGATGTGAGCCTTCTATGGGTGATTATGTTATAGTGTAGAAATATGTTGTTCATCAATAAGATCAAGATAATGAAGGAAAGATTCACATAATTCCTCATTAGGTATGATACCATGAAGATATATATATATATATATATATATATATATATATATATATATGTATATATATATATATATAGATATGTATATATATATATATAGATATGTATATATATATATATATATATATATATATATATATATATATATATATATATATATATATATATATAGAGAGAGAGAGAGAGAGAGAGAGAGAGAGAGGGAATCTCAAATTCTCATGGGAGGATATATTCGAAACCATAGACTAGCAAAAATGGTGTTGCCTTAGTGGTAGTGTGTATGCTAGTGTGATAGGTAAAATGAGTGGGACATAGATGAAGATATGAATCGATGCAGTCTCACAGATTATCTTTTTGATGATCTTATTGAGGATTTTATAAGTGGCCTCAGCTTGGCCATTAAATTTTGGATGGTAGGGAATGTAAAATTTGTGATAGATTTTGAATTTAGCACATAGTTGTTTGACATCTTTATTTTTGAGGTTACCACCATTATCATAAATAATAGTATGGGGAACTCCAAAATGATAAATGATTTGATTTAGGATGAATTTATAAATGGTGAGTCTATATACATTGAGAAGAGGCATGGCTTTGACCCATTTGGTAAAATATTTGATAGTCGTGATGATAAAGACATGCCCATCCTATGATCTAGGTAGTTTGCCTATGAGATTTAATCCCCACATTGAGAATGGTCAGGGAGATTCTATAGTTTGGATCTCAACTAGATGAAAATGGATTAGATCATCATGAAGTTCACAAGGACTACACGTTTTAGTGAACTCAATGGAATCCTTTTCAAGAGTAGGCCAAAAGTATCCCATACATAAACATTTGCATGTTGTAGCATGTTCTCTATAGCGACCACCAAAAATACCCCCATATGATTATTTAAGGAGAGGAAGAACCTTTTATTTCATGACACAATAGATCAATGTACCATTAACATTATGATAATAAAGTATGTTATATCAAAAAACATATTTAAAATCTTATTTATGAATGCCAATATTTTTTTAGGAATCTATGTTTGAAGGATAGGTTTGATGCTTAAGGAATTAAATGATGTATTTTTATCATGGGCTCTATCTAATAGTGATAGCCTTAATATGAGAGATATGTGAATCTTGAAGTTGAATGGAATATGGGGAATTTATGATTTAAATAAGAAAGGTAGAATCAGTAAGAAGTTGGTGTAGATGAAATAGAGATGTTAAAGAAGCAAGTGAATTAGTGATAGAATTTTGATCTCTAGGGATGGGATAGATGATAAAAAAAGTGAATTATTTGGAAAGGGTAGTGGATATTTGATGATAACAAATGAGATTTTCACTTTTGCATTACTAATCACCATTAACCTATTGGAAAATAAGTGAGGAGTCACCCAAAGCATGTAGATATGTAATGTCTAATTGAAGTGCCACTCTTATGACTAGTATTAATGTTTCATATCCCACCATGTTATTAGTGAAATAAAATTTAATTTAAAATGCCAAAGGGATAATTTTACCAAGAGGACTATTGAGTCTACAATCTACCCTAGCTCCTTGAAGGAATTTTATGCCATCAAAATGAAGGGTCCAAGTATCTTCATGTAAATCTATATTGATTTAGAGAAGTTTTTTTATGACTACTTTAGATTTGTAGTATTGATAAAGATAGAGGAATCTTCTTGATTACTTGATTCAATATCAACAGTGAAATTATGGAAGTAATATTTGAGAGATATATCTTAATTAAGACCTTCAATATAGAGGATATTATCATCATGGAGATTATCTTGAAGGTGATGGATAATATGTATGGGATCTATTATGAGTTGGTCAATAATTATTTGTCTTTTAATAATTTTTTGAGTAATAATGAAAAGATCAAATTCCATTAGGACCATCCATTTGCCAGTTCTATCCCCAAGAAGAAAGGATTTAGATAAGAAGTGATAGAGTGGATCAAAATGAACAATAATGTAAGTCATTTGATAAAACATATAATAATGGATATTTTTACTATAAAATATATAGTGAGGCAATCACATTCTACTTTTATATAGCATTTTTCATAGTCAATGATACCTTGACTAATATAATAGATGGCATACTCTCTTATGGTATCATCTTGTTGGGAAAGCATTACCCCAACTAATATAGGTATGGAATAAGTGTACAAGATTAAAGGATGCTCATTAGAAGGTAGATGAAGAGTGGGTGGATTAATCAAAGATTATTTCATATTGTTAAATTATTTTTGACAAGGATCCATCCATTTGAGAGCATTACCTTTTTTATAAGAGAATTAATAGAATAGATTTGATAAGTCATTTTAGGGACAAATCATCTTATTGCCCTAAACTTACCAAGGTAAGTGCAAAGATCAAGAATAGAGCAAGGAATGGTCATGTTTACAATATTATTGATCTTAGTGGGATCAACATCAATACTGAAAATAGAGACTAATAACCCTAGTAATTTTCTAGATGTGATGCCAAAGACATATTTATAGGGATTTAGTCTAACTTTATATTTGATGAGGAAATCATAGATGATAATAAGATCAGTAAGATGAGTTTTGAATATTTTAGACTTGGCAATGAGATCATCCACATAGGTTTTCATAATATTATGGATAAGGTCATGGAAAATGTGGGTCATAGCCCACTAATAGGTATCTTTGATGTTTTTAAGGTTGAAGGGTATTTTAACATAACAATAGGTGCCACATTCCATGGTAAAAGTTATCTTATGTTGATCTTTAGGGGTAATGTGAATTTGATTATAACTTGAAAAACATCCATGAAGGACAACATTTCATAACCAGTAGTGGAATTGATGATGACATATATGGAAGGTAAAAGGAAGTTATCTTTGGGACAAGTAATATCGAGGTTATAGAAATCAATGCAAATGCAAATAACCATGGTAATTTTTTTGTGAACAGGGATAATGTCTGAGACCGATTCTAATGTGTCCACAAGTTTTATAAAATTGCCATTGAGAAGTTTAATGATTTATTTATGGCATAAATTGGAAAATTTAGGGGTAAATTTTTGTTGTATTTATTGCATGAGTTTAGCATCAGAATAGATGATGATGTTGTGAACCACAATACTAGGATTGATGAGAGGCATGTCCTCATAAGACCAATCAAAAGTCTCATGATATTTATTAAATAATAAAATAAATTTATCATGTTTAGTTGGTATAAGTTATCTTGAGACTATTATAGGTTGAGGACATGATGAGGTGCCATATCTGATTCTTGTAGTTTCCTCAATAAACATAGCATTTGCATATTAGAAATGAAATGGCATGTTAGGCAAATAGAAAATGGGATTTGCTTTAGTATAAATTATAGAAATGAAGTTCTTAAAATGAGGGAATTTTTATTTAAAATTACCAAGTTTATGAAGTTGCTAAGGAAGTTGAGGTTATTGGGCATGGAGCAATTCAATAATGGCTTCATTGCTTAGAAGATGGGGAAGAGGACCATAATATTCCGCATCTACTTTGAGATTAATAATTTTTTTATAGTGGAGGTCATATTTATAATGTATTTGATGTAAATATATTGATTTTGAATTAAGGGTGATCTCAGGGGTAGGTGGGAGTGAAGAAGAAGGTTGATCTAATTTAATTGGTGTATCATTAGCATTATTGACAGGGAGAAGATCATAGAGAAATATTGGTTCAGTAGGAGTTATATAAGATGTTGGAAGTGTTGGAGGTGTATGGGGTAAGATTTATTCCACCACCTAAGGAGTATCAATAAGTGGATAATTAGTAGGAAGTACATGACTTTTAGGTGCAAACTTAAAATCTATTGAAATGGTATGAACATCATGATTAAAAGTTTGTATTTGAACTAAAATTTTATGATAATGTTGAACATCTAAGTCTCATGATTGATCTTGGGCCATGATGTAGTTATCATCATAAGTTGGATAATTTGTAAATGCTTTTAATTTGATAGGAACTTTAGAAGGTGAGATGCCTAAATCATTAAATTTACATGAAGACATTATTAAAGGATATTAAAATAATTTAACCACTCCATAATCATTATAGGTGAACTCATGTTTTATGTAATATGTTTCTTGAACATTACATAGAGGAGGGAAATCAGTGATCTCATCAATGAGAGGGATTATGCAATCATGAGGCAATAAAGATGGAGGTAACCACTCTAAGATGTAAGGAGGAAGCTTGGTAGTGTTGCATGTATTTTTCAAGTCATTGGGCTCACCATTATTAGATTCATCAAGAGTGACATCATAAAGAGTGACATATAAATATGGATTCATATTGAAAAATTTGGGTAAGGGGGCACTATTTATCTTCAGAATAGTAGGAACTTAATAGTAAGCTTTGGTATTTGGAAGTTGAATACTCTATGGGTTAGGATCGACCTCATGTTTATACCTTTTTCCATTATGAAGGAACTTGATACATTGGCTACCAAAAGAGGTGATAACCCTAATTATATGAGTCCATGGGATTCCTAGGAGTATGTTGTAAGATAAGGTTAAATTAAGGACCATAAGCTTAGTTCATATAGTCTTATGTCCAATAGTAAGAGGGAGCCAAATTTAATCAAGTGGTTTTTGATTAGTTTTGTCAAATCCACAACATTTCAAATGAGTTTGTTTGAAATGATATTTGTTATATCCAAGTTGTTGGATGAGCCAAAGAGATGTGACATTAATACTAGACCCTTAGTCTACTAATACTTTGAGAATGAGGGTGGTATTTATGGATATTTAATAAAGAGGGGTGGATCATTGGATTAAAAGAGGATCTTAATGTTAATCATGTCTTCTTTGAGGAACTATATGGAGGGTTTTTAATAAGGATAAGTGGATTCAATGGTATGCACTTCAGTTGGTTGAGACTCATGAGATGATGATTCCTCTTCTAAAGGAGATGGCTCTTCAATTTCTTGAAGTTATTGCATGAGGAACTAATAATGATAAGGAGAGGTAGTAAATAACTTCATGAGAGGAATTTTACAAGGCATAGAGTTGGGGTTTTCTAAGAAGTTACAATGTGTTTTAGAAGAAGAAGCACCATCATGAGGCTTAGAAAGGAAAATAGGTTTAGGAGTAAGGGAAGTGGTTGGAGGTTCAAAGGGAGGAGATGGTTCCTCAATGGCTTTTAAAGATAAGTGAGTAGTGGTAGTATCTTTGAGAATTTATTATTCCAAAGATGATTTCTTAGGTTTGGTGATGGGATCCTTGTAGGTTGGATTTTGTCAATAATTGATCTTAGTCACATTGGCATATTGAGAATTGGTATATTATTTGTCATAATTGGCATCAATTGCACAAATATCCTTGTTGGCTTGTTGAGCATTAGATGTGGATAAATATTTTAGGTTGTTAGAAAAAGAAGCTTTGGGAGTTTGTTTTTTATGAGAATTGTTAAAGTAATCTTGATGACAAATTTGAATCATGGCTTCGTGATTGAATGAATCACCAAGCATATAGGAGACAAAAAAATTGGTAAACCCTCTACATGTTTTATGGGAATGGCCTATGTCAGTGTGAAAATAGAAAAATTGATTAGGTTAATACCATTTTGGGGGATTATTGGGGTAAGTAAATTGTTTAGATGGTACTATTTTTTTTTCATTTACTACATGATTAATGACATATGATAAGGTTGGGGATTATCAGCTTTGGCTACTTTGAGTTTGGGTTGAGGAGGATTGACAATTATCACATTAGTTGAATGTTGCAAATATCCTTTAATTATTTTGGTATTGGGTTCAAACTATTTCATTAAGAAGTCTTGATGATTATATTGTCAAGAGCTTCATTTAATGTTTGAGGAGAAAAAATATGAACCTTGTATTAAAGTGAAGGAGTTAATGTTATTATAAAGAGTTTAAACAAATTGTCATTGATCATTTTGTGATTAGCCCTATGGGTGAAATACTTACATCATTTGATAAGATCATGAGCTGATTTGGTGGGAGATTTCTTAGCATTGATGAAATCGCTAAGGCAATTCTCAAGAAGATCATTGTGTTGAAACTCTTTAACTATATGATTGATTGAATCCTCTAGTTTCCATATGGAATGTTGGGTAAGTTGATTGTACCATTCTAATACATCACCAGTGAAGGTTTTAACTAGAATTTTACTTGTGTTAAAAGTCTTTGTTTGGATCCTCTCTTTATCAATATTGCCAAATACCTTAAGAAAAGAAGAAGGGTCTTTAGTCCCATCATATTTAATAGTTGGAGATATGTTAACAATATCAATAAAAATAATAAAAGGGGATATAGGCTCATTTTGGATGTGTTGAATCATCTTATTATTCATGACAGGTTAGGGGATGACATTACCCATGACATCTTTAAGAGATGGAGGAATAAAATTTTGATTGTTTTGAGGTAAAATAATGGGAGGTTGATTATCCATGTTAATCAGATGATGTTGTAGTTATGTCATTTGGGAGGTGTTATATTTTTGCATTGTGTTTATTTGTTACACTATTTGTCTAAGAATTTAAGTGGTATCAATTGGTGGGTTGGTGTTTGTAGGAGGATTACAAAAATTGGTGTTAGAGGGAAGATTAGTAGGTGGTATATTCCTTATGTGATTATTAGATATATTTGTGTCAATTTCCCCCACATTATGGTGAGATGTTTGGAGATGGGATTTGTCTTGATATATATGAAAAGGATTTCATCCACCAATCCCATCTTGTGGAGTGATTGGAACCATGTTTCAATCTAAAGATAAGGGAGGGGAAGAGGTACTACCAGAGTAAGGATCCTGTTGAGAAGTAAAGAGAGGAATAAAAGAGCACCCCATATAGTTTTTAAATGTATTAGGTTGTCTAAGAAGATTTTGAAAGGGTATTTCATGATGCTTGATGAAAGGATATGAGATTAGGGAACAAGAGTACAAAATAGGGATAGATTTAGTCAGATAGAGAATAATATTGACCAACAAGTATAGAGTAAACTAGGTCAACAAATTATGTGAATAAGATTCACATAACAAAAAAAATAAGACAATCAAGCTGGTTGATTGTGTTAGAAGGGATGAAATTTAAATAGGATAAAGATAATACATAATCATATGGGTCAATAGTGTACTTTTGACTAGGGAATATGACAAGAATAATAAGAAGATGAAATTAGATAAGTCCACTATATACTACTTAGATAAGGGTTGAATAAGAAGACAAGGAGACATAGTTAGACATGTTGACTATGTACTATAGGAAGATAGGCTAAACAGTTTGTAAGAGACTTTATTGATAGAAATGATACTATTCTAAAATATAGGAAAATTTTGCAAGATATTTTTAAATCAAAATAAATTTAAAAACACAAGAAATTGGATCAATGTGACTGCTCCAATTAGAATAGACAACACAAATCTTGTACCAACACTGTCTAATGCAATTTTTGTAATATAAGATATAATGATAAAAAAAACAACAAATAGAAATTAAATGATAAATAACTAGTCATCCTAAGTGTTATTTATTTATAATGAAGTTTAATTTAAATTTGATGGGAAGTTGGTTAAAATAGGGAATTAAAAAGTAATTAAAGGATGGTTTTAGAATATTTATGTTGAAAGAGATCTATATTGGTGATAATGTTAGCTTGGTATTATGGCCTACCCCATTACTTAATAATACTATAATGATAAGGGTGTCAATTTCTTTTCCAATATATACCATCAACCACATGTTCATACTTATCCAAAGAACTAAGTCAGCTTCCCCCCAGGTGATGAAATCCAAGTAGGTAGACCTTAGGAAGACAAATTTTTAATATTTTTTGAATGAAAAGTGATTTTATAGTGTGTTCAAAAGATAAAAATAGTGTGAATAAAATGGTAAATTGAAAAACCACCTATTTAATATATGTTTATTACTTTAAGAATGCAAGTTACTAAAAAAAATGTGAATTAATTACTAACAAATATAGATTAATTATTTGATTAAGAAGAGTACAAAGTTGGTTCAGGTGATACTATATGCAAATAGTATATAGAGTCAACTAGGTTTTTAATATTCTATATAATCAATATTTAGAATAACATGATTGAATAAGTTGATTATGTCTTCTAGATAGAAGATAAACTATACAACTATGTCAAATATGTCAACCTAGTTTGTTGTAGGGTTGTAGTTTTACAGACTGCAAACGTGTGACAAATAGTATTGAAATAATAAAACTAAAATGATAGAGATAGAAATAAATTAACCTTGATGGGATTAAAGAGGTTTATATTACAAAATTTTATGTTGTGAAACTCTAATGTTGATTTAAAATTATATTAAAAGGGTCACTATTTTGACAAAAGTTATAGAACCTGTATGCTAAAGAAGTTATGAACAGAGTCAACTAGTTCGACTATATTTTCAAACCTATAAGTTTATAGAATATAATTAAAATTAGAGTTTAATGGTTTCACTATGTATGCAAATATATAACTAAAAATTAATATTTTGATGAACTGATTGATCTAGTAACCTATATTTGGTGAAGACTTGCATAGATAGAATAGAGAAATTTTGGAGTGATCGTGTGTTAAACATATGCACAAAATATTAGAACTATATTAACTAGTTTGATACAATACTATAAATATATAAAAATATAATATGATGAAAAAATGAGAGCATGAAAGAAAACCTACAAGGTTTTGATTCATGTTGGGTTCACTAAAATATATGTAAAGGGAAATGAAACTAATCTATAAATCAATCCTAACTCAGATAAGATAAATCCTACATACACTTCTAATTATTAATAAATTGGATATTTGAGATCATTTCCAAGATGGATACTCTAGACCTAACCAAGGGATATCTTACCACAATAATGTCACTAGATAGGGTTCCAAATCCTCTAGTCAAGAAACACCATGCAATAACCCTAACTAGGTCCTATGTTTTCATATTCACAAAGTAAATGACAAGTAAAAATATAATCTAGTACTCACCAAAGCTTATGGGAAAAAATTGAGTTTAATAAACATGAATAAGATAATCCTAATTAAGTTATGTATAACTAAAACCCTAATTTATGGAGAGAGCAGGATATTCAAAAGTCATTACTTATGCTACTTCTATATACTAAAATAAAAGAGTAAAGTTAGAGATACTTACCTTAAATATTAAACCATCAAGACTCAATATCTCCCATATCCAAAGGTGATTTTTAAGAGGTTTTTTTGGTTTTTAAGGCTCACTTATATAGGCCAAAACATCGAAGACTTTTCCATAAGATAAGATTCTTCTCCAATTATAGACCCTAAGCTATTACTCCTCAAGTAGAATGGTAGAAGAGTAGATTGTAGAGAAGCACAAATGAATAATTAACTCTTGTTTTCTCTAAGAAATGGTGAAATTCATGTGTATATATAGTTTAATCTAACCCTAAACCTCTTCAAAAGTTTAATCGATAGGGTTGGTCTAATCGACTTTGTATCGCTATTGATAAAAAAATTAGGTCTTGGTTTAGATCAGCTAAGGGTCAACCTAGACCCTAAATTAGTATTATCAATTTGAATACAAGGTAGATGGGGCGAATAATATAACATAAAATATCATAAAGGGTTTTAGGATTAGGAAAGGGTTAATAAAGGTGGAAAATGGATGGGAGAGGGTACAATAGAGAAGATAAGGCTTAGGGAATTGTCTAGGATAAGGTAAGATTGATATCAAGTAGTGTTATAGGGGATAAAAATCCTTAAAAGAACCAATGGTATACCCACTCCTTTCCTAGTGCACCCTTTCAGGCATGCACTCATAGGGATTGAGACTCAATGGATTCCTACAAGAGAGAAAACATTAGTAATTGATAAAGTTTGAAAATATTATGTGTATACATTGTCCATATTGTTAGCATGTAAATTTGGACCCTAAAGTATGGTATTTGATAATTTAAAATGTTAATATTTACCTATATTTATCCTACATGACTCATGTGTCTCCAAAAAACTCTCACTCTCCATTCCCACACCCTTGCATGCTCGTTATGAGCTTGATCCATTTTAAGTTGCTATCAACCAACTACATAAAGCTTTCATTCTATGTTAAAATAATTAAATATCCTACTTAGACATTACTAGATCATCAAATTATCATTTTTATCTCCTAGATATTAACATCATACTCAAACGATAATGTTGACATTATTGTCTTGAGCTTGATTTGCTTTCATTCACTTAGCAATGGCTATTTTTCAAAATCAAATCATTCCCATACATCATCCCTATATCCATATGAGGATAAAATGTTAGTGTTTCCTTTGTTATTGAAAATTTCAAAATCAAATCAATGAAACAACAAAATTAAGCCTAAGACCTCATAATCCAAAGTAATGATGAAATAAAAATAAATATAAAGACTATTATCTAGTCAAAAATTTGGCCCCATGACGCTTATGAGATTAAGTGGTCAGAGAGATCTTTAGGATAATAAGGGACTTTTATCCTCTATTTTAGGATTAAAACTAGTTCAATACATGGCATGGATATAGGTATTAGGCTCCATGATATATCCTAATTTAAATGAGTCTCTAAGAGGTGCAATGCTACCATCAAGAATCCAATACTTATCCCGATAAATAGGTTCTAGTATTCACCTAGTCTAATCGATTCCAATTTCAAACACTATTAGGATTCACTTCACCAATTTATAAATAAATGGGATGGACTTGATCAGCTATTAAAATAAACATAAAAAGTGGAGAGTAAGTTAGGGTAGAAAAGGATGTTTCCAATCTTGGAAAGATGTTAATGCTTCAAGAATTGAGCTATGTGACCCACCAAAAGTACACCACGGTGTGTTGAGTTTCACAAGGGGATAAAAATAATCATCACACATGGAAATACTATAAGTAAAATGAATGGGGATGCTTAATTTTTGAATTTTACACTAAATATAAACACATAGAAGACCCAAAAGTAAATTACACACAAAATCTCCACAAATAATTTGTAGCTTCAAGCACACAGATTACTAGTGTTTCAAAGGAAATAAAAAGAACCCATAAATGAATTAGAATAGCAAAGCACATTCTAACTAATAAATTCATTATTGGTGATATAGTAAATTATCATTTCTCTAAGATAATAATTCATTCAAAACTAGAATATAATGGACTCCATTCATAGACAAATAAACCAATTGATATAAAGAAAAAAAAATTCATTCATTTCAACATATTTTATTTAAATAAAAAATGATGACCTTTAAAAAGATAAAGTAGTCTAAAATATATAGGGAAGTATGGGGCTTTCCCACAAGTAGCATGAGATTCTTATCCTTGGCCATGATGGTCACTGAAAGTTATAACAATTATAGTGATTCAAAAAAATAAAAGATTTCCCATTCCCTAAAAGATACATGGGGCCCACTCAAGTGATATGCTAAGGAGATAGATAATAACCACATCCTAGCTTCTTTGATTGTGATTCATTCGATACCATCATAGCTAACACCAATTCAAATTCCCTATCCAAATTATCCAATTTCATCAGAGGCTCTTAAAATATCACCTCAGATTAGGCAAATAGTTATTAGTGTACTTGGAGTGGGGCTTCAAGGGAGACTTTCACCGCTAAAACTTGACTAATACTCATTGTGGATTGGGTTGAGAATTCCATAATAACCCTTTCTCTAGTCTTATTATCATTTTCTAACTTTCTTCTCATGACCTATTTGAAATGATCCAAGTGAACTTCAAATTTTGCTATGTCTAGGAAGATGCCATCTAGATGGAATAGTACTATGATGTTGAATTCCTTGAATTAAGTTATCATTCATTCATTACCTTCTTCTATAGGTCCCACAAATATCTGTGCTATAACTAACCACTCTTAAATTGAGGCTCTCATGCTCTTAGTATAAGTTTGATATAAGTTCAGTGTTGTAAGAGGCATTATTTTGAGCTCTAGGAACATGCTCTTATGGAGAAACACAATGAGTCTTTTGTATTTATTTTCCATTTGAGTGATCTTATCTTAAGTATGCATGCACTTGAAAGAGGTTCTCCTTACTTGAGGTTAGTGTTCTAACCAATTCTCTAAGATTTGTGAATAGATGCATGAGGTTCTCTTTGACCTAGCTAATTAATTTTGTAATAAAAGTGCTCTTCATCTATGTTTTAAACACTTAAACCTACTCCTTCATGTCCTCTATGAGTTTTTAAAACATGTCATGAGTATATCAACTCATGAAAATTGGATCCTCATCCACCTTCTCTTATCCACTAGATGTCCTCACTTTGGTGAGGGAGAAGATGTTTTGTTTGGTCTACCACACAACTAGATATCCTTCTTGAGTGAATATTTGTGTAATAATCCTCCTCATGTTCTGAGACTCACTATCAAACTCCCATTGAACCTACATATCACCTTGAAAGATCATCTTGGGTCTTTGTGATCCTTTGGTAACTCCCAAGGTAAAAAGAGGATGAAGGTGGGGTGGTATAGATAGAGGTGGAAGGTGGAGGCATGAGAGGAGGAGGAATGGATGAGGCATATGGAAGGAAGGAAGAGAATAATGGAGGAGGAATCATGGGTGAAAAAGAGGGAAGAATAAATGGGGAAGCCCACAAGAACATCTATGCATGCCATTAGTTTTGGATCAAATTAACTTTTGGGTTTATGACATTAGGGAGAGGAATATTAAATAGGAATGAGGAAATTATTTAGTTAAATCCAAATCCTTGGCACCCAAGATGATGGAAAATTAAGACCTAGGATGGATAAGGGGAATAACAAGAGATTGAGCATAAGGTCGAGAGGGAGTCACCTTTTACTTATTATTGGGTATTTTACCTAGATCATCTTATGTCATAGTAGTAGAAAAGGATACGGTGGAAATAATGGTGGTATATGATTGGGAAGTTTTTAGTGTGATGACATGTTCCATTGAAGTGTTTATATCTAGCTAAACTATGCATATGGGTGCACTCATTACTTAGGGTGCCATCAAGACCATTGAAGTGAGAGTACTTGGAGGTGGTTGAATATAAGGATAAAAGGGGGTGTTGAGGGCCAAGAAACATAAGTTATTAAATACTAAAGGTGATTTTTAGGGATCTTCTTAGATAAAATGTGTTGAGTGGAGATAAATTAGGATGTAGGGATGATATACATGGTTGAATCTAGAGGTACTTAGGTGAATTATGGAAGGGTTGGAATGGGAAATAGTTAAGGCACTAATTGGGTGAGCATGGTAGTGATAGGGAAATCATGGGGTAATCTCTTTGGCCATTAGAATATGGAAGAAGTAGGGAAAGGAATATTCATAGATGCTTATTGTTGATCATGTTTTGAGCTTGACTCGAGGCTAATATTGATGTTGAATCATAGCACTTGTTTAGCTAGGGGTTAAGTATCCTTAGTCATTAGAGGTGGTATAACTAGATAAAATATTGGGGGATGTGAAACTTATGGAGGAGAGTAATATGGGACCCCCTATATAATATTATTTGAAATTCATAGTGTATTTATAGGGTTGACCTAAGTGGACAACCTAATTTATGCCTACTTTCCTTCTTCTTCACCTCTAGCCTGACTAACACCTCCTTATCATTACCAAGGTTGAGGTTAAGCATATCATCAAGGTGAGGCACATGGTTATAGGTGATGTTAATATGATATTGGTATTTTTTCACATGAGCCTTGATGACACCATGAGGGTCCCATTCTCAGTGCTTTGCTTTTTTGAGGGCATAAGAATCCCTATCCACTACCATATTCTGTAATGGATGTAGATCCTTGTACACATGGTTACAAATGATAATGTGGAAGGTAGGATAAGCCTTCTACTATTGAATAAGGGAGTGTCTAAACACATCATCTACTAATTGAATAGTTATCTCTTACTCAACTAACTGATCAAGGACCTAATAGGGTAGGTAGAGGGGGGCCCTATGGATACCTACTACCTAGATGATGGTGTCATCTTGGTAATACCAATAATCACCAATGGTGGTGATGGACTATTTGAACTCATTCAAGATTAGAGGCATGGTTTCCTCCTTGATGGCCATGTAGACCACCATGTAGAATGATTCATATATCTCCTAAATGTGATTTATGTAATGGTGGTCATATAGTTTATAGAAAACTACATGCACCATAGTGCCCCTAGGAGTCCATGGAAAAAACATGAAAGGTTTAAATATAATGGTGGAATAAATGATATCCACCATGTAACATATCATGTATAAATTTCCTCTAGTCTGAGCCTCTAATATGACCTTGATCAAGTTTAAATTGATCATGCTCCCTAGGTCTAGGACCTCCTTGCCTTTGAGTCTTATGCCTAGAAAGGGCAACTATAAGAGGTTCACATGTATGGTGTCATTGGATTAAAAAAATAGTTTAATAGGAGCATCCCAACATGAACCTACTTCATAAAAGGTGGATAAGGTAGGCATTGGTATCATCTTTGTCAACCCATTATTCCTAGTTGATGACCTAGTCTTTGAAGACTTCATACATATTATGGGAATTATCCCATAAATTCATTATTCTAGCACTGTAGATGTTGTTTTGATCTAAGAATTTGTATTATTTATTAAAATCATCCCTTGAGATGTCTATGACTAAGTTTATTAAATTTATGGAGTAAACCAAATCCCTCATATCTCAAAGAACATGCTTAGAAGTCTATAATAATTTAGTAAAGATGTTTGTGCAAGGGGATATGTCATTATTGGTCATGATCCTATGAAATCCTGACTTTCTTAATACCATTAGATCATTGAGGTATGCTGTTTCATCATCATCATCCTATGAGGTGTATTTTTGCATATATTCAATTTCCTTGAAGACCTTATTATAGTGGTCAAATGACACCAAGTTAGCTAAGAAGGCAGCGTCTTAGTATTCAAGCTCGAGCTTGGGACTAGAATACAAAGTGGCCATTTTGTAGGTTAGGGACTACTGAGTTTAAGGGTGAGGAAAAACACATGAAATATGAGTAAGCACTACATAGAAGTATTTCATGTAATTAAGAGTGGTAATAATATAATTGATTAATCTAAGGACTTATAGAGCTTTGTAGAGATATTCTACATTAATATCATTTAGTAGATCACCTAACATGAGTTTAAATTTGAATTAGTATATTAATCCACCCATTCATTTCCCAATCTATAATTAACTCAATAATTTCAAATATATGCTCCCCACTTAGATTTGGTAGCTACAATTTAAATTATCCAATTAGGGACCAATTTCTCATTTAGTTAATGAGATAAGCATGGTAAGAACATGGCTACCTTGTCTATGTGGAATCTTGGATAGATCTAGGTTATTCCATATGTCTTTCACTAGCTAAGCATAGTTGGGTGTCACACTCTTACTCTTTCAAGCATTATATTTGGCCACTTCGAGTAGTGAGGTGATGTGTGGCATCCTATGATTAGATTTTAAATATGATTATATCTCATTATAATTACTTCAAGTCATCTTGATAATTTTATGTCATTTTATATAAAAGTGCCACATGGTGTGGTCTCATAGGTTAGGCTCTCCTAGGATCTAACATCTCTTACAGGTCTAGAATAATAACACATCTGATAGGTTCCATATGGTGATTCCTCATTTGATCAAGCTCTGACATCTATAATAGGTCTAAGAGATTGACACATCTGATAGGTTCACATGGTATGGTCTCATAGTTTGAGATCTCTTGAGATATAACATCTCTGATAGATCTAGGAGACTAACACATTTGATAGGTTCCATGTGGTGCTTCCTAACTCATCAAGATATCCTAAGCTCAGACATCTTTGACATTTTTAAGAGATTGACACATCTGATAGGTTTCACATGATGCTTCTTCATTCATTAGGATCTCTTAAGATCTAATATCTATGATAATTTCAAGGTTTTTACACATATGATATGTTTTACATGGAACTTCCTTATTCATCAAGATATCTTAAGCTTTGACATCCCTCATAGGTCTAGGAGACTGACACATCTGATAGGTTCCATGTGGTACTTCATCATTATTTGGGATCTCCTACAAGATTTAATGAAAAGTGACTAAGCTAAAATAAAACCACATAATAAATTAAAATATCACATGTCTACCACTAAAACTTTATGAAGCACTGAGTAGGACTCTAGGAGACTGATACTCTAAGAAAGCCAACATGAATCCAAATCTACAAAAAATATAGTTATGATGAAAACCCTTTATTTTTTTAGAACATAGAAATGACTCAACTGTATTTAGACTCAAATACTATAGGGATCTTTAACAAAGACTAAATAATCATCACAAACATAGTTAAATGTTGGGTAGACCAAGTCATAATAAAGGTTCAAAGAGTATCAAGCTCTGAGGCTAACTAGAAAGGGATTAAAGGTACTAAAAAGTTTCAAGTTTATAAATTTCATAGGGGTCTCCCACTTTTCCAAAAGAGGGGATTTGGGTTGTGTTGGCCATAACAAATGGTTACTTTGCATTGAAAACATTGCACCAATGTTTAGAATCCAATATGTGATTATCCAGTATTGAACATAGAGACAGGTAAGCCAAACACTGTTTGATACACTTTGAGTATGAAAAGTGATCAATTATGTTTCAACAAGTAATATATTGGGCTCTAACTCCTTCTTAGACCACTTTGTTTCTTTAGTGTTGGATTCCTTTTTTAATCTAGTGGATTACTTTAAACTTAGATACATCTATGATATTGAAGGACTTCTAAAAGGGTATGCATTTAAAAACATTGTGGCTAAGGGGGGAGGGCTTGAGCATTGGTATACTACTATCCCAGCATATATAGACTTGATAGATATAATTTTTGTCTCACTCTTGGCCTTGATTTATTTCCATTCAATTTGGAAATCTTGTGATGGAGATAATTAGAATCACCCTTTTTGAGGAAGAGCTTAATATATAAATTTTCTTAAAAATCAAGCTTCCTTTGATCTAATATTTAATGTTTGATACATGAGGGTTTAAGACTAGGGTATATAAGTTTGATGGTAATCTTATTAGGGTTCCACTATCCAAGTGGTCATCCGCTTACTCAATTATTCATAAAATCCTTGTTATTTTATTTTGAAGTGTTTGTGATGGCATTGGCTAAAGTAGAGATTTTTTCAATTCATTTGTTTAGTGTTGAATCAATGAATTTTAATTATCTTAGTACTTCTTGGATAGATACCTTACTTATCATTATGTTCAAAATTTATTGTTTGCCTTATGTATTCAAATTTTGATACTATCTTAACTATTTAGTCACCCTTTGGAGTAGTCATCATTTTATCTAAAATTAGTTCATCTTTATGAATAATTGGGGAAAGAGCTACCCTCATAGGATTTAACATGGGATAAAAACTATGGAAAGGTTAGAAAAATAAGCATAGGGCACTAAAACACATAAAATAAATAACAAAACAACATTTTAAAATTAAACATATGACAAAATTAAATGTTATCATCAAAAGTTACACCCTTGAGGAGGTTGCTCAAGCCTCCTCACTTAAGTGATAGCATGGAGACACCTCTAGGTTGTGGGTGGCCTAATAAATTAGGTGAATCTCTAGATAGGGATATCACCTTAAAACTAATACTAGACCTATTTCTTTCAAATGAAAATGGTAAGAGAATTAAAATTAACCTAACTAGGGAGATGATACACCAAACTAATTGATCACTACCTAACTAAGGAAGACTAAGCAAATCACTTAACAAGATCAACTATCCATACATAAAAACTAAGTAAAATCATATAAAGAGGTTAAATTAGTAGTATTAAAGATAAAGGCATATAAATGAGCAAGGATTCACCATACTTAGGTGTAGGATTAATTACAAAGCCACACTAGGTAGTATATATAAAAAAAATGAGAGAGAAGATGTGTGTTGGAGAGACTTATGATAAGTGTCTCCTCATGAGGATGTAGGTTAAAATAATAAATCCTATAAGTAAGAGGGTCTATGAACTCTATTAAATGTGTTTCATCTTGATTTTATCATGATCTTATATGGGTTGGTGTAGGAGATACTCCATTTTCCTTGATTATCTTGGTGACTCATCAATCTTCTTTGAAACTACCCTCTTCCTTACCTAGAAGTGACAAATGGAATTATTGATCATCAAAGTCATCTTGAAATGCTCTCTACCCTTCTCTTTGACACCTTGAATATTTTTTAGAGTTTTCCATACTAATGTTGTAGTGGTAATCATGTTTTATTAGGTGTCTTGAAACCTATCAATCTCAGTACACCTCTCTCACAAGATTTTTTCAATGATATACTAGGATATCATGCTCAAGTCTATTTATAATCACCTAGCTGGACTTTTTCTTGATATAATGAGGCTCTAAAGAGAATAAAATAGTGTTTTTAGTGATGTTCTAAGGGATATAAATCTCTCCATAATCCTCCATAGGTCTATAATTTGGCTTCTTAGGTAAGATAGTAATATAGTCACCTTTTTCATAAATTAGTGACTTGAATATCTCATTTATCATCTTAGGAGATATTTAAATGGGAATAGAGGGCCATAGAATCTCTACCTAGTCTTAAAAATATCATTTTCTTGATTTTAGGTCTTATCACCACTTTTCACACTTGTAAATAGTCATACAACTATGTTTTTAAGGCCTTTTTATATACTTTGTCCTTGGCACGTGCTATAACTCTACTTCATCAAAGGCCCAAGATAGTAATAAAGGATATTCAATTAATTTAAATGTCAATCCAACCCATTTGAGTCACTTAGAGGATCTTTTATTGAATAAAATCTAGAATTGTAAACTAAACTAAGAAATCTTAATCTAAACTATCTCAAACTAATCTAGAGTTGCAAACAAAAGAAACAAACACAAACTTATACCTTTGGTTAAAAAAGCTTATTCCATTGTGATTTATATTCAATTATCTCTCTTTGAAATGTGGTTAGTCACTCTTCCAATATTAGGTAAAATGGGTGGTGTTTTGGTGTAAAATGTCATTTGATAGCTTTGATTCACTTTGGATTCACTTTTGATTTTTATAGAACTTTATTAGCATAAGTTAGGATGATGAAAGTGATGAATTTCATTCTTATTTATAGATTTTTGGAAGAAAGATCCAATAGTGGAGGATTATTTGGATATTTTAAATGATCTAAATAATCTATGGTGGCTAATGAGTCCTCATCCATGAGGATGATGACCATTTCAAATGGTTGAGAGAAACATGGAAATGGTTAATTAAGTCACCAATAATGAGTCAAAATATCTAAAAACTCAAGGAATGACTCAAAGGAGGTTAATAAAGTTGTATCATTGGTTGGGATGAGTCAACATGTGAGGGAGATTAAGTTGGAAGCTATTGGGTGAGGTATATAATATAGATTTAATATTTAAATATGGATTAAAATGTGTACACTTAATTAAATTTGATTTATATAGCTCATAGTTGAAAAAAATAGTGTGGAGATTTACAATTGGGAGATGAATAGTCACCCTCCATTGTTAGTTCTTCATGCTTACTTCTTTATTCCTTGGTCCCCTTTACTTCATTGGTAATTATATGGTTGTATATGTTGTGGATGTAAAGGGTTTATGGTTAGCATTAATTTTATTTAAGTATCTTGGTTAATTTAAATTTTAATTGTATGTGTGCTTGGATTTGTTTTTATTTCCTTATATGGTGCATTGGTTTTATGTCACCCTAGTCTTAGTGTGCATTTACCATGCAATCCCTTACCCTGCCCTTGATCCTTTGATAAGTGCTGGTAGTTTGGTGGTAAATGTCATTAATGGTGTTTGCATATGGAAGGTGATGAATGAGGTGTGATGAATCATGTGGAGTGTCTTAGTGATGTTTGTATTAATGAAAATGGAAAAAAAAGTAGCAAGTAATGAATGTCTTGAATCTTGTGGCTTGAAGCCTTATATTGAGAAGAGTGTTGGAAAAATTGATGAAAATAAGTTGTTTAGTAAATTTCTATGACATGAAGAGTTTACAAACCATTCACAAGGTGAAAAATTCATTGTTGGCTCGGGCAACATGCTTGAATATGGAGAAGGAGTTGTTAGTAAAGGATAGAATGGTAAGTCCCCTAGTTTTGGTAAAACCCTATTTCTAGACCCTAATCTGTCTATGGAAAAATATTTGGCTAGGGAAGAATCTCAGCTTAAAAATATTAGGATTTTTTTTTTGTTTGAATAGGAATTCTCTCCCCTTAAGAAATTTCTTTGATAATTGGAAAATTTAGTATGGAAGAAGAAAATGGGTATTTATGTCAGTTTTTGTAGAATGTTACAAAAGGAATTTTTTGGATATTTTAAAAAAATTATAATATGTAGATAAGAGTCATAAATGAATCCTTATGGAATGATAGAAAATTGATGTTTAAGGTATTTTCTTGGAACCCTAATTTGGAAAGCCAAAACTTGGTGTTTAAAATGACCCTTATATGGGTCGATAGTGAAAATGTCCCCCTTCAATTATGGAATTTCATCCCTCAATCACTTCATCCCCTTGGTGAAATGTTTAGGGTTGAATACAATAATTGGTCTCTAGCCTATATGAATGTGTAGGTATTAATCTATTTAGGACCTCCAAAAACATTTCTAGAATCTCCTATTTTTGAAATCAATGGGAACTCCTGTATATGCCCTATCCAAGGATTGGCAGGTTTAAATGCTTATTTTTTTTATAAAATAGATGGTCACATGAGGAAGAATCTAAATTTACTTCTTGATAATAAAAAAAATGATATTATCTCCCAAATATTCCCTAAAATCAATAGCAAAGATGTTCTTTTTAATCCCCTCCCACCTTGAATAGAGGACCTAGAAAACCATGTTTTTAATTCTAATTTTGAGGAAGGCAGAACATCTCCTTATAAAGGCCCTAGAATTAAAAATGGATTAAATTATGGTGAGAGTGTTTTTACTTCCCATGTGATTGATATTTGGTAACCTCTCCCCAATTATAATCCTACACCTAAAATTTTTGATGCATCGGTTATTGAGGAACATGGTAATCATATTGAATTGACAAAACAAACCAAGATTCCCTTTGAACTAGGAAATGATCTACTCCTATGTGATGAGGTTATGATTGATGTTTATCCCATTGATAAATGGGACCCATAAATGGCTTTTAAGTGCACCCAAAATTTTCATGGTTTTGAATATGAGGAGAGGGTGATCAATGAGATAGTATTTCCTCTTGATAATCTCTTTGAGAAAATAGAGCCCCTAATAGACATTTATCCTAATAAGGAAGCTCTAAAGGTTCTGACCAGTGGTGTTACTCATAAAGTTACTCCCATAAATGATAATAATGAGTATAAATGGACCCATAAAGGGTCTAGAAAAATACTGAAAACTATTGTTTCTAAAAATATATCCCTAGGCATTCCCAGTGTCAAAGAGGGATAGTGATAAGAAATGGGGTATTGGCTGATGGAGATAATAACTGTAAAAAAGGAATAATAAAAATAAGGTTCTTGAATTTTTTTCTAGATTATATCAAAATAATGGGGGAAGTAAGTCCCTCAATAAAACTAAGTAATTCTAAGCTTGATAATGTAGATTATAAGTTAGAATGTAAGGGGGCTTGAATCCTTTGATAGGAAACTAATTGTCAAACAGTTCAGACATTCTAGAGCCAATCTTGATTTTTTTCCTTCTTTAGGAAGTCAAATATACCAATATAATCCTCTCTTTCACCCTTAAATATATATGGCCTAATGTAGTTCTCTTCTCAACTAATCACAACAAAGGTAAACAGGGTGACTCTATTTTAATTAACTAGGTTTGGAAAGACAATATTGTAGATCATAGTGTTTCTTCATGTAATAGGGCATTTTGGGTTGTTATCAACAAACAAGATAGTATTTTTGGAATTTGTAATATATATTCACCTAATAACTATAGATAAAGAATGAAATTGTGGAACTAGTTTGCATCTAATATGAAAGACATTCTATAGATATATGGAGGTGATTTTAACATGATTGAAGAAAGAGAAAATAAATTAGGAGGATACATTCATATATGAAAAATAAATGAGTTTTTTTTCTAGTTTAAATTCAAAATATTTCAAAAATAGGTAGACCCCTTGTATAAAGGTAAAACTCAAATTAAATGAATATGGTATACTTGGTGTAATAACTAGGTAAGGTCTATAAGACTTTACTCGAGACTTGACAGATTCTATCTAAGTAAAGATGCCTTTGAGATATGTCCTAAATGTGATGGTAACATGGTCAAGGTATATCCATTCACTATTTTGTATCATATCCCCATTTATTTAAATTTTTATCTTAGTAATGATGAAAAATATAATAAGATCACCTTGAAATGATTATATAAACTCAATGTGTCCCACCTTGAGGAAAGATAATTATTGGATGGTTCCCTATATACCTAAAATATAGGAAAAATTACCTCATATTTTGACTCTAAAATTTATACCTAAAATAATTATATGGACTTGTCAAAAAAAATTGCTATATCTTATGGGAAAATCAAAGAAAAAAGGAAATCCTTCAAAATTGCCAAAGAATAGCTTATCAGGTTGGAAGTTGACCTGTAATGTGACTCAATAAATTAATCCTTTCTTAATATATTATCCTCTACCAATAATTATTCAATGAAACATCATATTTAATGTCCCAAGGATGCCTAAGTTCATACTAGGCTTAACTGGCTCAAACTAGGTCATAAGGGTTCCAAATTTTTCTTTCATTTTTAAAAATCTACGCATCAAAAATAGAAATTATTAGGAATTAAGGAGAATTATAAGATTTTATAATATAAATATTATATCAAAAAATAATTCTTTGACTTCTACTCAAACTTGTTTTTAATTGAATGGTCGAGTAATCAAATTGAACAAAAAAAGGTGATATGTGAGAAGATTATTCCAAGAAAGGTTTCCTCAGTTCAAGAAGCATTATTGGATAGTGAGATATCATTAGATGAGATCAATAATGTGATTTAATATTTGAAATATTATAATTACCCTGATACTTATGGTTTCCTATCTAAATTCTATAAAGTAAATAAAGACTAAATTTTTACATATTGATTGGAAATGTATATAGAAGCAATTATGGTGGGATCTCTTGGTCTAGAAATTAATAAAGGATTATAAATATCATTCTAAAGGAATTTTATCCCTCCCTTTTTAAAAAATTGGCATACAATTATACTACTCAATGTATCTTATAAAATCCTATCTAAGATTTTGGCTAAAAGACTTTCCCCACTACTACCCCAGATGATATCTGAAACCCAGATTAGGTTTGTGGAAGGTAGATATACACTAGATAATAGCATTACAATATGAGAAAGAATGTATTGGTAAATATATTCTCATTAATATATTAGAATTATTCTCATATATTTTTAAAAATCATATGATATAATAAAATGGCCTTTTATTGAAAGAATACTTGGGGCCTTTAGATGTTAAGATAGGTTATGTAAAATGATTTTAGTTTTATTCAAATATGATTCAATAGTTGTTGAGGTAAATGGGGAAATAAAAAATTATCTTCCCCTTCAAAGATAAATTAGGTAAGGGTTCCCTCTTACTCCATTCCTTTTTGTCTTGGAAGTATATGTAGTACATTATCTACTAAGAATGAATGATATTTCCCCCCTATGAGAGGTATCCAACTTCCTAATAAAATGGAATTGATTGATGTTTTATTTTTTTGTTGATTATACTATGTTCACTAATATTTTAAAGGATAACTTTGCATAATTTAGGGATAGATTGAATATCTATTGCCTAGACTCGAGATCCAAAATCACCTACCACAAGTTTTGTATATTAGATAGAAGGAGAACCAACTAGAATGGATAGATGAATTTGGGTGGGACTGGAAGGGTCCCAACTAGTTGGTTATACATTTGGGGATTCCATTTTCTCTTAATCCTTCCCTTAAACATATGTGGGAATGATTTTACACTAAGATTAACAAGAAGATTGAAAAGTGGCAAGGCCACTTGCTTTCACTCCCAAGTAGAGTCTAGGTTTGTCAAAAAAATATTTATTCATACAGTTTGTATTATGATTCATGTTGGCTCTTTAAGAAAATGTAGATTAACTTGTTGAATAAATTTTTTAGAGAGTTCTTATGTTTATATGGAAAAGGTAACATAAAAATACATGTAGTTACTTGGAATTTCTACTATAAACCAAGAGATCTTGGTGGTCTTGGTTTGAAAGACCTACGAATTCAAGGTATAACCCTCACAATTAAGTGTATCATCAAGACATTTAAATGGGATAAACCTTGAAAAGTGTTGGTTAAAATAACATTTTGATAATATTTACCAAGTTTAAAGTTGGATGGAAAAGTTTACACATTACCAACATTCTTCTCATCCCTCATTCTTTTAAAGTAGTAGGATATCTTATTTTTTCATCTATTTGGGAAGGCTTAGACCTTGTGAAACACCTTGTAACTATAAAACATGTTTTCAGATGGATGGGATCTTGTTGTCAAGGGTATATATCAATATGGTGGAATTTTCACCTTAATAACCATCCACTAACCCTTACCAAGTGATGCTCTTATTTAAAATGGTTGAAGAAAGGTCTGAGGGACTTTAAGGATTTGTTTAGGCCTAAGGGATGAGCCTCTTGGGACATAATTAGACATAGGTATCATATTATTTCTACACAACATAGGACTTATTCCATGGTTATGAAAACACTTAGGGACTATAACTTAGTGAATCATCATGACAATGATAATGAATTCTAGGAAAGTATTAAATGGATCAAAGGGCCTCCCCTTCATGAGTTCTTGACCAAGATATTTATATTACACTTTAATCTACCCATCCCCTATGTTTATTATTTAATCATGTGTGGAATGTCTATGACTCCTACCATAGTAGGGCTTTTAGATTTCAAGTTATTTGGGCTTCATGATTGAACCAAAAAAAGCTTATTTTAGATGGTTATTGTATAATAAGCTAGCCATTAGTGAATTTATTCAAAATGTAGGGATTTTCCCCCTTTTGTCTTGTGTTTAGTGATTTAGATTCAATTTAACATCTTTTATTTTCTCAGCAATATGCTACTAGGATTTGGAAATGTTGTCTTTATAGTTGATCTATTATTTTTTTACTATGAAGTTAAGTGGTTTAATATTTCTTTTGGATATGTTTGTTCTATAAAGAAAATTCATCCATTTTTTCACAAATTTTTGTTAGTTTTCTCTACTAAGATTCTTTGGTTTATATGAAATAAAAGGAACCACGATATTTTTCAAGGTAGATCTAGGGTACTTACTGACTTCTTAGTTTAAGTCATTGTAAGAATTGTGGTTGTGCAAATATATCTATAATTGAAGATTACATAGAAGTAGTTATAGCACTTCCTTTAGACATGTTTGTTGAAAGTAACTTATGAATACATCCTGGACACTGGTAGCTATCCTAAATTTATCCCACACCCTAACTAGATCCTTTACCATCCTACTATGGTTGAGGTAACTATATCTAAATATGATTGGTCATGTATTAAAGAATCCTAATTTGAGCAAGAAAAATATCCAATTATTTCCTGGATGTACTCTTTTGATTCAAATAAGAATGACACCAAGTTTTGAATATATGCAATAAAAGATTGTATGGAACTCAATAGAAGTTATAACCCATCAAAACCCAATTTTGGAGTTAGTATATTAGTTAGGGAAGAAATGAACTTAAAAATTGGTGTTCTTATGGTGGATAATACTCTCACACAATAATATTCTAAGGTTTGTCTAGAGTCCCATTGGTTCCTAATTGAAGAGCAAAAATAGACATGGAAATTTTTCACGAGAACTTTCAAGAACTAACAATCAAGTTGGAAATATGGTGGATACAAGATGTATACAAGAGGTAAATGAAGTAAATTTTATCAAAGATAATAGTTTTAGTCCTCTTTTGGAAAAAAATGACATATACTTCCCACCAGAGGATGTGACTAAATATAATTCTTAGAAGGGACCTAAGGTAACACATTAGCTAGGACTTGATATGGAAAATCTAATTTTTTTGTTGTAATCACTAAAAATTTGAATGGATAAATTTATTTGTGGGTGACATTATCATTTTGTTGATATTCTAGTTTTTTTTATTGGTTTCTATTAATTCCTGTTATATGAGGCTTTTCTATATTGACATATCAGTAAATTTAGTAAAACTTTGATAAATGGTTGGATGTTGACATTTGAATACATATATGGTAGTACCACTATTTTTCACCCCTAGGTGATTTAGTTTTTTTAATGATATTTCAATATAAAAAAAATTAATTTATTCAATTGTTAATGATATTTAAATATAAAAAAATTGCTTTATTCAATTTTTTAAGAAGGAAATGTCATGAATTATGTTAAGAAGAATAATTAATTGGTTTTAAGTTATTTTAGACATTAAATGTAATTTAGGTTTCTACATTTTCCCCTCTTTGAAACCTTGACTTACTAAAGCAATATTATTTTGAAGAATATTAGAAGTAGAGAATTGATGATTAATAATAAAAAAGTTGCCCCAAATGAATGAGAATGAGTGTGATGACCCCCCCTCAAGGGTTTGTGTGATAAAATAGACAAACACTCAAAATGAATTAAAATATAAGGATAAATTGGTTTGGACTAGCAAGAAATCAATTTATTATAATCTATATCAAACTTTCAAGATTTAAGTGTGTGTAAATATGTTACCCCTAGTTGATGAAAACTAGATTTTTTATAAAAAAAACAATATTTTTAACTATTCAAAGATGTCATGCTTAATTATTGATCATGGCATAAGGGTCAATGGAGTAGATGTGGGAATGATATAACCCAATGATAGTAAGTTGCAGATCCAAAAACAAATAAAATACTAGTTTTCAAATTGGAATCAAAATTTTATGGAGTTGATAATTGCAAGTTAGTGAAATGAATTTAGAGTAAGTGGATTGAGCTTGTCCTAAATTTAGATGAAAATAGATGAAGAGTGGGTATAATGGAGGGATGGGGGGTATAAAATATTTGGAATGGGTTGGAAATATAAATAGAAGAATTGGGGGTTTGAAATTCTTTGTTGCATTGTGATTTGGAGAGCTATTTGTTAGGAGAAGTTTATTGAGGATTTTTGATCTAAAAGGCTACCATAAAAAGGATAGTATTTCACACCATGTAGAGTGAATGAGGAAACATTAGTGACTTAAGAGGAGTGAGACTCCAATAAGTGAAGTGTTTCAATTTAATTTTTTCATCTGTTTACATTTATTAGGGTTTAAAGTAGTCAGAAAAATTACAAATGAACTATTTAAAAATTCGATAATGAAAGTTACAAATTTGTGAAACTAGACAATGAATTCATTTATTGAAGGTGATAAATTGTTTGAGGGGTAGAAATAGATTAGAAATTGTGAATTTTTAATTCTATAGTTATGAAATCATAGAACATAGTAGTGTATTCATTATAATGAGTGGAGAAATCATTATAGGGGGAAAATTAAATAGGGAAATGTGAAATTGAAGATTCAAGGAGATAAATTATATAATTAAGTGGAAAAATAAAAAAATAGGTAGTAAAAATGCACTAGAGGGAAAATTTGATAAAATTAAACTTGATTTCATCAAGATAGATTTTAAAAACATGAATTTGGAGGCAAAAATGTGATGTGTAAGAGGAAAAGAGGAAATTAGTAAAGATAAATAAGCATATTGATGATTTATATGATTGAAAATGGTTTTTTTATTTTTGGGTTGTGTTTTTCTAATGTGTTAAAGTATCGGTAGATGGATTATTATGTTGATAAATAGAATTAACTTGATGTTGATACATTTTATTTGTAGGAGGTATTACCATTTTTTACTACACAGGAGTAGAGGCCTACCACACTAGAGTAGATTATTGGTTTCACTAAGTATGAGTTTGTGGTTATAGAGGCTACTAAGTTATTTTACATTTCAAAAATAATAAATATTTGGGAAAATAGGGATCTATTGACAATGTTTATTAAGAGATAGCATAACAAGATTAGTACTTTTCACCTACATACCAAGGAGATCATGATGACCCCAAAGGATGTGTATTAGATTTTGGGTAATTTTATATGAGGGAGATGAGTATAGTGGGGGTAGGGTCCATAGAAGACCAAACTATATAGGATTTTGGTGATGGATTGATTATAATTATGAGAGGAGTAAATATTGACTATTTCACCTGATTGGAGATGGATTCCTTGACCATGGTACTTATGGCTATTATCAGTGGCATTATGCTACTTGATATGAGTGAGATACTATGTCTGATTAGTTTATTAGACATTATCAGAGACATGATGGATATGGGTGAGTGGTTTGCATGGGTTCCATGCATTTTAGTTCATCTATACAGGGACTTACACCATGTGGCATATACTAATGGGAGGGAGATTGGTCCATCCACATTATTATAGGTTTGGTACTAGGAACACATAATGGTAGAGAGGACCATTGGTCATATGATCACTCATTTTATGGATGAGTCATTAGCATATAAATGGCATATAATTATTAGTACACAAAAACCACATTTAGGTGATCTAGAGTTCTACATTGGGGTAATAGATGAGCTAGGTGATGATCAGATCATGTGGAGACCATACTAAGATATTATATTATAGTGGCCTTAGGATGACTTTTATATGGATTATATGATGAGCCAATGTTATATTATTAGGGTTTATGATTACATTATATAGAGATATCACCCTGTTATGGTGATGAGGCATTTTTGGATTAAACAACACATTCCAACATGTCCACATATCTTTACACAATCTATTAAGGAGAGAGTATAGTGGGGGATGATGATTTATATAATAATAGTAGACCACAACTAGTCATAGTTATAAACAATGAGATGGAGTGATCATCAAGTTATTATTAATGCAATATTAGTAGATGGTTAGATTGGTGGGCTTGATAGCAGCTATTGAGATTGATGGTACCATATGCACCACCACCTACATAGAGATAAAGATTGATTACTAGTTTGAGTAGGCATCAATGAGGTATATTTTTGGGAGCCTAGATTTAGATAACTATTATAAGAGATAGGGGATGGAAATGAGGGTGAGGTAGAGGGTATGTTTGAAACATGATTCATCTACATGACATAGAGATTATGGGTATTGAGGATGTGGAGATTTTGTAAGAGGTAGGTGTGGATGTGGATATAGAGATGAGAGTGGATACGAAGTAGGTAAGTGGAGAGGATACTCCACTAATATTCATTGATAGTGAGGGTGATAAGGATGGAGAAGGCATAGTTATGAGTTTTGGACATGGCACACATACATATAGAAGGGATATGGCTAGTCCTTCATGCATAACTAGAACTTGGGAGGAGCAAACATTGGTTGAAAAACTTCATAAGGAGATCTAAGCTCATGATGGGGAAATTCTAGGGTTACACAGAGAGGTATGTAATTTAAATGGGGTTGTATTTAGTAAAGGAGGTTATGAAGTTGAGATTAAATGATTATAAGTTGAGTTTGATAGGCTATAGGATGAGGTTAAGAGGATGGAGAGAGAGGGTATTACAATTGCACTAGGAGTTATAACACATAATGTGGAGACACAAACTCCATATTATACAACATTTACATAGTAGTATAGATAAGATATATATATATATATATATATATATATATATATATATATATAGCTAGGACAAAGCTATCAGAGGCTAGATTTTTATTGGTAGGATAAGGTCAGATAGCTACACTAAATAGGGTTATGAAATCCATGTAGTAGGCCACATATTACAAGATTTTATATGAGGAGGTTATTCCATGCACATAAAGGGAACCATATATCAAGAAGTGCTCTTTTAGGAGATCTATGTCAGGGATATTAGTGCAGCCTATAAATTCAAAGAGAACTTTAGGGTAGGCTACATAACATGTGATGGGTCCACCACAAGGCACATCATGGCATAATAAGTTGAGTTTGAGACCAAAAACTTCATTAGAGGGATAGGTGAGACATGACACAGTGTTTTGATGATGGTTATATCAATGTATACAAATGTTTGAGATGTATTTATTTGTATAGACACACCTTATTTACACACACATACACACACACACATGATTTTTATGAGACTTATAGTATGTGGATGGACATTATGGACTGTATATGTACTATTTATGATTGTTATGCTTTATTTATGCATGTTTGATGGATAAATGGATATGTAGAGTCCTATTTATACTTCCTACATTTTGATTCACATTAGTATATATTAATTCTTCGTATCATTTTATTATGAATTATGACATGTATGATTTGACTTTATGAATGTATGGATAATGATTGTATATAGTTGTTTTGTTTTATGATAGTTCTTTGTATTATATTTCTAACAATAATGAGTATTTGAATACCCTGACGTTTAATATATCTTAAAAAACATTAACGCCAATGATATTGAACAATCATGATGAATGTTGATGTTTTAGGCATATAGACTAAAGATAGAAAAAATATGTAAAAGCAAAGTACATCATGATATAAGTAAATCATAACAATAATATTGTTCAATTCACAAAATAATATTTAAACACATCAAAAAAAAATTAATGTAAGATAGAAAAACATAATTATTCTAGATGACAATGATATAATATTGGTAAAATAAACACTAATGAACAAATAAACAAACAAATATTGAATATTCAAAAGATTAAATGAAAACACAATGATGGGAAACCATTAAGAGGACTAAAATTTTTATAACCAAGGATGGTTAAATCAACATAATGAAAAATTACCAAGTGAGTGGTTTTGAAAATTAGAAAAATATAAATAACCAAATGAATGGTTAGAGATAAATAACAAACTTAATCATTAGGGATAAAGAAGAGATGAATAACCAACTTAATGGTTAAATATAAACAAGACAACAATGAAACACCAATGAATCAAATAGTGAAAACTATAAGCAAGTAATCAATACTTGAAAAGATACAACAAAAGGCTTAACATCTTAAGCAAGGGTTTGAGACATTTGTATCCAAAAGTTAGGCTAATTACCAAACAAATGATAAAAAAGTATATGGATGAATAAATCCATTCTCAAGGAAATGGATGATGGGGAAAATGGTGGATGATTTGAATTTAGAGACCCCACATCTCTAAGTGTTGCGTACATAATCCACCCTAGACAAATTCCATGTGGGGATATCAGGCCAGATGTACTTCTCCCAATACATAAAGAGATGATAAAGTGGGTAAATAATGGAACATTAAGTGTTTGACAAAAAATATGTGTGAATGACCCACCCAATAAGTGTGAGTGAATGATGTTGGAAGATAGGTAGATATTCTTGGTAAGTACTTGACGTGTAGTTTGGGATGTTTTTATCATGTTTTAAAAAAATGTGTTTTTGGGTTTAAAATAGGTAATATAAAAGGCATTTCATCTATCATCAGTAAGGACACAAGTTTACAATTAGAAGTATCAAACCTTAAGCTAACATGTTATAGGGCAAGCTACAAACAAGTGACAAATGACTAAGATGGAAATATACAAACTACTAAAACATATACCCCCATGTAAATAGGGTGAGTATAGACAATGGATTACACATAGCACTAGAAACCTATTTTTCACCATGGTACTCACCTAAAGTGATAGTAAACTAGTTTTTATTTATGGATGATCTATGTGGTTATTATTTTTTTTTGGCTTTTTCTAACTTTTTTTTACACTTTTAACTTTTGATTTTTTTGATTTTCTTTTTTTTAACACCTAGTATATCAATAACATCATATAGGAGAAGTTTAGGCATAAAATCGCTTAAGGTGCATGTTCATTGGTTAATGAAGCTACTCTCAATTATATGTAGATAATCTATAAGCCCATAATCCATAGTTATAAATCAAAACATATGGTCACAAATAATTAGGTTCAAATTTTCCTTTCTTTTCTCTTTTAACATTGGTATTGCATTGGTTTTGTTTAAGAATAAGATCTCTGATTTTAAACTCCCTAGAATTTATCCGCTTGTTATATTTATGGAGAATGTGATTGTGTTAAAATTAAAAATGGTTTAAAGTATTAAGCTATTTCTCATCTAGAAGATTAAGTTTACTAAGTCTTGAAGTATGATAGGATTCTTCATCAATGATTTGTTGTAAGGATATATGCAAAGATGGAACCTCAACTTCTATTAGTAGAATATACTCACTTCCATATACAAGGGAATAAGGGGTTACCCCCATGGGTGTGTGGATGATAGTTTTGTATGACCAAAGGATTAGATATAGATGCATATGTTAGTTATGACCAACTTTATTGATAGCTCTTTTAAGGATGCACAAAATGTTTTTATTGGTTACCTCAGCTTGGTCATTACCTTGCAGGTAGTAAGGACTGGACCACTTATGCTTGATGTGGTAACTTGTAAAAATAGATTTAATATCCTTATTATTCAAAAAATTTCCATTATAAAAAATGATATTGGAAGAAATACCAAAGCGGTAGACAATGTGGTTTAAAATAAATTTGGAAATTTGCTTTCAGTGACATAAGGGGCATTACCTCGACCCACTTGGTAAAGTAATTTTTTATCATTGTAATATGATTATGTCCATTAGAAGAACTAGGATTTATTTTTCCAATGAGGTCTAATCTCCATGTGTAGAATGGCTAAGGTGTTATGATAGTTTTTAGAGCTTATGATGGGCTATGGATAAAGTCCCCATGTTTTTGATAAGGTATGCATTTATTAATAGGCAAATGAATTAGATTATATTGTAGGCTAATAATAACCTAATCATAGAATCTTATTTTCAAGGACCATGCCACTAGAATGTGCCCCACATATTCCCTCATAGACTTATCTAATTGTAAAAGTAGATTTTTTAGAATTTAAATAGCATAAAAGAGTTCCATCATAGCCTCTATAGTATAGGGTGTTATCAAGGATGGTGTGGTGAGAGTTACATTAGATAAAGGAATTACATTGATTAGGGGATAAATTATATGGTATTATATTATTATCAAGGTAATTATAGATGTCAGAGTACCAGGGAGAACCACCTCATAAACCATTTTTGAATTAGTTGTATCATAAGTTGATATCATTAAAAATTCAACCAAAAATTTGTTATGCTTTATGCTTAAATCAAATAGGAAACCAATGGTATCCATAGCATCTACTTCCTTATTGTTTATTCTTGACACTTGTTCAAATTGGATTAATTCAAAAGATAAATTTAAACTATCCACTATTCACTTGTAATGGATCAACTTATTATTACGAGCTTGAAATTCATTGGTTATTTGATTAATGATAAGCTTAGAATCACCAAAAAATAAGAATATGTTGGATTCCCCATTACATTACCATTTTGAGACCTATTATAATACCTTCATACTCTATTATGTTATTTTTTCAATGGAATTCAATCTTGAAAGCTTTGGGAATGCATTCCCCATCAGGTGTGACCAACAAAATGCCTACCCTCGATTCATGATTGGTAAAGGAACCATCAAAGAAAAGTTTCTAAATTAGAGACTCATTTATGGACATTATTAATTCATCTAAAAACTATGAAATAATAGGTGATTTGTCATTAAGTAGTGATTCAGCCAATACATTTGATAAAACCTATCTTTTCAATACTTTTTTATTACCATACTCCAAATCAAACTCACTAAGAAGAATAACCCACTTAGCCATCCTATCGGTTAGATCTATTCTTGATAGAAGATATTTAAGAGGCTCTATCTTAGTAATAATATTGGTTTAATTGTTGAGCATGTAATGTCATAGTTTTTTTGAGGCAAAAACAACTATTAGACATGTCTTTTCTATTTGAGAGTAGTTTAGTTCATAAGATATCAAATTTTTACTTAAGTGATACACTACTCTTTCTTTCCCATCATCATCATGCTATGTTAATAATGCTCTCAATAAAAATTGAGTAGCTAAAATGTATAATAAAAAAGGTTTACCAACAATAGGTGTCAATAGTATTGGTGGGTTGGAAATATATTATTTAAGATTATTAAATGCTTTTTCACAATTCTTATTCTAAGTAAAAGGAGTGTCCTTCATCAAAGAAAGGGTGAAAAATGTATGCAAGTTAGGATATATAATGCTTGATTTCTTGAATTTTTCCTTGTAGACTTCTATATTGTTTAAGATTCTTAGGTGGAGGCATATCCATGATAGATGAAACTTTAGAGGGATCAACTTCTATACTGAATTATGAAATAATGAAACCTAATAACTTTCTTGATGTCATATCAAACACACATTTATTATGATTCAATCTCATGTTATACTCTCTCATGCATTCAAATATACAAAAAAACAAGTGAGGGTGTTCTTCTCTAGATTTGGACTTTCGAAGGATATCATCAACATTGTCTTTCATGATGTCATGAAACATGTCATGAAAAATGATAGTCATTGCCTATTGATATGTAGCTCCATCTTTTTTCAAACTAAAAGGCATTACTTGGTATCAAAATGTTCCCCATGGTGTTTTAAATGCAATTTTGTGTTGGTCTTTAGAAATAATTTTGATTTTATTATAAACTAAAAAACCATCCATCAAAGATAACATCTCACGACTTGTAGTTGAATCTAAGATCATGTCTATATTTGGAAATGGAAAACATTTTTTAGACATGCTTTATTGATGTCATATAAATTTTTGTAAACTCTAATCCCTTCTAGTTTATTTGATACTAATACTATGTTGGATATCTAATCTAAATAATCAATAGGGTATATAAAACCAATAACCAGTTGCTTCTTCAATTCTTATTTCACTAGTAGTGCAATCTTAGGATACATATGATAGAATTTCTATTTGAATTGTTTAGCATCTAAATGTACCACAAGGTGATGTACTACTAATTTTGGATCAAGCCCTGGTATATTTGCATAAGACCATGAGAATACATCAAATAATTTAGGAAGAAAAAGTTTAAATATGTCCCTTTCCTCTTGAGTAAGAGATATTACAAGTTTAACAATTTTAGGATCCTCTTCCATGCTAATGTTCATAGGAATAGTTTCTTTAACAATGAGATTTGATTCATCTTTATAATTTATGGGTGGTGAAGGAAGACGAAAATCTTCCTTGAAGTCTATATGATTTGATGTAGAATTTGAATTGATCAATTTTGATGTAATTTCTATTCCCCGAAGTATGTTGAATCATCTAATTAAATTAAAAACCCTTTCTCATGATCACTTGCTAGGATTTGATCCCTTATTTTCAAGAATTAGGAAATAACCCCATCACTCTAAAAATGATCAAGATAATGTATTACATGGTGATCCCCCTTTATGAGGGATGGATATGCAAGATCAAGTGTAAGAATGGCATTTTCATGAAAAAGGTTGGTGAGGTTAAGGTCTTCAAAGCAGCTAAGTACAAAACCCATCCTGCTATCTAAATAATCATCATCTGACTCACTAGAAAAGTCATTTTATAAAAGTGTGAGATGTGTATTGAGTGGATTAACTACTATACCTTGTTTGGATTAAGTTTATTTTATTGTGATAGTTTTTATGGATCCTTGCTCATGGAGGTTGAGGCCTTTACCCTTATAATTCATGATGTTACACATGATGGACTTAGCAACGAGATATTTGTTATTAGAAATGAAAGTAGCTTGTTCATCAAAATAAATCCAAGAAGGATTGAAATCTTTGATATGTTCATCTGAAAGGAAACCACCTTCTATAAATCTTGTCTTACCAAGCTTCTTAACCACTCTATTATTGTTTTAATGGTGGGGCCTACCATAGTTATTTGTATCTGTATGAGTTGTACTTGTGTAGTTGAAATCTTGAATTATATACTCATTCATTCCTTTAGCAATTATCTTAAAATGGGATGAATTAGATGAGGATTATTTATAATTGGGTGGTGGATTTAAAATTTTCTCAATAAAAGGATGATTTAAAGCTTGATCTGCATACTATTGATTTGAATCTTGCTCTGATGGTTGGTTGGATGTTTTTATAGTGGAATCCTTTTTAATAGAGATGGAGGTAGTTGGTGTAATAATCCATCCACCAAAAGGAGGTGTTTGAAATAAAATTTCTAGATGGACATAGTTTTCAAGTGAAGGATAGTCCTCAATGAGAGTAAAGTTATCATTCATAACTAGTAAATAGTTTGATTTTTGGTATTTACTTCCAATATCTTGTAATATTGGAAGGGTTAAGGATCACCTTGTATAGTAAATTCTATGCTTGAATGGGAAAAATTCAAACATTAGTGTATGGTGGATGGGATGAAATTCATGGATTGTATCCATGGATATCCAAGAAGTATGTTATATGGTAGATCAAGATCAAGGACATGAACAAGAATTTATTTAATAATGGACCCCACCATCAAAGGAAAATAGATTATTCCTATATATTGTCACTATTTATTATCATATGCCTTTATAGTAATAATGTTCATTTTTAAAATTGTTATTGAATATTCTAAGTGTTTTATAAGTCATAATGTACATATATTTAGTTCTAAACCATTGTCTATAAAAAACATTTTCACCTTGTGCCTAGAGGTGATAATCTCTATGTATAATGGGATATTATGATCCAATCCTAAAGGAGAGACATCATTATGATCAAATGTTACTTGATTATTAGTGGAAAAATAACCTATTAACACTTGGATTGATGTCTTAAGGGATGCTTGACTCATGAATACCTTTATATAATATATCTTTATACATAGGAGATGTCTTGAGAAGGTCTAATATTGAAATATTTTCTGGTATCTTCTCAAGATGGTTAATAATGTTGTAAATGTGTTCAACATTAGAGGATGATGCACTTAGAATGGTAAGATTTACACACCTTATGGTAATGGTGCATTATTGTGATGGAAAAGTAATGATATTGATGTGGTTATGAATAAAATTTCTGTTATTGACTATAGAATTGAAAGGATGACTTGCCTGATTAACATTACAAGATTTTGGTTATTTTTATTTTTATTTCTGGTTTCCTTTTCCCTAATCATGACTAGGGAATGGATCTTGGTATATCCCTAATTTTTGGTTGTTAGATAGTTTGGATGGTTGATTTTTGATTTATATGTCTCCTCTATCAATGAGGTCTTAAACATAGTGTTTGAGGTGCATACACATATAAGTAGAAAGTCCTTTGATCATATGGTATTCATAATACTCATCTTCTCTATACCAGTCATGTTTAAGAACATTTTAATCAAAGGGTTTAGTGATATGCCATGTGATAATGTTTGTGTGAGCTAAATTTTGAAAAACATTTTCATAAGTGTCACCAATTGAGTGAATTTATGCTTAGGTCTTCCTTTTCTAGGTTGTCCATTCGTAATAGTGATGTTATTGATTGGTTGAGTGTAAGTTTATGTTTGATGTTGAGGGTTTTAAATCTATTTTACATCATTCACATAATCTCTAACAAGGTTCTTATTCTTTGAAAATAATTTTGGATTTTATATTAGTTTAGAGGAATTATTATTATCTAGTTTAATTATTTTGATCACACCTTTATTAATTAATGTTATTTCTACTTGAACTCCATTATCAATGATTTAGGACCTTGGGAAAAGGAGTAAAAAATGTTTTTCCAAGTTTTAATTTAAATTATTCATGAATATGTATAAAGTTTAGTTTCAGGAAATGACCACATGAAATGAATTTCCATTATTTTCCATCTTTTTAAGAAGGAAGCAAATATTTTGTCATTACATTATTTGGTATTATGTAAATCCAAAGTGGTAAAATATTTTTTGATGTTATAAGAGAAGTGGAAAACACAATTTTTAGATATGTCCTCAAAGGTGAAAATATATCATTTTAGAAGGCATAAAAACCATTCAAGGGATTAGCTCCCAAGACTTTGTGGGAATAAACACAACATGTATTCATTGCTATAAGCAAAATATACACATGTATGATAGAAGCCAATTAAATGTTCTTTAGGATCCCCTTTACCTTTGTATTTATAAAATTTTGAGAGTTCAAAGTATTTTGTAAATGGTGTTGTCATTATAATTAAATCTTAAGTATATGAACAAATTTCCTTGAATTTGAACTATTTTTGCATAGAATAAGCACCATCTTGTAAGCCTTGAACCCAATCTTTGATGTTTTGAAAATCTTGTATAAGATATGGGGATAGTTGGTTCATTTGAATTGGTGGATAAATGAAATTGGAGGGTTGACCAATGAATTGGTTTGTGTTTTGTGTAATTTAATTCAGTTGTTAGTTTAAATTGTTTGGAGGTTGGTTGTTAAAATTAACATTTTGAGGGTTTGAAAGAGGATTGAAATTGCAGTTGTAACCAAATTTTGCTAAATCTGATTTTGGGTTAAAACTAAGGCTAGGGTTATTTGCAAATTTTATGTTTAGATTTGGTTGACTTGTGTTTGTGTTAAAGTTTGAGTTGGTTGGTTGATTATTATTGAATTTCATGGAATTTGGATTAGTGTTGTAATCAAAATTAGATTGATTAAACAAATTTGGATTATATTATTGTGGGTGCATGTTGTAATTTAAATTAAATGGATTAGAACCTAAGTTTGAATTAGAGTTATCTAGGTTTGGTTGGATTTGATTTTGTCTTGGACTATTTTGATTTTGGTTAAGGTTAAAATTAGGATTTATGTTTGGTTATTGAAGTTAAAGTTAGGATTGAATTTAGGATTATTCAAATTAGTTGGTGTTTGATTTTGTTTTAAAAAAGTGTTAGTATTTGGTTTGGAGTTAAATGAAGGGTTTGGATTATATTTAAAATGAGTTAGAGTTAGATTGGAATTTTTATTGAGACTTAGATTGGTTGAAATCAATCTAAGAATATTAGAATAAGAAAACAAATTTAGTAAACCACTATTTAAATTCATATTGTTGAGCGTGCATGAAGTAATGCTCAAACTAGGAGTATATGGTGGATTTAGTAATCTAGAATGAGTACTCAAGATTTGGTTTTGATTTTGATTGGTAATGATGGGTGAGCCTTGGAGACCCTAGTTGGGGTTGATTTGTGAGTTTGATTGAAAATTCAAACTCAGATTAATTTGACCACAACCTTATGAATTTGTATGTACATTTGAATTTAGTGTAGACAAATTTTGGTTGGTTAGACTTGAATTAGATTGGATGCCCATGTTCAATTTTGGATTGACTTATTGCATGATTGGTAAACTTGAATTAGGATTCAAGTTTTGATTGGTTGGGTGAATGATTGGTGAGTTTGAAGGCATGGTCAAACTCGAATTAGTTGGATAAATATGTGAAGGTAAATTAGGATTCACATTCACATTAAGGTTACCAAAAGGATTTGTTGGTTGATGATATTGAAAGTACATAATCTCTTGGTTACCTTAGGTTGCATTAATTTCTATGGAGAATCCATGGCTTGTTAGAGATGATTCTTCACATAATATAGTTTTCTATTTACCTTGAGAGACTTGGGGATTAGATTGTGAGGATGTTACAAGGGCATTTATACCCTACAAATAACCTTGAGAGGTAGATTAATTAGGATTGGAAGATGAAGATTATTTGTTTAAAACCAAGTATTATAAGTTTTGCACATCAAATTTAGATGGAAATTTTTCTCCAAAGCCCAAGGCTTAAATCAAGACTTGTTCTTATTTGATAGATATATTGATCAAAGGAGGGTGATGGTTGGAAAGCTTTGGGGATACCCTCATATTGGTAAGTCCCTCATTATTATTCTTGTTCTGTGACTTCATGTATTTCTACATGATGCTCTTGACCATTGAATTAAAATAGATCATTATTGAATGGCTCAACCCTTGAATTTAGGTTGTTAAGCATGGTCATTTTCCTAGTGATAGGTGAAATGACTAGGATAAAATAAAATGACTCAAATCAATGGAATATCTAAAATAAAAACACTAACCAAAGTGATAGAAAAATTATGATTCTTAAACTAAGTACTTTAATTTTTTTAAGGAAAAGTTTGATTTTAGGATGTCTTCATAGATTTAAAAACTTAGAATAATTTCATTTACAAACAAGGATATTTTATCATATGGTAAACACAAGGAAACAACAAATAAAGTATTACTTTACATAGTCAAGTAAATGCATAGAAAGGTGAAAAACTAGGATAAAGGTCTTAAACAATGTTTGGGCCTTCCAATGTCACTTACACATCTATGCTTTCATCCATGGCTTAATATTTCAAGTCACTAAACATGAAGGATCCTACCATTCCCATGGCCCATTGATTTTAGTTTTGAGGGTGTGTGGAAGGTAGCTTCTCAGTGTTAACTGTTAATTGATGCATCAAATTCAAATGACAAATAAGGTTTTCCTAGGATTAAGGTTTGAAAAATATTATCTAAGGGGAGTACTCTAATATACCTTTTGGTACATTGAGGCCTAATTCCATGGAAGACATAGATAGAGTGGATGTACACTATTGGGTGTTCTCCCAAAATTTTGAACATAGTCATAGGGATTTTAATGTGTTGACAATTAACAATATTGTATTTCAAATAAACTATTGAAACCTTGGGTATTAGATCATGAAATCCACTCACATCATGATATACTTAGCAAACACAACTACTTAGGAAATTTAAATAATTGGATCTTAATTTATATATCCTACTAGTACATGAAGTTTGACCTATTACATGGTGGTGAAATCCATGGTCAATAGAACCCCTAGAAAAAGAATTATAAGTTTAGTGTTTATTTATAATTTCTAGGTATCATCACCAATGTGATTCCAAGGAAAGAGTATATGAAAACACAAATTAGATAAACACGAAACTTATGAAATTATTTTTTATTCTTAAGTATCATCACCAACATGATTCCAAAGGAAGAACATAAATAATTTCATAACACAAACAAAATGTTGAAACAAAATAATAACTCTACACCAAATGTGAATTAATTACTAGAAACTTTGAAAAATTGAATTGAAATGTTAGTATCAAAAATAAAATAATTTGGTTTTTGTTTTATCCCTTTTGATAAATTTATTTGACAAGCATTCTAAAAATAATTAGCTAGTGTGTTTGTTTGAGCTTAGAGTCAAGGTAACCTACAATGGATTAAATAAAAATCACAAAAAACAACACAAAAATTAGCCTTTGTTACAAATTCATAGTTACACTGTAAAACATAAAAGTGAAATTGTAAATGGTTATACACAAAATAATAGAGAATGCAAGAAAACATAGGAAAATGAATGTCTAGTTATAAAACAATTTCGCAATTAATCTTATCAGAAAATTTGATACAATTACCTATTTTTTTAGTCTAGAATGATGAATTCATAGTTGATAGAAATAATTTCATTGGTATAAATGATGATTTTGTTTCTAAAAATCATAATTTCATTATTTTAGATGACAATTTCATGGCTAAAGTTAATGATTTCACAGTTTGGCCTACACAAGAAAAAACATAAGAGGACAATTTCATAGTTTTAAGATGACTTTGTGGCTAAATTTAATTATTTCACAACCAATTAAAACAAATTCATAGTTTGGAATAGTGATTTCACTAATAAGTTCACCAAACTCATTATTTCCCTATAATAGGGAGTTATAAAAACTTTAAAACACTGACAAAAGCAAAAATCAAGCATAAAAATAATGGTAAAAAAAATAGTAAAAAACCTCTAGAAATATGATAAAAACAATTTCACAGTTATGGGTTAAAATTTCATAATTAATGTCTTCAATTTAGTAGTTACACAGTAGTCATGCATAACCAAATAGAAAATACCAAAAAAAGACTTGTAGCTTCAAACAATACTTAGAAGACCAAGATTATACGCATATCTAAAATAAAAAAAAACAAGAATAAAATCAAAAATTATTTATAAATGTAATTATGATGATTATGAGATGAAAAAAATGAGGGAATGTCCCATCGAGCATGCCAAAATGTATTAAATAAAATCTATAAATGTAAACTAAACTAATAAATCATAATCTAAACTATCTAAAACTAATCTAGAGTTATTAACAAAAGAAATAAAAACAAAATTATACCTTAGTTTAAAAATATTCTTCCATTGTGATGTATATTTGATTACCTCTATTTGAAATTTGGTTGATCACTCTTCCAATGCAAGATAAAATAGGTAGAGTTTTGGTGCAAAATGTTATTTGATAGCTTTGATTCACTTTCATATCACTTGTGATTTTGATATCACCTCATTATCATAAGTCAATATGATGAAAGTGATGGATTTCATGCTTAACTATATATTTTTGGAGAAAATATCCAATGGTGGAGGATTATTTATATATTTTAAATGATCCAAATAATCTAAGATGGCTAATGAGTCCTCATCTGAGTATGATGAGCATTTAAAATAGTTGAGAGAAACATGGAAATGGTTAATTGAGCCACCAATAATGAGTCAAAATATTTTAAAACTCAAGGGATGACTCAAAGTAGGTTGAATAAATTGTGGGATTGGTTGGAATGAGTCAACATGTGAGGGAGATTAAGGTGGAAGATGTTGGGTGAGGTGTAAAATCCAAATTTAATATAAATATGAATTAAATATGTGCATAATTAATTTAATTTGATTTATTTAACTTTTTAAGAAGATAAATGTCATAAATTATGTTAATAATAATAATTAATAGGTTTTAAGTGCATTTCAACACTAAATGTAATTTAGGTGTCTACATATCCATTTCTCCCATCGGGAAATTGTAAGGGTTTAAGGAGGGTTTTAGGTAACCTAGTTTCTTAATGATTATTCATAGCCTATAGGGCATCAATTATTGAAATAATTAAAATAAAAATAAGTAAACAACCCCATTAACACTCCCCAATGAGCTAAGAATATCATGCATCTTCTCATCTTGGGTGACTAGGTCTGCAACTGCAGACTTGAGAGAGAGAAATTTGCATGGGAATGCACCTAATTATTTGGTTTGAATTTGAAACATTTATTTTGGGTTTTTTCCATGTCTTATGAGGTATCCACATTCTTAAATCAATTAATTACCCTTTCAATCTACTTGAAATGCTTCAAGCTCAAAACTAGGGTTTATTCTTAGTTGCATTCAAGTGACCCTAATAGGCTTACTTGAGCACTTTCCTTCCTACCCAATGAGCTAAAACTCATGAAAAAATATTATAACATATTTTATACCCTATTTATACTCTTAAATCCTTATAACACTTATATAATTTAATTTTTTATACATAGGCCTGTGTATGACCAATTTAAGCTCTTTAGGCTTAATTAGACTTCTTGCCAATTTAATTATCTTAAGTCTCCTCAATAAAACTCTATGAGGGTCTTGTTATAATTTATAATGTATTTCATGTGTTATTTTATTTAATTTACCTTTTCATACCTCTAGACATCCCTCCAACACCACATAGTTCATGTTTTCCTCATTCTACACAGGTATATTCTCAATGGGTCTGAATTACTACTTTGAAATGAAAAATCATAAACCCCATAAATAGTGAATACATGAGATAACTTGGATAAAGTATACATTTATATACCATTTTGGTAATGTGAAACCAATCCCACATTGGTTTCTCAGGGATCATGTCTTCTCATCTAATATCCTCTCCTTTAGGTCTCACAGTCCTAGTATGTCTTCATTAGGTTTATACTACCGCTTTGAAGTGAAACCTATTAAATTTAAAAATTAATGCATTAATGGGACCAAAAAAACTCATTCCATATATTATACATCTTTACCTCATCTCTTACAACCTTAGGATTCATGCAAAACCTATTCATTTCTACCATAAGCCTATAGGTTTGTGTTTGGATATGTATCAATTATTATGATTCTACCTTGATATTTTCACAACATCTCAACATTTTATCCTTATTATTATAATGCTTATAATCTTTTAAAAAAATTTCCAAACCTTCCAATCACTACAAAACCATTCTTTCTTACCTTAGTTTGTATCAATCCACATTCAGACCTATAGGTGGTAACTTGATCTTGGAGTATCTCCTTCTTCCTCACATGAACTAAGTTTATTTTATTAGATGGTCTAATGATAGGTGGATTGAAAAAAAATCCTCATTAAGGACCATATTAATGGTATAAAATAGAATAAATATCAAACACTTCCACTTTCGTGTACAAACCTATATTTACCTATCCATTCAAGAATTATGAAGTTTTATTAAGAGAAACAAGGCCAAAACCTTCATGACCTATTGTCTATCACTTAAATTGGTTGTTAGAAATATTTAATGAATAAATGAGTTTTCTTGGATACTATTTTAGTGAATAAAACCCAAAATATTCAAATACCCTTCCTAGAGTTTGTTGAAACATGCATGCCACCCATCTAAACTAAAGGTTTTTCTCTTTCTGAGGATCACACATACCAATTAGGTGTTTGAAATAGTATGAGGGATATAATGACATATTTTATTAACTCATTCAATCTTTAATTTCCATATAATAATTTTAAAATGCCTTAAATTTTTTCAAAATTGACCATATTTGGATGAAGAGGGCAATTTTGACTACCTGAACTCTTAACAATTATTTATAAAGGAGGATCCATCAATTTGAAAAATGTGCAAATATATTTGAATTTTATAAGGACCAATATCAACCACCAATATCATTCCATCCAACTCTCTCTCTCTCTCTCCTCTACACACCAAGTGAAAACCATTGACCATCTTGGGACCACCAAAGAAGTTGATAGGAGAGAAAAGAAAGTTTTAAACTTTTTTGTGACCTATATATCATGCAAATGCTTGGTTTGAGTATGAGGGATATGGAGGAGTCCATGGATGTTATTTGAGATGAAATTCATTTTGAAAACCTGCATGGAAATCACTTTCTTTACATGGCTTAGTATTAAAGGTTTCACATCAATGAAGTTTTAATCAAGCAAACAACATAGTCAACTTTCCACATCACTATCATACACAGTCAATTGAGTGAGGTGTGTGAAGGTTTTGAGAATGTTCATAGAGGTGTCATTAAGATTTTAAATAAACTAAACATATTATTGTAACATGAGACATCAAATTAAGCTTTCCAAATGACATATGACTGACTGTGATAACTAGTTCAAGCTTTATACACGGTCCTGCACCATTGATGTGCACCTATAAGTGCCCTACAGGAGATTGATAATGTTGAAATGAGGACATTGTAAATGTTTGAAGTCTTTCAAGGTTATAAATATCAATCTAAAGATTTATAAGAGGTCTATAACTAGTTGAAGAGCCTTACAATATGCACATGGTCCATATCTCTATTCACTACCCTGAGTACTGAAAAGTGCATCTATAGGTGGCACCAATAGAATCTTGAGTTTATTTCATGAAGGTGTTTAAGAATTTTGGATATCCTCATAGAGGTTGAGGAGTTAAAAATGTTGTAATAATCAAGTTTGAGGTCATAGAGTGGCAAGCAGACTTGAGAAGTTAGGTTCAAGTTACAAAGTTGTTTTAGGGACAAGTTACCTTAAAAACTTTGAAATAGAGCCTTGCATATTTTTGGTGATATCACATAATGAGGTGATATGGAGTCTAGATGAATTTGAATGCCTCTATCATGAAGTCCTATCATAAGAGTGATGTATTAACCAAAGAGAGTGAATGCTTGACTCCAAAGATTGATGTAGATGAGGTTCCCAACTCATGAATTCTCCACTACAGGTTTTAGTGTTTACTATAATACTTTAAACTTCAAGTGACCTTATAGTTTAAAGTGGAAATATAGGAACATGTCCTTATGATAAGTATATTTATTAAAGTTGAGGATGGTACTAATAGATGAGGGAAAAATTGAGGGAGATGAAATCTAGGGTTTTAACTCATATCACAACCTATAAGACCTCCTTTTATCCCAAGAAAGTACACCTATAGGTTTCAAAGAGAAGTGACATGTTAGAACCCAACTATTGAGTGCTAGTTTCAAGATCTAGGTAGTATATGAGTATATTTCACTCATTTAATGAGACCAAATGATTTCAAGAAAGAATATAAATGAAATGGAGTATTCATAACATTATACAGTTGTCTTTTTGAGCCTCATAGCATTCATATATAGTCAATTGTAGGATGATAATGTACTATAACATAAATAGTCTAGATGTTGGCTTAGCAAATACATGATATGAATCAGTATTAGTAACTATAAAGAGACATTCATGACTTTAAAAAAAATATAAATAGATATATAATGGTTTAATACAAAAGGTTCACCTACAGGTAGTCTCTCTCTTGAGCAAGAAATACAATACACAATCGACTTGCCAACTAGGCCTGTTAAGTTAAAATGTGCACATTGAAAAGTTTTGGTAGGGGTTGGATGATAAATATGTTTAAATACCCTAATAGTAGTAGTGAAAAATTCATGAAACTCTTAGATAATGGAAATAGTGCAAATAAGGGTTGTAACATGACAATCAATAGTTGGTACACAAAATCCTACACACAATGAGTTACATAGAAGTCTGTCTTAGGTTTTGGAATGTTTGGAGATGCTATTGATGAGATAAAACCCTAAAACTTTGTAAAAAGGCTGTCTATCACCTAATAAATCCTCCCATAGACTTTTTTTTCTTGATACAATAGGTGAAGTGCCCTCTATTTTGTCTTAGATAGAGGGCACTCCTAGATGCACATATCCTATAGGTTAATCATCAAGAAGGTAAGAATATGAGTTGAAAGGTGTTGAAACATTGAAATAAAAGTTAGGATAACTGTGTTAAAAATGAAAAAACATGACTAAATCCTCACAACATTGAGATACTAAATGGGTGGCCTAAACCCACATAGGTGCAGTCAGACCTACTAGGCCTTGACTAGGCCTAATGCCTAAAAGGGGTGTATCTTCATTTTTAGCATCAAGTGATAATTTTAGAGAATTAAATGACCTCCTTGGGGAGTTATAAGGTGTCTTTAAGCCTTTGGTTTATATGGGAGGTCATATATAGATCACTTCTTGATCAATAACATGATAGGGTGCACAAAATGCCTGGAAGAGCTCGAGAGACCAAGTTTGGAAGCTCACAATAATACAAATGTTTAACATGGGAGCCTAAGGAGTTAGGATATGTTAGAGAGGGTCCTAAATTTTCATTTTGTGGAATTTTTCTAAGGATTTAATTTCACACTTTTATGAACAATCCTTAAGGGGTAAAACCACTCAAAACACTCTAAAACCCTTGCTAAAGGTCTAATGGAGAAAATAAAGAAGGAAAGGCATCTAAGAGGGATAGTGTGATCCAAGTGGATCCATGTACCATTATATTTTAAAAATTTTTCAAATTATATTCAAATCATTTTCACATTGTAGTACTTGTCGAGAGCTTTTTAGCACTTTTTGTGGTTCAAAAAATGGAGTCTTGATGCTCAAGATATGGCTAGTTGAAGAAATCTTGCGATAGAGGGTGTCAAAAGTGACGTGGCACTATTGAAAACATGCCAAGTGGACCAATATCCACTTGACACATGGAAATATAATTTAGTGTAAAAAAATTTTGGTTTGTTGTTTTTATCCACGTGTTATTTGAAATTTTCAAACTTTGAAACAAGGTGCCAAAGAAATTTCCACATCACCCATGTCACCAAACATGCTTTGACCAAGCTCAAGTGTAGCCTAAGATGGTGCCTAAGACTTAGGCATTTGAAATGGGTCAAAATTGTCTATTTAAAGCATAAAAACTATCTTTCCCAGCAAATGTGAGACAAAACCAAGTCCAAAGGCACCAAAAAGGAGGGAAAACATTCAAAATTTCATGCTAAGTGTGCCCTAGAAAGAAGGCCAACCTTTTCCTCATGACATAGCACCTAGAAAGGTGGGAGGAGGTTTTGAACTCCTAACCTATCACCTAAAATGTTAATGCCTTGACCACTTCAGCCATGGAGGTTGAAGTGTTATAAAAGGGACTAATTTCTACTTGAACAGACACAAAAAGCTGACTGTGTAAAGAGATTTAAGAAGGTTAGAGTCTTGTTATTGCTTTGTATGGCCTTGGGCCATTATTTTCAGGTCTGAGAGATATTTTAATAGGAAAAAAAATATTAGAGAAGGTGAATTGAAGACTTGTATTGATTTTGGAATCCATTTGTTGCACAAAATTAATGAGGATGGTCTTCACTTCGAACGGACCCGGAGACATAGGCTATTGAAGCTAAACTCCGTTATCAATTTGCTGGTAAATTCTTTGAACTTTATCTGATTATTATTTAGTTTTGATCTTCATTTTATATCTAGTTTTAATTTCTTTATACAAAATTAAGAAAAAAAGTGAGAAATTGAAAGATCTCTTAAATGTGAACAAGTGTTTTTCGAATATACTACACTTGTATTTTCAGTTTATAGATCAAATTTTTGGTATCAGAGTGGTTGTTATTTAAAAGTGATTACTAGTGTATGTTGACAAGGTCTAACTACCAAAAGAGTGAAGGAAAACTCATTGAGTATAATCCAGAGATTGGTTTAAGGTGTGCTTCAAGGATGGCCAAAGAAGAGATGGAATCCAAACAAGCTTTCCGCCGAGCCTTCATGGACATGAGAATCATGGTTGAGGAACTATACCATGACAAACAAAGGAAATCCAAGAATGAAAAAGAAAGTGATTCATGAGAATCAAAAGGTAAAGGAACTAAAAAACCTCCTTCATCGAATGACGATAAAAAAAAGTGGAATCTCTCTCTTCACTAAAATTGGATAATAAGTTTAAATTACCAATGTTTAATGGCAAAGTTAATGCTAAAAAGTTGGATCATTAGGTCAAGCAAATTGAAGTTTATTGTAGGGATTAAAAGATTGCAGGGGATGAATCAAAAATTCATTTGGCTACTCTTCGTATGGGAGGCACAACTCTCATCTGGTGGGAGAGTAAGTTGAAGGAAGCCGAGCTTCAAAAAGGTAACTTGATTTCTACTTAGAATGAATTTATTGAAGAACTTAGAAAGCAATTCTATCCTTTAGGCTATATGCAACAAGCCATGATGGATTGGCAAAGTTTTAGATAAGGAAAAGGCCAAAGTGTTCAAAATTATACACAATATTTTAGGAAAAAGCTTTACTTTTGAATGTTCCTCTATACACACAAGAAACACTACTAAAATATATAGGTGGGTTGCATAGTTACTTAAGACATATGATTCTTATGTTCAATCCCACTAATTTAGATGCAGTATGTGTTGAAGCCACTCATTTAGAGGCTAGAGGAAAACAATCAAAAGAATATTTTCCTAAAGTAAAAATTAAGCAATCTAATGTTAAGCAATCCAAAGGGGAAAGTTCATCAGGAAAGGGTAAATAGAAATCCACTTATATTATTTTAAAAGAAGAAGAAATAAAACCATTTTGTAATCATTGCAAGAAAGATCATGATGAGTCTAAGTGTTGGAAACTACATCCTGAGTTAAGGCCTAAGAGGTATCAAAAGAAATAAAAGAAGGCTAATGCTATGGTTCAGGACTTAGGTTCAAATTCAGGTGATGAAACTAAGATCATAGCTATGGGACTACATAATGATTTTTCTCTTTTAGTTTCTAGCACTAATGCTACATCATATTCTAAATAGAATTATGTGCATGTTGATAAGAAAAGAAATGAATTGATCTATATTAGAGTTGTTTCAAAACATACTAAGATTGACACTCTATTTGATAGTGGTTCACAAGCAAATTTAATTTCTGAAGAGGTTGTTAAGAATCTAGGCATACAAACCAATCCCCATTCGAAGCCTTATTCACTAGGTTGGGTGTGTGACAATGTGAAGCTACAAGTCTCACAAGTCTGTAGGCTAAGGTTTGCCATCACATCCAAGTTCGTAGATGAGGGTGAGTTAGATGTGTTCCATTGGACATATGTGGGATTGTTTTGGGAAGCCCATATCTTTATGATAGAAAAGCAATCTTCTATAGAGAGGAGAATAAGTACTTACTTGTTTAGGATGGCATTGAATATATATTTAGAGTACATCACATTAGAATAAGTCTTTCCTAGGTTATAGTAGGGAAAATGAAAAGACTAGTTAATTCAAGCAAGACTTTTTGTCTCATGTTGATTAAGTCTAAGGAAAAAGAATATTCTCAAGCTTTGGAAAAGCGTGATCTTAGACACAAGAATGAATTGGTTGAAATCATTTCTACTTACGATGATGTATTTCAAGATCCTAAGGGCTTTCCCCTAAAAGGGGAGTTCAACATGAAATTTAGCTATTGCAAGATTCTCCTATCCCTAACATTGGCATGTATAGGTTATCAGTGGTCGAAAATGAGGAAATCAAAAAATAGGTAATGGATCTATTGGATAGAGGTGCTATTCATCCAATTTCATCTCCTATTGGTTCACCAATTATTTTGGTGCCAAAGAAAGATGACACTTGGTAAATGTGTGTTGATTTTCATGCCTTAAACAAAATTACTATTAAGAATCATTACCCTCTTCCTCATATTGATGATTTGTTGGATCAATTAAAACATGCTGTTTATTTCACTAAGTTAGAATTGAGAAATGGATATCATCAAGTAAGAATTAATGAAGGTGATGTTTGGAAAACTACCTTCAAAACAAAATAGGGATTGTTTGAATGGCTTGTTATGCCTTTTAGGTTGTGTAATGCCCCGACTACATTTATGAGATTGATGAATGATGTTTTTAGATAGTTCCTTGATGATTTTGTTATAGTTTACTTAGATGATATATTGATTTTCAAAAAATCATGGGAAGAGCATGTGATCCACATCAAGAACATCATGGATGCATTACAAAGGGAAAAACTTTTTGTAAAAATGTCAAAATGTGAATTTGGCAAGACCTCTTTGATATACTTGGGTTACATTTTAAGACATGGTGAATTGAAAATTGATCCTACAAAAGTGGCAGTCATTGTTAATTGGCCTACACCCACTAACACAACTAAGGTTAGAAGTTTTCTTGGTGCAGTACAATTTTGGCAAAAGTTTATTGCTCAATTTTCATATATTACATCACCTTTGAATTATTTGACAAGTGTGAAATAGGTCTTTCAGTGGGGAGGCAAACATCAAAAAGCCTTCGACACTTTGAAAGCAAAGATAATTACTACTCCAATCTTGGCACTTCTTGATATACAACAACCATTTGAGATCGAGATGGATGCAAGTGAGTATGCTGTGGGAGCTATTTTAATGCAAGGTAAGAAACTAGTTTGTTATCATTCTAAAACCTTTACAAGTGTAGTAAGAAAATATCCAACTTATGATAAGGAATTATATTTGTTGGTTCAAAGTGTTAAAAAATGGAAACATTACTTAATGGGCAAAGAAACAATAATACATACAGATCATCAGCCCTTACATTATCTCCAATCACAAACTAAGTTACAATAGTATAGACATTTTCATTGGATGGGTTTCTTACAAAAATTTCATCTTGTGATCAAGTATAAAAAATGAATTCAGAATAAGGTTGCAGATATTCTATCTAGGCCTCCTATGGTTATTGCATCTATTCTTTTACAATATGGTTCTTTGTCTCATGAAAGTTATAAAGAATAATATGTGAATGATCTTGATTTTTAGGATGTTTATAAAGACTTGATGAGTAGTAGAAAAGTAGAAGAATTGGACTATCATGTACACAGTGATCTTTTGTATCATTTGGGTAAATTATGTATTCCTCAAAATGAGAGGGTGCACATGATTAGAGAAGCACATACTTCTCTTATTTATATTCATTTTGGAGTTGTTAAAATGGTTTCACATTTGAAAATGTATTGTTATTGGCCTCGTATGCAAGAAAATGTTGCCAAATATATTAAGGGATGTACTTGTTGTGCCACAAGTAAACCCAGTAATAGGAAATTGGGACATTATACTCCTCTACCTGTTCCTACTCACCCATGGGAAAGTATCTCCATGGATTTTGTGGGGGGTTTGCCTATGACACAAAGAAAACATGACTATTTATATGTGGTTGTGGATAGATTTAGCAAGATGTGTGTTTTGATTCCTTGCACTAAGCAAATTCCTAGGGAAGGTACTACACACTTGTTCTTTGAACATGTATGGGTTCATTTTGGTTTGTCTACTTCAATTATTTATGATCAGGATTATTGATTTATTGGGGAGTTTTGGTCAACTTTGTGGGGACTAATGGACACTAAATTAAAAAAGAGCACTGCATTTCATCCACAAACCAATAGACAAACAAAGGTTGCGAACCGCACTGTGGTACATTTGCTTAGGGGTTATAGCAATAAAAATCCAAAGTTATGGGATGAACAATTGTGTTACATACAACATGCATATAACTGGGCACTTCATTCTTCTACTATGAAATCTCCATTTGAAGTTTGTTATGGATACTTGCCTAAATCTCCTCTAGATGTTTGCTATGGATAGGATACAGTTGTTGGTGAACCAAAAGAAGCATTCGAGCCAAAAAGTTCATTGAACAAATATAGCTCAATCATCAGACTGTTCATACTCAATTGGAGAAAAGTCAAGCCAAGTACAAAGCTAGTCATGATAAACATTGTATTGATCACCAATTTGTTGTAGATGATATGGTATGGCTTCACATTATTAAGGAAAGACTGACAGGTGAAAGTAAAAAGTTGAAACCAATCCAGTATGGTCCTTTTCAAATAACAAAAAAAATTGGCACAAATGCTTTTTGATTAGATTTACCATCTTATATGTAGATTTATTCAGTTGTAAATGTGGAAAATCTAAAATTGTATGAGCCTCCAATGATAATTGATCATGATGAAGTGTATCCATTCCTTCTGTTGATGATTTTTCTCTTGAATATCTAACAAAATTTTAGGAAGATACTATTATTGACAGGAATATGCAGATTTTGTGAAGAGGTAATGTTGAATATCTTTATGTTGGTCTCAAAGGGATGCACCCAAGCAAGTCCAGATGGATGGAAATCGCAAAGGTGAGGGAACAATACCCTCACCTCATTACCAATTAATTTCAACTTTCAGAGGTCCAAAAGTTCCTAGTGGGGAGGAATGATCCAAGTGGATCCATTTACCATTCTATTTTTAAAAGTCTTCAAATTATATTCAAATCATTTTCATATTGTAGTACTCATTAAGAGCTTTCTATCACTTTTCATGGTTTGAAAAATGGAGTCCCGATGCTCAAGATATGGCTAGTTGAAGAAATCTTGCGATAGGGGGTGTCAAAAGTGACGTGGCACTGTTGAAAACATGCCAAGTGGACCAATAGCCACTTGACACATGGAAAAATGATTTGGTGCAAAAAAAATTTGGTTTGTCTTTTTTATCCACATGTTATTTGAAATTTTTTAACTTTGAAACAAGGTGCTGCCAAAGAAACTACCACATCACCCATGCCACCAAACATGCTTTGACCAAGATTAAGCACAGTCTAAGATGGCGCCTAAGCCTTAGGCATTTGAAATGGGTCAAACTTGTCTATTTAAAGCATAAAAACTATCTTTCCCAAAAAATGTGGGACAAAACCAAGTCCAAAGGTGCCAAAAAGGAGGGAAAACATTCAAAATTTCATGCTAAGCATGCCCTAGAAAGAAGGCTAACCTTTTACTCATGCCAATGCACTTAGAAAGGTGGGAGGAGGTTTTGAACTCCTGACCTATCACCTAAAAGGTTAATGCCTTGACCACTTCAGCCATAGAGGTCGAAGTGTTATAAATGGGACTAATTTCTACTTGAACAAACACAGAAAGCCGACTGTGTAAAGATATTTAAGAAGGTTAGAGTCTTGTTATTACTTTGTATGGCATTGGGCCATTATTTTCAAGTCTAAGAGATATTTTTATGGGCAAAAAAAAGATCAGATAAGGTGAATTAAAGACTTATATTAATTTTGGAAGTCATTTGTTGAACAAAATTAGTGAGAACGGTCCTCACTTCGAATGGACCTAGAGACGTAGGCTATTGAAGCCAAACTCCATTATCAATTTGTTGGTGAATTCTTTGAATTTTCTCTGATTATTATTTAGTGCTGATCTTCATTTTATATTTGGTTTTAATTTCTTTATCCAAAATTAAGCAAACAAGTGAGAAATTGAAGGATCTCTTAAACGTGTACAAGTGTTTTTTGAATATACTACACTTGTATTTTTAGTTTACAGATCATAGTGTGACCTAGAAATTATATTTTACTTATATATGAATCCTTAGGGACCCTTCCAATCAAGTTGGCTTCTACCTTATTTATATGGATAGGGTACACATTAGCTTTTCTGAATAGTTTTTTTATGTTTTATAGGTACAGAAGGGTTTCAAAGGATGAGGGTCACTTTGGGAGATAGGGTGAGATATAATATAACTCCCCATGTCAATATATTACTTCATAAAATCACATAAGTACCTTTTCAAGCACCTTCACTTTATCTAGTCCAAACTAGCATAGTGAATGAAAAGTGATCACCAAGTGAGAAGGTGATAACTTTAATTGGGAAGCCTTTTAAGGTCTACTTGATGGATATAGAGACTTTAGGACCATTTAAAAGTGTCACACCCTCACTTTTATGGATTTTATTCAACAATTGATGGGAATCTTAGTGATAAATGTGAAGACAGGTCTAAACAAGGGTGATTATGACTATAGACAGTGAGGATACTTATCCAAAAGAAGAATGATGATTAGGGACATATCCAATGCATGTTAGAGCCTATTTATAAACCCCCCATTCATATTTTAATTATGTAATCTATTCTTAGTCTATTATGGAGTGCTCAAAGAAGGCCAAATGATGAAGGCAATTTTCAAACAGGCAATTGAAGAGTCCTATGTTAGATTTGAGGAGTGTCATGCTTGGAGAGACATTTTCCCATAAAGACCTTACATGGTCTATCCCAAATTCCATTATCCTACAAATTTAACTCTTTATCTTAGCCTGATAAGTGTTTTTTTGAATCTTGGACTTTATTATTCTCTCTCCTCTCTCACATTCTATAAGTACTAGCCATTTTGGCTCTTGTTTCATAATTCCACACCATATATGGTGAAGCCCTACTAGTTTGATGTTGTACTTTGCCTTTGAAGAATAAATTCAATTTTTTTTAATTCATATATCATATTGTCAAAGTGTGTGAAGAGATGTATAGTGAATAGCTAAGTGATGTTCATCTATCCTTGCTTTCTCTCAATCCTTCCATGTTTGATGTAAGTTATTCCACTCTAGCCAGTTATATGAAGTTTTATCATGTGTATGGCTATGATTTAAAGTGTACAAGCATCCTTAGTATCTAAAAATTATCTATGATTCACTTACCTTGATATTCTTCATGCATAGCACCTCTATATTGAAATACTAATGTTAGAACATTCTAGGGCTTTGAAGCTAGTGTTGTAGGTCTTGTTTCTTAGTGAAAGAAGTATGATGCTCTTGTGAAAATCCTTATAGTGTATCACCCCATTAGATTAACTTTATTTTATGTATACTTATATCTCTTTTCCCATAAATAATTAATTAGCTTAGGTGATAAGCAATTTAAGGTCAATTTAGGGAGTTAACCCTTAAACCTAGAGGTCTACCTCTACTATAGGCAACCCATAGGCCTAGAGGTATTCAAATATTACCCAAATATTAGAGTAGTCTTGAAAAACCTCCTCCAAGGTGCAAGATTTGGTGACAATAGGTCTAAGATAACTAACATGCTTAGATAACATAAATATATACTTATGAAAACATCAAGAAAGCTAGGACACAAATACGTATATTGATGCTTAATAAGGAGAAGTCATAAATTATATTTGAAATATAAATTTAGAATAAATTTTAAACCCTAATAAGTAAATTTCAAACCCTATGGGATAAATACCTAGGTTTGACATGCTTAAAATAATGATCGGGTTCACCAAAATGTTTTAACTTAATATGGATTTAGGATCTCCAAAAAGGATAAAACTATTGACATTCAAATTAGATAAGATATAAAATAAACTACAAAAATCTAAATTTTTAAATAGATTTTTATTGCACTTACCAAATATATAAATGACCAAAAGACAAGGAAATTACTAATATTATTTTCTATATTGCTCATTATCTATGTACAATAATCTAAAATGTTATGAAATGGATCTATAGCTGCTTTCTTGGGAAATAAACTATCATAATATGTTAGGATGTCACCAATAAAATCCCAGACACTTACGGTGATCAAATCCATCCACTGTCTATCGATACTATCCTTGTGTATTTTTCTAATATGTTATGTCATATATCATTGCACCTATAATTATATATGATTCCCATGTAATTATTGACCTTTTTAATATACATATATCCTAGTTTTGTCATCCTTTACCTTGAAACCCTAACTCAAATTTTAGCACTTGTTTAACCTAAAATAAGGTGGCAAAATATCAGTTGGACAATCCAAATGACTCTATGCTAAGTGGTTTATTATTTACTAATCTAAAGAGGGATCAACCTACATGTAGTTCCACCACTTATGTCTATGTGTGCTCAATCATGTTTTATTATATTTCAATGCAACTCTTTGGATTTCAACACTTGACAACATGTAACTTTGACCTTGTGTTAGTATTCAAACTTGGATTTTTATATTTTTCCTTTAAGTATTTACATCTTTTAATGCTTTAAGATTATGTCTCAAATATGTACAAATAGATCTTATAATGTGAAAGTGGTTTTCATTATAATTTCCAAGTGAGTAAGACCTTATAATTGTGTTATATATATTGATCACTCTTTGGGTATTTTCATACCATAAAAAAAATGTGAAACATGTGTAAGATGATCCAAGGGAGAGATTTGAATTTAAAAAATAGTAGTTAGAGGTCTTGGGACAAAACTAGAAGAGACAAACACTATCGATAACTACCAACATCTGACTATCATCAGCATTATCAAGGACAATAAAAACAATGATATAGAATATAACATTAGTATGCTTAGGATTATAGATTATTATAGGAAAAACTAGGGAGATCTTGAATATGAATGGAAACAAATTGAGTTAACTAAGTCTATAGATAGATAAACAAATATGGGATAATGTGATCAAGAGTCAAATGTGTACACACAAGTCATGTATGTTAGAGATATGTCAAAACTAATGTTTCCACATGTCTAATACAAAATTTAAATGTCTACACTATTATCTTGTCAATTTTAAATCAATCAGTTGTAATATATATTATCCCATTTTAATTTAAATAATTGTACTTATTCCATTATTTCTATAATATGAATTAATGTATAGTTTCAAATATTTTATCTCTTAGGTGTATAATAATCAAAACATTTTGGGGAACATGAGAACCTTATGCTTATTTTTAAATTATGGTTTAAAAATATTTTCTCTCTTTGAAAAACCTCTCTTTTCACATGAGAATTGTCAACTATGCTTGGAAGATTAATTGAAATTATGAAACAAGTATTCATTAATATCCTTCACACATATATAGACGTGGTATGATGTGCCATCAACTTCTTTATGATAATTAACTACCATTTATTTGACATAATCTCTCTTGAACTTCACACAATGAGCAATAAAACACTTGAAAAGGCTAACAACACTAGAAAAGAGAGCTCAACATCATTTTAGGCATTTGTACAAACCATAATAAGACATGAAGTGACTTGTAAATTTTTTAGATGATTTAATAAGTCCATAAAAACCCTTATCACTATTGAAAAACCTAAAACATGTCATGAAGTGACTAGATAAACACAAGACCAAAATGAATAATTACCTTAATCTTGTTAAAACAACCCTAAACTTTGTTAAACTCTATTATAAAAATTCATTTAAGACTTCATTTCGAGGGGAAATTTTTCACCTAATCAATTTTTGAATTAATCTCACCTATGGTATCCAAAATTGGCTAACATCTATGGTAACCTCTTAGGATTGCATGGCTAATATGCTCATTAGACTAGTTACCTAGTCCATCCATTGGATACGGGGTCATCTCTTACTCAATATTAGACCTAAGTTGATCTTGAAACTTGATTAAAAATGAATTAGAATATCTGAGATAACTAACTACCTCACCAATACAACAAGACAAAATCAAACACCAAATCCACACACACAAGTAACAAGACAAAACATATTTTTCTAAGAAGCACTTAGAGGAAAGATAAGGCAATAAATACTATGTACAACTAACTTTTAAAAATTGATCCTCCTAAATCCAAAGGAAAATTATTTATTCACTTTCATGTGCTGAGTAAGGATGATGTGTAAGCTTTTGATCAGACTTTGTCATTGCTTGATCAGTTCCTTTTTTGTCCACCACCTTGTTTAGTTTGATTTCACATGGATCTATAATAGAAAACATATCTCCAACAAAGACAAACTCATCTTTATCTTCAATTCTTACCTCATATTTTTGTCCATCTTTGGAAATGTGATAAACCTCCAAAGTGACTATGTTTTAATTCATAAATGATGTATTCTCAGCTTCATATTCTATTATCTCCTCAATTCCATCTCATGCTCATATTTATGAGTATCATACTAATCATACCTTGTTACACCATGGATTTAAAATTCTTGCTAATGACTATTAGGGGTTTTTAGAGATTTAAGAACTTTGTAATTTTCATCAACCATTTCCTCTTATTCTTCTTGAAGTGCTACACTACCAAGCTCTTCAAACTCATTTAACATTTCCAAATAAGACTTCCACATGTCTTCAAGTCTTCCTTGAATTTGACCATGAGATTTAAAAAGGTAATTAAACATGGTGTTCTCTTCAATATATTTTTCATTCATATCTTAATCAATCTCATTGGCTAAGACAACATTATTATCACTCTTCTCATGGACTATAGGCTCACTATCCAAACTAAAGCAAAAAATTTCTAGCTCTTCCCAAAATGTAACTTCTTCTTCATCACTTGAAAGCATACCAAGTTAAATTTCAATATTTTTATTCACTTGATGGATAACATACCAGTTAAATACTTCAAGTTATTGAATTGACTCATGACATAGCTACTAGTTGTGTTCTTCAAGTTATATTTTTTTCCTGTGAGGTTCAACAAGACTAATATCTAATGTATCATCAAGAATACTTACCTCATGTTCATTTATAGGCTACTCAAATAAAACATGGTCATCTTTCTCTTCATCAATACTCAATCCATGAGAGTTAAAATAGTCTTCATCTTCCTCCATAAAGAATGAAATCTCATCTACCCATTCAAGACTCATTTCATCATGTCTCTCTTGGGCCATACCTGATTCATCATCTTCTAGGAGGCTAATAACTTCATTAATTCCATATTGAAATTCACCTTCTTATTCTAGAGGGATCACATGCTCTCCAAGCAAGTCTATTTCTTCCATGAAACTATGGTATAGTTACTTCCATGCTCAACCAATATCTTCTTCTTCATTATTTTCAATGGAATCACTTTGACAAGAGGAGGTTGTCACATTACCTTGAAATTTTCCATCAAGACCATCCCTTTCACCATCCTTTAAGGATTATTTATTTCCTTATTGATAAAGATGACTACCAAGAAATATTTCCTCATCATATACACTAGAGACACTCTCCTCATAACCTTCTTGAGATTTACTTGCAGCTAATTGACTTTATTTTTTAAGGACTGCCACATCATCACCTAGTTTTGACAAGCTCTATTTCACATTTGAATGTCTATCTTCTACCCTTAATTAAATTAATTCTCATTCATAAAAGGAGAGGGTGGGAGGGTAATAGAAATAATTGACTTGATTGAAACTTCTTAGAGTATCATTCCAACTTGGGACTTTGGGAGTAATAGGATGATTATGAAGTTATTAAAGGGATGAAAAAGAGAACTAAATTAAATATGTTTTATTCTTCTCTTTCCACTCTTTAATTTATATATTTAACTTGGAGGTGTCTTGAAATTCATATATGGTTATAACCTCAAGTTGGAGTGTATATGAAGAACTTGAATAACTTGAGAGATCCTTTGAATTGGACTCCATACATTTCTCCTTTTTTTGACTTTGGATAGGCATGGGAGAAGGTTATTTCTCAAGAGTAGGCATGAACTAATTAGGAGTCTTAATATAATAAGGTATCCAAGATGGAATGGTATTAGGCTCTTGAGGAAGAGTGGATGAATATTACATAGGCACATACCTATCTTGATGGCATATTACAACTTAGGTTGGGTTTAGAGTAAAATATGGTTATTGTGGAGTAGGAAGAAGCATACAAGATTAAACATATTCCATTTTATTCCTCTCTTCAAGTAATAATATTCTCTCAAGACATTGAATTAGACCTCTTATTTTCATGACATCACTAATTAGAAAATGTTGGTTTTCTTTCTAAATAGTTTCCCACCTAGTCTTAAGTGAATGCAGAACACTCTTCATCATTTGAGTTTTCTCATTTTGAATGGAAGGGTTATAGATAATCAGTAAAATATCTTTCTCTTTATCAATATTATCCATTTGCATTACCAAACTTATAAGGGTTTTTTTGAAGTCAAAGAAATTTGGAATAGACTTTGACAAGGTTGACTAGAAGGATGAATAGGCTATCAAGGGGACTGAGTTGGATTGGGAGGGGGAACATGAGGCTATTGATATTATTGGTAAGTTTTATATGTTATTTCTTTAGATATACTTAGGGTGAATCCATGAATTCTATCAATATGATATGGAGAATATGAAGGTAAAAAATATGCCTATTAACCAAAAGAATGATTAGGATACATACCAATTTTTTGATTTTAGGCACCTGGGCTGATTATACTTGTTGATATTCACTTAGAGTCACCATTTATGCTTGTGTCCATTCCTAAAAATTCTAATATTTTGAAGATCAACATCAATAACTCTTCAATGCAATGTAATCCTAGTCCCACCGGGCATGCCAAAACTATTATCATCAAAATTTTCACCCTTGAGGAGTTTTTTCAAGCCTCCTCACTTAAGTGATAGCATGGAAACACCTATAGTAAATGTGTGGCCTAATAAATTAGGTGAATCTATAGATATGGATAGCTCCCTTGATGATATCACCTTAAAACTACTACTAAACCTATTACTTTCAAAATAAAAGGGTAAGAGAACTAAAAGTAACCTAACTAAGGAGGTGATGCACCAAACTAATTGATCAATATAAACCAATTTCATATGCACATGTAGACAATGAGACTAATTTAAACATATACTACTCCCAATTTGAATCTCTTACATCAATATTTTAATATGGAGGTTTTGATAGATGCTTAGGATAGGAGGACTAATCAAGAGGTTTAAAATGACACTAATGAATAGGTAAATACACTCAACCCTTAAATTTAACTTTAAAACTTCACATGAATTTCAAGATAATATTTCAAACTACATATGGGTGATAGAATAAGACAACATGTCAAGGAATACTAAGAAATCACTTAACAAGATTAACTATGCATATACACACTAAATACAATCATAGAAGGAGGTAAAACTAGAAGTCATATTGGTAAAAGGCATAGAAATGAGTATGGATTTTCCATACTCAGATAGAGGATGTTTAAGAAGCCACACTAGGTAGCATATATAAAAGAGAATGAGGAGAGAGAAGATGTTCATTAGAGAGACTTATGACAAGTGTATCCTCATGAAGAAGTAGGTTAAAATAAGAACTCCTAAAATTAGGTAGGTTTATGAAATTTATTTAACATGTGTTATCTTGTTTTGATCATGATATTCTAGGGTTGGCGTAGGAGAGACTCCATTTTCTTTAATTGTCTTGGTGATTAATCAATCTTCTTTGAAATTGCCCTCTTCCTTATCTAGAAGTGAAAAATGGAATTCTTAATCATCAAAGTCACCTTAAAATGATTGATGATATTTTACTTGACACAATGCATATGTTTGAGAGTTTTTTATACTAATTTTTTAGTGGTAATCATGTTTTATTAGGTGTCTTAAAACCCATTAATCTCACTAAACCTCTCTCATAAGGTTTTTTCAATGATATACTAGGATGTCATGCTCAATCCTACTTATAGTCACCTGATTGGATTTATTCATGATTTAATTAGGCTCAAAATATCATCAAATAATTATCTTAGTGATGTTCCAAGGGCTATCAAGATCTCCATAATCCTCCATATGTTTGTAATTAGGCTTCTTAGGCAAGATAGTAATATAGTCACCATTTAGCCCAAATTAGTGACTTGAATAGCTCATGTATCATATTTGGAGATATATAAAAGAGAATATAGGGCCATATAATCTCTACCTAGGCTTAAAAATTAGTTTTTCTTGATTTGAGGGCTTATCACCACTTTGTACACTCACAAATAGTCCTATAACTATGCCTTTTAGGCCATTTCTGTACACTTTATCCTTCACACATGCTATAAATATACTTGATCAAAGGCCCATGAGAGTAATATAGTATATTAATTCAATTTAAAGGTAAACATAACCCATTTTAGTGACTTAAATGATTTATTTCTCCCATTGGGTCATTGTGAGGGTTTAAGGAGGGTTTTAAGTAACCTAATTTCCTAACAATTGTTCGTATCCTATAAGGACTCAATCCTTGAAATAATTCCAATAATTATGAGTAAAAATTACCCTTAAAATTCCCTAATTATCTAGGAATGCCATGCATCTTCTCATGTGAGTTCTCACATGCCAATAATGCCTCTCAGGTGACTAGGTCTATAACTATAGACTCAAGAGAGAGGAATTTACATCAGAATGCACCAAATTGTTTGGTTTGAATTTTAAACATTAAATTTGGGTATATAAAATGTATTTTTATGTATCATAATTCCTAAATAAATTAATTACCCTTTCAATCTACTTGAAACTACTTCAAGTCAAAACTAGGGTTTATACCCAGTTACATTCAAGTGACCCTTATAGGGTTACTTGAGAACTTTCCTTCTTGCCAGTGAGATTTAAATCATGTAAACATATTATAACATATTATCTAAAATATTTAGACTATTAAATCCTTATAACACTTTCAATTTTTCTTGAATTTTCATACACATGCTTGTGTATGACCAATTTAGGCTCTTTAGGCCTAATTGGACCTCTTGTCCTTTTCATTATCTTAAGTCTCCTTGGTGAAACTATATGATGTTATTTTTATCATTTATAATGGATTAAATATGTGTAATTATATTTAATTTCCATTTATATTCCTTTATACATCCCTCTAACACTATACAGTTCATTATTTCCTCATTCTACACACATAGTCCTTATGTTCTCAATAGATCTAAATTACTAATTTGAAATGAAAAATCCTAAATCCCATAATCAATGAATAAATTATATAACTTATATTTATTATACATTTATATACCATTTTTGGAATGTTAAACTAATCCCACATTAGTTTCTCAGGGATCATGTCTTCTCATCGACTATTCTCTCCCTTAGGTCTCAATGTCCTAGTATGTCTTCATTAGGTTTAGAATTACAATTTGAGGTGAAACATCTTAAATATAACACTAATTTTATGTATGGGACAAAAAAAATCATTCCTTATCTTTTTCATCTTGACCTCATCTCATACAACCTTAAGTTTCATGCAAGACTTGTTCATATTTACCATAAGCATGTAGGTCTATGTTTGGATATGTATTAACCATTATAGTTATTCATTGCTATTATAAAAATATCCCAAAATTTTATCATTATTTTTACAAGTTTTATCATCTCTATGAAAAAATTTCAAACCTTCCAAGCACTACAAAATCATTCTCTCTTACCTTAGTCTGTATCAATCCATAGTTAGACCTGTAGGTGGTAATTTGATCTTGGAGCATCTCCTTCTTCCTCATAATAACTAATTTTGTTTGCTTAGATGGTCCAATTTTAGGTTAATTTAAAAAATCATATAATTTGGGAATAACATATAATAAATATCAAACACCTCCACTTTCATGTAGATACCTACATTCACCCATCCATTCAAGAACCATGAAATTTTATTGAGAGAAATAAGGCCAAAACTTTCATGACATATTTTACATCACTTCAAGTGGTTTATATAAAGATAAAATGACTAACATAAACTTTCTTGGAGAGTATTGAAGTGACTAAGACCTAAAACAATCAAATAACCTAGCTAGAGTTTGATGAAACATGTTTGTCAACCATCCAAACTGAAGGTTTTACTCTTTCTAATGGTCACACCTGATAATTAGGTGTTGTAAATGGTATGAGAAAGATAATGGAATCTTATATGATCTCATAAAATAATTTATTTCCATCCAATAATTTAAAAATTCCTTGAAAACATTTAAAATTGACCTTGTATAGATGAAAAGGGCAATTTTGACTACCTAAGCTCTTAGGGATTATTCATAAAGGAGGAGCCATAAATTTAAGAACTATGGAAGTGTATTTTCATGGAATAAGTACCACTATCAACCCCAATATAATTCCATCCAAATCTGTCTCTCTCTCTCTCTCTCTCTCTCTCTCTCTCTCTCTCTCTCTCTCTCTCTCTCTCTCTCTCTCTCTTCTATACACCAAGTTAAAATTTTTAACCATCTTGGGACCACCAAAAATTTGATGGGAGAGAAAAGAAGGTTTTATACTTTTTTGTGACTTATAGATCATATAAATTCTTTGTTTTAGTATGAGGGAGATTTGGGAGGCAATGTATGTTCTTGGAGATGAACTTCATTCTAAATACCCATAACCATCATTTGAAAAACCTCTCTTTTCACATGAGAATTATCAAATCTACTTGGAATCCTAATTAAAATGATACAAAAAGTGTTCATGGAGCTCTTTCACACCTATACAAATGTGGTATGATGTGCCATCAACTTATTTATTCTTCTTACCATCCATTTCTTACACATACTCTCTCTTTGGCATTTAACAATGAGCAATAAAACACTTAAAAAGACTTATAGCATTTGAAAAGAGAGCTCAACATCTTTTAGTAATTATATGGACCATAAGAGGACATGAAGTGACTTGGACATTTGTTAAATGACTCAAAAAGGTTGTCTAAACCCTTAGCACTATTAAACATTCTGAAACATGTCATGAAGTGACTAGATAAGAACAAGACCAAAATGAACAATTACCTTAATCTTGTCAAAACAACCTTAAACTTTGTTAAATTCTATTATAAAAGTTCATTTGATAATATATTTAGAAGGAAATGTTACACCTAGCAAGTTTTGAATTAGTCTCACCTATGGTAGCCAAAATTAGATGATAATAAACACACAACAAAAACAAACTAACCTAATCCCAATATAATATATACATTACCACCCTTACCAATGTTATTATGAGATTTATTAGAAGGGAAAACCAAGAAATAGTGCTTTAGGAACTTTCCATTCATAAGTAGTAAGAGGTCATTGCCTTTGAGGTCCTTGAGGCAAATGTGTTATGTCCAAATAACTATTCGATCTGATATGGGCCAATCCATAATGGGTCAAACTTGAAGTGATATCCTTTCTTTTCATGGGATTTATCCCATAGTAGTACTAGGTCAAAAATCCTAAATGACTTCACCCTCATTCTCTTGTCAAACCATATTTTAATTATGCATTGGTTCTTACTAAAATTATAGAGAGCTTCTTCTCACACATTTTATAGTTGGATGATGTCTAACAGCCTCAATTATACATTCTCATTATTTTACATGTACTCCTTCATAAACTTATAGGTAAGAAATCTAAGGGTAATTGGGAAGATAGAATCTAACCCATATACCAATAGGAAAGGTGAACTTTTGAGGGCCTATTTATACTAGGTGAGATCAGCCCAAAAGGTATATTTTAACAATGAGTCCCATTCTTGAGGATTCCTTTCAATATATTTCATGATTTCATCAATCAAGTTCTTATTTTTATATTCTTCCAAACTATTCTATTATGGGTAGTAGTTATATGACAATCTCAATGTGACTTCATGTTCATATGCCCACTTAATAAACTCTATAGATTCAAATGTAGGTCCATTTTCATAAACTAATGATAGTGGTGTGCCAAATCAGGTGATTATATTTTATTTTAAAAATATAATCACCTCCTTGGAAATACTATTCTTAGTGGTCACTACCTTAGCCCACCTTGTATCGTAGTCAGTGGTCGTGAGCATGAATCTATGGCTGATTAAGGAGTTTAGATTGATAACTTTTATGAAATCAAGCCCTACTATGAAAATGGTTTTCCTTCAATAACAAGTTGCAATGACATTACATCATGAACCTCCTATTTGTCAAATACTTAACATCGGTGATATGATTGTACAAGGGCATGCACATCCTTTAATATCATGGGCCAATAATAGCCTACTCATAAGATTTTTATGTCATTATATTCTTATAGGGATGGCCATTACTCATATTTTAATGGAAACTATTCATAACATCATTAGTTTCCTCCTCAGATAGGCATTTAAAATAGATGTTTTCATAATTCCTTCTATAAAGGACCCATTTCTTGAGCATATGATGAGATACTTTAAGTTTGATAGTCTTTTTCTAGGTCTGGTTTAGTCCTAGGGGTGAACTTCCATAGAAAAGGTAGTGGGTGATCATATCATACTAATCTTGACAAAACACTTTGTCTCGGTCCATATGATGCAGTGTAATCTAGGTATCAATCTCTATGATTAATTAAATGAGACCTTGGACTTAGACAAGCTTACCAAGTTTGAAATCCAAATCATACTCTTATAACATGGCCATCCATCAGCCTCTACATTGTCCTAACTCATTCTTCCTAAGCATAAGTTTTACCATTGGGTCCAAGATAATGGTATGCACCTTATTCTTGAGGATGTAATTATTAAATTTCTTTACCACCTTGAATGGGGCATATACATGTTTTTCAAGTTTAAAATAATTGAGCTCCACATATTTAATTTATTTTAACATGAAATCAATTGTGTGTTCTTCTATATTATACTTCTAAGTGAGTAATACAACAATGATATGCTCAAAAGCAAAAGAGTAGTGTTATAAATCTTTGGTGTAGTCCGAGCTTATCAAAACTAGTGCTTACATGAATGCATTATTGATGTATCTAAAGGCCTTCTTGTATTCAGTGTTAGATTCTACTTTAGTTTCATTTTTCATCATGGTATTTAGAGATTTAACAATCTCAGTGAATCTAAAAATATTTTTTCACCCAAAATTAATTTTCATAAATAAATATTTTAGTTCCTTTTTACTATACCATACCTTCTACATCTATTGAATATCCTATGTAGGTGTCAAATGTGATTCGACTTATATTTTAATAATATAGTTAAGTCATCCATATAGATAATAATGCATTTCCCTATCAAACCTTCAAAGGTGAAATCTACGTCTCTCTAAAAAGTAGAAATTGGCATTTATTTGTAGGTGAAAGTGCCCCACTTCATTGTGAATATAGTTTTGGTTCTCTCTTCTATGTTGATGAGAACTTGGTTATATCCCAAGAATCCATATAAGAAGGACATTATCTAGGATCCACTCACCATCTAAATCACTTTGTTCAAGAAGGGTAATGGGTAAATATATTTATTAAATTCTTGGTTTATATTTTATAAGTCTACACATAGCCAAATCTCTTCATTTTTTAATGATTGGGTACCAAATTGGATACTAAATTGGAGTGGTAGAGTAGAAAAATGATTCTTATTGAAAACAACTTGTGGAATTCTTTGTGTATAAGTGGTTCTACAATCAGGGTCACAGGTCTCTACCTTTGTCTAAAGGGTTTCTAATTTAGTTTGAGGGGGAAGTATAGATTAATATCTTAGTTATCCATATGCCCAAGAAATTATGTCTCTATATCTTAGTATCATACCTCTAAGTTGATAAATATCTTTTGATTTATAATTATGACCAATGTTAATAGTCTAGGGATGGTCAAGGGACCAAGATCAATAGTCTTAAACTATGTGTCGTAGTACCTTGGCTTCTCAAATGGGTGTTCAAACTTATCAAGGTCAAACACTCACTCAAAGGAGATGATGCCTTTTGAGACTTAATTTTATCTAAGGTTCATGATGTCATCCCAATCATAATTTATATCTCTTGGGTCATCTCTTTCCTTATCATCAATGATCTAAGATTTAAATACACTCATGTTGTTGATGAATTAAAGGATATGTTGATCATCTTTATATACTTAAAAGTTTTTAACATTATCTAGGATATTTTGGTAAAAGATTAACTCAATAGAGTAATCCTATAAACCCATGTCATCTTGAGGTGTCAGAATCACATCAAAAGTTGCTAATGAATCAGCCACTCAGTTTTCTTCTCAGGGAATGGGAATAGCATTAGAGTCCATGAACATTTTCATCAAATCCAATGACCTATGTTTATACTTCTTAAGACAGGAAAGTTTGCATTTGAATTTACTCCTGACTTGGTTTATGATCAACTCATAATTCCCAAATACCTTGAGTTCCTTGACTCTATGTTTGAAATCCAATTATAGCTAAAGGATCAAGGCTTTATACTTTTCTAGGTTATTGGTATAGTGGAACTAAAGTCTATAAGTGGCTAGGTGTTACTTTCCATTTGGGTCAATAAAAAATATTCTTAACCCATAACCTTATTTATAATGAGTCATATTGAAGAATAAGGACCACAAACCTAGCATCCATTTGTTGTTAGTTTCATTTTTAGCAAGTTCTATAGACAAGATGTAGATTTTTAGGACTAAGGATACTAGGTTCACCTTTTCATTCATAGAATTATATAATGTGATCATGTGTTTCATCTTAGGTTCTCTATCTACTCTAATTTTACTGGTCATGCCTCTTCAGGGTAGACACATGAGAAAAGTTAGTAGTCATGTACCCGTTTAAGGTTTTAAACCAATCCCTACTGAGAATCATTATGTAGTCTTTAGGGATTTATACCACTTGTATATCTATGAATTTTTTGATCCTAGGCTTAAACTTTAACTACATATGGATATTTAAAATCTCACCAACTACCTTAACCTTTAACTTATTAAGCTAGACAACCATTGTCTAATTTTATAAGGACTAACCCTAACTTTTCACAAATTCCCATAGACATCACATTAGTTAAAGATCTTAAATTAACTAAGAAGTTATGTAGGTTCTTCTTTAATAGTTTAATAATTATAAGGAAGGGAGGAAATTTTTTATCTTATGGATGACCCCATTGGTGTGGGAAGTTTTTTATTTCATCTGGGTTGGCTTTTCTCTAAGTGACTAAAGCAGAAGGTCTCATTATTTGGTGATATAAGAAAGTTCATGAAATGTTATATTGGCTTTTATTTTTTTCATGTCATCTATTATGCTATACCCTACCATATTTTGTACTATTTGGGTCTCTATAGTAGCCTTTGACTCATTAGGTTTTGGAGGTGGTGGGTCATTCCTAGATTTGGAATTGAAAGCAATGGCACTATTATTCAGAGAAGAAGTGGTGAGGAGTTGTTGTTGCATATGGTTATTAAAGGCATGATTATTTATTTGGAATTATTAGAATGCATGGAACTGACTTTTACTCTCTTCTATTTCATTATTTTCTTAGTTGGGAACTTCATAGTCTCTAATACCATTATTGTGCTTGAGGGCCTATAAGCATTAGAGGCTTTTGAGTGGTTTAGTATCACCTTGTACTCCTCTATCTCTCATTAGAAGATATCAAAGGCAATGCAAAATTATATATAGTTAAGTTCCATATATTTGGTTATGTTATGCACCTAGGACTAGTTTGGAAGGGCTATCTCACATATTTTGATCCTAGGTAGCTTGTTAGGTGATGGTTTTGGTTGATTATTGGGGAAAGTTCATGTTGGAGATCTCACCATTATCATTTCCAATTTATTTATATAGACCTAAGGAATCATTGTTTAGCCTCTGTACCATACATTAGATAACATCCAACTCATTCTTAGTAGACTCATAGGGTATGCTTTGAACATTTTTCATAGTAGGGATCAATTCTTGACTATGGGCTTGAGGTGCTACTTCAGTATTTACTAGGGTAAGAAAACCTAGGTGTTGGTTGGGTACAATGTGTTGGAAATATTGTCATTGATGTCAAATGTTTAGCATTATAGGTGATAAAGGCCCCATTGCATTTAATAATGTTTTTAATAAATATATCTTGGCTAATGTGTGTTAATATTTATTTAATATTAATGCATATATTTTTGGTTACATATGAGACAAAAGAAGGGCCCATGGAGAAGTCAAAGAGCCACAGGGTAAAGATAAAAGAAGGATTGGACACATTTTCCCATGAAGAGTCATCTTGGGGAATTCCAAGAGTCACCAAGTGAAGATAAAATAGGAAGGGCAGAATTTCTCATGAAGGGACACTTTGAGGAATACAAAAAGTCACCAAGATAAGGACAAAAGAGGGAAGGACATTTTTACTCATGAAGGGTCATCACATGAATTTTCAAAGGAAAGTATATGAAGGGTCATACAAGTTTGATGCCATTTTCCATGGGGATTTAAGGGTCACAAAGGGGGAAGGCCAAATGTCATTTTGAAAGCTATAAATAAAGGCTTAAGAAGCCATTTGTAATGTGAGTGATAGAGGTTGATTTGACATTGTAATATCTAGCTTAAAAGAATAATTGTGAGAGATGAATATGATTTGTATTTGTTATATCTAGCTTAGAAGAGCAAAGGTGAGAGAGAGAAATGAGATATTGTAATGAACTATCATTTGTTGAGATAACAACATTGAGAGATAGTTGTGTGGTATACACAAAGGGGTTGGTGCTCCTATGGATTGGTGCTCATGAATTATTGTTGTGTTGGTGCTCAGCAAAGGGGTTGGTGCTCCTATGGGTTGGTGCTCATGAATTGTTGCTATGTTGGTGCTCAACAAAGGGGTTGGTGCTCCTGTGGGTTGTTGTGTTGGTGCTCAGCAAAGGGGTTGGTGCTCCTGTGAGTTGGTGCTCACAAATAGTTGTTGTGTTGGTGCTCAGCAAAGGGGTTGGTGCTCCTACAATTTGGTGCTTGTGAATATTGTTTGGATTGGTGCTCATTCATATACTTGAGATTTTTCTCCATGGTTTTTCCCACATTAGGTTTCCATGTTATATCTAGTGTCTCTCTCTATCTTGTGTGGTGTTTATTTCTTCAATTTTTTTGCATATATTGAATGTTTGATTAAGTGGAATTTGATAAAGGGAAAGTTTTATAAGATATATTATATATTGATTCACCCCCTCTCTCAATATATCTTGTGCTCAACAATTGGTATCAGAGCAGGTTCCTTTTGAAAAGTTTTACAACTTGAAGGTAGATTGAGAAAGCACAATGGCTGGATCACATGAAAGATTTTATACAAATAAGGCACCTTTGTTTGATGGGAGGAATTATGATTTTTGGAGCATGAGAATGAATATTTATTTTATGGCCCTTGGATTCAATAAATGGCAAGCAGTGATGGAGGAATATGAAGAGCCACAGGCATATGTAATTACTCCAGCATAAAAGAAGGCAAGTGAATGTAATGATAAAGCTTTAAATGTTATTTTATGTGGTTTATGTGAATCTAAATTTGTTAAAGTTATGCAATGTAAATCTACTCATGAAACTTGGGTAAAACTTGAGAATATTTACAAAGGTGATGGAAAGGTTTAGCAAGATAAGCTTCAAACTTTTAGAAGACAGTATGAAAGTTTGAAGATGGAAGAATAAGAAGATATAGCAAGTTATCTCTTGTGAGTTGATCAAATAGTAAATTAGATTCAAAGTCTTGGAGAAACATTAGAAGAGTCAATGGTGGTGCAAAAGGTTTTAAGATCTCTACCAATGAGATATGATGCAAAGGTTTTGGCAATTGAGGAGATGAAAAATTTAGCCAAGCTAAAGATGGATGAGTTTCATGGTATTCTCATGGCATATGAGATGTAGACAGAACAAGATAAACCCTCAAAGAGAGAAGCAGCTTTCCAGACATCAAAGAAAGAGAAAGCTAAGAATCAAGAATCAAGTGATAGTTCTAGTGATGATGAAGATGACAATGGAACACTTTTCATTTGCAAGACAAAAAGTGGAATAGGTAAATATCAAGGAAAATTACCTTTTAAATGTTTTAATTATGTACAGATTGGACATTTTTTAGCTAGATGCCCAAATAAGGGTAATGATGAAGAAGAATAAAAGCCTACATACAAGAAGAATTTTAAAGGCAAATCCAATAAGGGATTCAAGAAGAAGAGCCTATATTCTAAGGATCCTAGCTCAGTCAAAGATAGTGGAGTCAACGATTCAGAAGAAGAAGAGATTCTATTCATGGCCATATATGAAGGTGATCAAGAAGAAGAAGAGAAAGAAGCTGAAGTGAATATGGAAGGAGAACTCATTTGTGCCTTAGAAGATTTAGAAGCTATTGAGAAGAAGAATCAAAGATTGATGCACTAGATCAAGAAAAATGAAAGGAGTCAAAGGAAATTATTGATGATCTAAAAATGCACTTGGAAGAAGCTAAGAAGAATGAAGAAGATCTATCATCATAGTTGAAAATAGCAAGAAAAGAATGTGAAAGGTATGTTATTGAAATTGCCTCTTTAAAAGAAGATATTGAGAAAGCAGTCAATGATAAAGTAGTTAGTGATTCAAAACTTGAGGATAGCACTAACATGCTGAATAAGATATTGGAAAGTCAAAAAGCAAATTCAAATAAGATAGGGATCAGATTTGAAAAGAAAAAGAGCTATATTGAAGCTCTTACAAAAGAGGAAACAAAAAGGGGAAAAGTGAAGAATATAGAGGACATTTCAAATAGAGAAGGCTGGAGGGAAAAAAGCTATAAAAGGCAATTAGGTTAGAGATATACAGACAGGTCTTATTTTTATGGCTATTGTTTTTATTGTAATGAATATGGTCACAAGAAATTAGAATGTAGAAAAAGATCTAACAATTTTAGAAAGAAAGAGAAGGAAATTCAAGTAGAGTCAAGTTGAAGCCACAACTCTTTTGCTCCTCTATCAAGATTTGATGAAGAGACCATAGTATGCTACAAGTACAACAAATTTGGACACATAGCTCAGTATTATAGAAGCATGTTCAAGTCAGTCAAGAAGGATCAGAGTTTCAAAGCTCCATTCATCAACAAGAAGGATTAGAGTTTCAAAGCTCCATTCATCAACAAGAAGGTTCAAACATGTTCATGGGAAAAGAAACAACCTAAAGATTTTATGATGGTTCAGACAACTTTACATGTAAGAAATAAAGATCAGCCATGGTTCATTGATAACAGATGTTTGAGGCATATGACAGGAGATAAAATTAAGTTCATAACTCTAAAGAAGATTAATAGTGGCATAGTGAGATTCATAGATAAAACCACTACCAGGATAGCTGAAAAAGGTAATTTGAGTTTGGATTATGGTAGAACTAATACTAAGAATGTTTTATATGTAAAAAGTTTTAAGCACAATCTTTTGAGTGTTAGTCAAATATGTGATCAAGGATACACATTAAAGTTTCATACAAAAGGTTTTGAGATTAGAAGAAAAGATTCAAATGAGTTGATTGCAGATGCTCAAAGGATAGGGAACAATGTCTATGTATTATCAGATATGTTCTCAAAGGCATGATCAAAGGATACATTCAAAGATGTACAAGAGGAGTTGGGAGTAATTTTTATTACTTCTTGCCATTGATGTTCAACATCAATTGAGGGGGAGCTAAGTGTTAGCTCCAAGTAGGCCCTTTGCCATTGATGTCAAAGGGGGAGAATAAAAGGTACAGGTATAGGTGAAAAAATAGGTACAGGGAATAGGTACAAGTTACTACAGTAAGGGGGAGTTACTATATGTTTTTAGATAATAGTATGTGTAGGTGATAGTATTTGGTAGTTTTAGGATTGAGGTTGCCATCAATGACAAAGGGGGATATTGTTGGAATTATTGTCATTGATGTCAAAGGTCTAACATTATTGGTGATAAAGGACCCATTGCATTTAATAATGTTTGTAATAAATATATCTTGGCTAATGTGTGTTAATATTTATTTAATATTAATAAATATATTTTTGGTTTCATATGAGACAAAATAAGGGCCCATGGAGAAGTCAAAGAGCCACGGGGTAAAGATAAAAGAAGGATAGGATGCATTTTCACATGAAGAGTCATCTTGGGGAATTCCAAGAGTCACCAAGTGAAGATAAAAGAGGAAGGGTGAAATTTCTCATGAAGGGACACTTTGAGGAATATGAAAAGTCACCAAGATAAGGACAAAAGAGGGAAGGACGTTTTTGATCATGAAGGGTCACCACATGACTTTTCAAAGGCAAGGATATGAAGGGTCATGCAATTTTGGTGCCATTTTCCATGAGGATTAAAGGATCACAAAGGGGGAAGGCCAAAGGTCATTTGGAAAGCTATAAATAAAGGCTTGAGAAGCCATTTGTAATGTGAGTGATAGAGGTTGATTTGATATTGTAATATCTAGCTTAGAAGAGCAATTGTGAGAGATGAATATGATTTGTATTTGTTATATCTAGCTTAGAAGAGTAAAGGTGAGAGAGAGAAATGAGATATTGTAATGAACTATCATTTGTTGAGATAGCAAAATTGAGAGATAGTTGTGTGGTATACACAAAGGGGTTGGTTCTCTTGTGGGTTGGTGCTCACGAATTGTTGCTGTGTTGGTGCTCAACAAAGGGGTTGGTGCTCCTGTGGGTTGGTTCTCATGAATTGTTGTTGTGTTGGTGCTCAGCAAAGGGGTTGGTGCTCTTGTGGGTTGGTGCTCATGAATTATTGTTGTATTGGTGCTTAGTAAAGGGGTTGGTGCTCATGTGGGTTACTGCTCATGAATAGTTGTTGTGTTGGTGCTCAGCAAAGGGGTTGGTGCTCCTACAAGTTGGTGATTGTGAATATTTTTTGGGTTGGTGCTCATTCATATACTTGAGATTGTTCTCCATGGTTTTTCCCACATTGGGTTTCCACATTATATCTGGTGTCTCTCTCTATCTTGTGTGGTGTTTATTGTTTCAGTTTTATTGCATATCTTGAATGTTTGATTAAGTGGAATTTGATAAAGGGAAAGTTTTATAAGATATATGATATACTGATTCACCCCCTCCTCAGTATATCTCGTGCTTAACACAATGTGTCTCATTGTGATTTACGAGGATCAGTAAATAATATTATAAACATGTAAATAAATCAATTTATGATGTAATAAGTCTTGTTAGGTATTACGGGTGTCTTAGGAGGTCTTGAAAGGTCAAATAAGAATATTTTAATGCTTCACAAGTACTAGAATAGGCTAAATTATTATAGTGGAATGGTCTTACAAGGCCTAGTAATATATTGAAACTAAAAATTTTCTTATGTAAATCCTTCTAGACCTAACCTACACTAAAAAGGATAAACAAGGAAAATAAGTTAAGGAATCAGGTCTTACTATGAAGGTCATTGTATTATGTTTTATAATTATGTCGATGGTAAAAATGTCCAAATTATAATGTACGACTTCATTAGAAATTTTTTAAGATAAGAACCTACGAAGGTGGAGTTAGTTTAGGAAGTATGAGTCAAGTTTAGATAATTATTAAAAAGAGATAAAGCTTCATTCCATCAAAGGAGGAGTTAATACAATATTAAGATGAATATAGAGAGTTTTTAATAGAGACAAGAAGATACGAAGTAGATAGGAGAGGATTGAATGGAGTAGTGTAATGATCATTTTGATCAATGAAGAGATACATCTCATGTTATAGTGGTATTATTATAAAATACTAAGAATCAATTAAGAAGATCTTCAGATTGTAAGTCCTTAAAGTCAGTTTTAGAGGTCTATCAAGAAGTGTATAGAGGTCTATATGAATAAAATACAATTTTGGATGTATCTTGAACAAGTTTATGATGAATAACAAATATAAGTTAAATTTTATGACATGTTAAATTATTTATGAATAGTAAGCAAGTGAAGTGTTGAGTATTTATTCAATACATTTATAGTGATTTTAAAATCATTGAGGGTTATTAATGAACATTATTGAGTTATAGTCAGAAAGGAATCAAATCTTGTCTTGATAAAAAGAAATATAGAAATGCCCTTTTGTGCAAAATATCATTAATGGTATATGAGTTATTTTCATGTGTCACCTAGGTCTATGAGAAATGAGTAGAACCTTTAAATTTGCTTTAGAATTAAAAAAATATGGATCAGCATTTAATAATTACAGGGTTGAATTAGTGTTAAGAAAAGAATAAGATGTTACTTATCCTGTTATTGGACATTTTCTTTTGTGTTGTTCAATGGTGTTTTTGGAAAGGGAAAAGAAATTGAATGTATTTGAGTTGTTTGAAATACTCTAAGATAATAATATTTTCAAGGATTAAAATAAATATGTAATTATGTTTTGAGTTCTTCTCAAATTCATTATTTATATTCTAATATTTTTTATTATGTATTTAAAGAAATAAGACATGCATCAAGCACAAGTTATGATTTTCATAGCAATGGCTTGGACCACAAGTCAAAAGGAATTAATTGTAATGTTGTATGACTTCCTCAAATATAATTTAAAGCTTAAAGAAAATATCAATTGGAATTTGAGACATTTTACATAGGCTATGGTGCTTATAAATGTAGTAGTAGTTATTAATTTATAAAATTTTGTTAGGGTCAAAGAAAGAAAAAAAAATCATTTATTTTGTCTTATATTTGTATAATGAGAGTTCTGAATTAAAGGCATATAGGTGTAACTCAGGAGTTATCTTTGCCTTGGTGTCATTATATTAATATAAAGCATGGATAAGTGTTATAACATCTGAATAACTTAGTAGTAAATTAAAAGATAAGCCAGAAGTCTTTGATGTTCAAAAAAAAAACATTCATTTGTATGAGTGGTTGATAATAGATCAAAAGTATAGAGATTATATTTTCTTTGCCTGTGTAATATTGGTGAAGGTAAATTTTTGTGAGTAAAATATAGAGAAACTCTAGTAAGTGTGTGTAATAGTTTCCTTCCATGATAAGGAAGTTGAATAACTTAGATTATGACATGATTTGCTATTGAGTTCCATTGTGTTGTATTTATTGGTTGAGAGTGTAAAGTAAAAAATAATTTCATTGGTCTTGAAAAGACCAATTTAAAAATATAACTTCATTATTAATAATTCAAATAGGTATAAACCCAGTGAAAATAGATGTAGTGATGGACAATATATATATTTAAACAAGTCAAAGTTTCTCAATTGATAATGTATGTAAGATTTAAATTTGCATAATCTGACAGTGTTGCTCGATATCCAAGGATTCCAAACTAGGTTAAGTGGGAATTAAATTTGTTTGAATTAGTTGTAAATTAGTTTGAATTGGTATTGTTTATTAATGTAAATGTAAGATCCTTTGATTGTCATCAATTTTTGGTATTAGAGCATATTACTGCTCTTTAGAAATGATATCTTATGAAATTGTTCCAATTGTTGAATTGAATGTTGTAGTTGAGAGGTGAATAGTGAACTATCTTAAATGAAGTTTGAAAGTGAATGAATTTGGGAATATTAGAATATATTTGAAAAAGGCATGTGTTTGTTTATGTGGGTTTGTTTAAGTGGTAGATTATAATGATTAACAATTTGTAGGTATTGATAAAGAGTGAGAGGCAAAAGGTTGTTTGAAACTTTAAGTAAAAAAAATAAAGAGATTGGAGTGGAAAGGAGATCCCTAAATCCATAGAGGCTTGATAGAGTCAATAGTAGATATTTTTGTTGAAAGCTCAAGGTAATATTAATGAGATCTTATAAAAGTTGAAAAGTCCAAGGTAAAAGACTAGAAGATAGAGCCAAAAAAACTAGGGTGAAAAAGACCTAGGTGAGGTACTAGAGATAACAAATAGGATAAACTTGCTAAAATAAGATAGGTCTATTAAAACCTAATATAATATTAATAGTGAAAAGAGATAAAATATGAAGGTCTTGGTTCAATAAATTTTCCACAATAAGGTGAGAGAAGAATTAGTGAATAGAAAAAAAGATATGGCAAAAGAGATTGTTGAAATGAGAGTGATCTTGGAAAGTATGTTGGAAATCTTAGAGGAATAAAGGAAAAGATTCTTTTTAATATTCAATAAGATAATTTAGTGCCTCTCAGATAAATCCTTGATAAAAGGAAAAGGATGAGATAAAAGAGATTGATAGAAAAGCAATCCAAGGAGATAAAAGAGGAAAACAAGCCTCAAGTTTCATAAATTCATGATTTCTTTGCATCTGTGCATGTAGGCGAAGATATAGAAGAAGGATAAGCCCACTTTGAGGGATTAAAGTTAAAATATGCTCAATAATACAAGGTATTGGTAACACAAGCAAAACATGCTTGTATAGAATATCAAGAACATGAACAAGTTGAGGTTTGTTACCCAAAGCAAGGAGAGATACTTAGAGAAGGAGATATTCAAGAAGATAAATGCCTCATGGAAGGAATATAAGAAGCAATTATGGAACAAGAATAATTTGATGAGTTAAAATGGCCTATGAATTTTGTTTCTAATATTGTTTTTGTTGATATAGGTATAAAATTGTAAGAAGATGATGAAGTTGTAGAAACATTTCTAACTTCACTTATGGAAGGCAAAGATGAAGAACTTATAGAAGAACCTAAATTATAGTAGTATGAGTTGTCTCAATTGACACAAGATTGAGATAAATTTTTTTTGGTTCAAATCAAAGTAGAGTATAGTTAAGAGGAGGAGATAATTTGGTAGAAAATTATGCAAGGACCAAAAACTTGAACCTCATAGGAGATGAGGAAGTAATCAAGGAAGTTGAAATGGAGATATTAAAGATCTTAAATAAAAAATATGATGATCTATTACTTGAAAAAGAAAACAACAATAAAAGTGGAAGGCTACTAGTAGATGAAGAGGTAATGTTGCCTCATATTTTTAAAATTGGCTATGTTTTTAGTTTTGAATGTACAGGTGTGGAGAACTTGATAGATAAAGATAGAGTCTTATATAGTGGACTTGGTACAAGAAAAATATATATAGAAAAATAGTCTCATGAAATATAAATATAAGTAAAAAAGATGAGTCAACACCTGAATAACACTTATTCAGATGTTATGTTGTCAATTAGGCTTATGGATAAGTGTTTTAACATCTAAATAACTTAGCAAGAACTAAGAGGATAAGCTAAAGGTCTTTGATGTTCAGAAATAAAACATTAATTTGTATGAGTGGCTAATAATAGATAATAATTATAGAGGTTATATTTGCTTAGTTTGTGTAATATTGGTGAGGCTACCAATTTTTTAGTAGAATACTGAGAAACTCTAGTATGTGTGTGTAATAGTTTCCCTCCATGTTAAAGAAGTTGAATAAGCCATATTATGACATGATTTTCTATTGATTTCCACTATGTATTTATTATTTAATACTATAAAGTATAAATAATTGTGTTAGTCTTGAAAAGACCAATTTAAAAATATCACTTCATTATTAAGAACTCAAGTAGGTGTATACCTAGTAAAAAGAGACCTAGTGAAGGAAAATAGAGAAATTTAAGCAAATCAAAGTTGATAAATTTATAGTGTATACAATATTGAAATTTCCAATATTTGATAGTGTTGATTGCTATCTGAGGATTCTAAAATAGGTTAAGTTGGCATTGAATTAGTTTGAATTAGCTTTGAATTAGTTTGAATTGGTATTGTTTCTTAATGTGAATTGTTATTATTTCTTAATTCAAATTTAATATCATGAGATTGTCATAAAATTGGGAGCACATTTGTAATAAGAAGTAGTTGAGACATGGGCACATTCTAATTTTCATTAGTAAGAAGGCTCAATACTAGCATGTTAGGTAATGCATTCAGGATGGGAACTAGCATTTGATTGTAAGGGTTAAGTTGTATGTCCACTTTAATGGATTCAACATAAGCTAGGGGTAGGTCTATTATTAGGGGATTCCATATTAGAAATATGGTCATTTAGGGGTCTAAGGAGTTATTATACATTTTGAGTGCTAGTTTAACATTGGGTTATTAAAGCATGGTGACTCAACTATACATCTTTTGGAACCTAGCATTGAAATTTATTATGGGCATGTTTGGTTCCCTCCTATTACATGTAAAATATTAGTAAAGGACACTAGGATAATGACTTACCCAAACTAAGCCAAGAAGGTGTTGTTGAATTGATCCCATCCTATGAAAAAGGTTTTATTGAAATTGAGGAACCAGTCATAGGTTACATTTGTCAAAGTAAATGGAAATAGTCTACAGGACACATTTTCATGTTTGACATTTAAGATATTGAGGGTGGTTTTATATGAATTCACATTCTCTTTTGTCATCAATACCACACCAGGTATGAATCATAGTAGGTACCTTAATAGGTTTATATGAAGGTCATGGATGACTCTAGGAATATTGATAATTGAGTCAGCTAACCAAGCCATAAGGGTAACCATTAAGGGTAGTCTATTTGGGGTATACTAAGAGGATGAGCTAGTGGAAAAAATTGAATTTTGGGTCTATTTGTACCAAATCAGGCTCTCCTATATAATTAAAAGGGAAAAATATTTAGTTTACTATGACTAGATTTGGATCTAGTGATCTACACACTAGTCTTTAGATTATTCAAAGGTATACTAATGAGTTAATATTTATTTATAGGAATCCCTCTTTTTAGTGTTAGTTATTGTCTAGTCAAAAATTTGGCCTTGAGACACTTATTAGATTAAGTAATTAAAATGAACTTTGGGACAATAAGGTAATTTAATACTTCATTTTAGGATTAAAACTAGTTCAATCTAAGGCACAACTAAAATTATTGAGCTTCATGATATAACTAATTTTAAATGAGTCTCTGAGAGGAGAAATTATACCATCGAGGGTCTAATACTCAACCTAACAAAGAACTTACAATATTCACCTAGTTTAATCAATTCCAATTTTAAATTATATCAATTTTAACTTCACCAATTTTTAAATAAAATGGTTGGGCTTGCTCATCTCTTAAAATAAGCATAAAAATGGGATATTAAGGTAGGGAATAAAATGATGGTTTTTAGGCTTGGGAGGATGTTAATTCTTCAATGACTAAGCTATGTGCCCCACCTAAGTTATACCATTGTGTGTTGAGTTTCACAAGGGGATCAAACTCATCATCACATAGGGAAATAATCTAAGTAAAATGAATGGGAATGATTAATTTTTGAATTTTACACTAAATATAAACACATAGAATAGCATATATTAAACTACACATAGAATCTCCAAAAATGATATATAGCTTCAAACACATAGATTACGAGTGTAATAAAGGAAATAAGAAGAATTCATAAATTAATTATAATAACAAAGCACAATCTAACTACTATAATAATTATTGGTGTTAGATCACATTATCAAAATTTTAACATAAGCATTCATTTAAAACTAGAAAATAATGAACAACAATCATAGACAGATAAACTAATTGATATAAATTAGGAAATTTGCATTCATTTCAATAGATTTTGTTTACATAAAAAATGTCAACCTTTACAAAGAGAAAGAAATCTATAATATATAGAGAAGGATGGGGCTTGCCCCAAGTATCATATTATGCCCATCCTTGGCCATGATGGCCACCCAAAGTTATTACAACTAAAATGAAAATAGAAGATATCCCTATCCCCAAAATATGCCTAGGTCCCACTCTAGTGATATTCCAAAGAGATAGATAAGAACCAACTCCCAGCTTCCTAGGCTATTCCTTGTAGGCTATCAACATAGCTAATGCCAAGTTGAATTCCCTATCTAACTTATCCAAGTTCATGTGAGGCTTGCAAAAGATCACCTTAGACTAGGCTAGTTTCATTAGTGCACTTTGAGTGGGGCCTCAAGGTAGACTTTCAAATTTTACACTTAGATAATATTCATTTTGGATTGGGTGAAGAGTTCTAGAATCACTCGAGATCCATCCTTATTGGCCATTTACACCTTTCTTCTCATGACCTAGTTGAAATGAGCTAGGTGTACCTCAAATTCTCATATGTCCAGCAAGGTGCCATCTGGTTGGAATAAAATCATGATGTTGACTTCTTTAAAGTAAGTTAACATCCATTCCTTACCTTATTATATAAGTTTTATTATTTTTTTTGCCATGGCTAACCACTCTATAATAGATGATCTCATGCTCTCAACATAAATTTGATATAGGTTCAGGTCTATGAGAGGAATGAACTTGAGCTCTAAAAACATGCCCTTATGGAGAACCATAGTGATCCTTTCAATTTTTTTTTCCATTTGAGGTATCCTATCTAAGTATGTACTTTTTGTAGGTTTTCCTTAATCATGGTTAGTGTTCTGACCATTACCCCAAGAGTTGTGAAGAGCTACATGAGGGCCTCTTTAACCCAACCAATTAATTATATAGGAAAAATGTTCTTCAACTATGATTCAAGCACCCAAACCTACTCCTTCATGTCCTATACGAGTTTTTCATGCATTTAATGAGTATCTCAAAGCATGGAGACTAGACCTTAGCCACCTTCTCTTTGCCACTAGATGTCCTCACTTTGGTGAGGGAGAATAGGTCAGATTTGGTCTGCCACATCATTAGGTCTCCTTTTTGAGTGAATCACTACTTAATAATCCTATTCTTATTCCACACTCCCTATAAAATTCCCATTTATCCTATGGATCACCTTACAAGATCATCTTCAGTCTTTATGATCATGTGGTAACTCCCAAGGTAGAACAGGATGAAGGTGGAGTGGTGGAGATAGAGGTCAAAGGTGGAAGCATGGGAGGCTGAGGAATGGATGAGGAAAAGGGAAGGAAAGATAATATAAATGGAGGACACATGAGGGTTGAAAGGGGGAAGGATGAATGGGGAAGCCCATAGGAAAATCTAGGCATACCATTGGCTTTGGGTCAAATTGACTTGTAGATTCATGACACTAGGGAGAGGAGTGTTCATTAGGAATGAGGAAATTGGATAGTTAAATTTGAATCCTTGGTCACTCAAGATGATATAAAAATAAGAGATAAGAAGGACAAAGGGAACAATAGGGGACTATGTATAAGTTTGAGAGGGAGTCACCTTTTACTTCTTCTTAGGCCTTTTACCTAGATCATCTTGTGTCACAATAGTAGAAAGGGTTGTGGTGGTGGTAGTGCTAAGAGATGAATGGGGAGTCTATAGAGTGACTCTAAGTACCACTGAGGTGGTTATAAATAACTAAACTATGTACATAAGTGCACTTATTTTTGGGGGTGCCATCAAGACTATTGAAGTAAGAGTGTCTAAAGGTGGTTTAAATTGAGGAATGGCGAAAGGGGGTGCCAAGGGTTAGGTAACAGAATCTCCTAAAGACTAGATGTAAATTATAGGGATTCTTATGGATGGAATGGGTTGAGTTGAGGTAAATTTGGATTTTAAGATGTCGTACATGGCCAAATCTAGAGGTACCTAGGTGAATTTTAGAAGGCATGAAATGTGAAATAAGGGAGGCACCATGTGGGTGAGCCCAATAAGGATATGGAAACCAAAGGGTGCCCCAATAGTTCATCTGAATATGGAAAAAGTAGGAAAAGGAATATCCATTGATACATATTATTTATCATTCTCTAGGCTCAACTCAAGGATGTTACCAATGTTAAATCAGAGTGCCTATGTAGATGCGGGTTGATTAGATTAAGTCATCGAAGGTGGTGAAGATGGATCCAAGACTGGGGGAGGAAAAAATCATGGAGGAGAGGGAGTTGTGACCCCTAGATAAAATTATTTTAAATCCATGATGCCTACATAGGGTTTCCCTAAGTAGATGACTTGATTTACACCTACTTTCCCTTCTTCTTTACCTCAAGCTTGGATAACACCTTCTTATCATAAATAGGGTTAAGTTGAATCTCATCATCAAGGTGAGGCATATGGTTGTAGGTGATGTTGAGGTAAGATTGGTATTTCATCACATGATCCCTAATGACACCATGAGGGTCCCATTATAAGTGATCCACTCTACCCAAGGCATAAGAATCCTTACCTATCAAAATATTTTACAATGAAGATAGATTCATATACAAATGTTTGTGTATGACAATGGGTAAGGTTTTTAAATCCTTATGATGGTGACTAAGGGAGTGGATGAACACACCATTTACCAATTTATTAGATATATATTACTTATCTAGTTGGTATAGGACCTAATAGGGTAGCAAAAGGGAGCCCTATGGATGCTTGCTACTTGGATGATGGTGTCATCCTAGTAATACAAATAATCACCAATAGGGATAAGGGACTATTTGATCTTGTTTAAGAGTTGAGTCATGGTTCTTTAATTTATGGCCATGTAAACCAATGGGTATAATGATTCATAGATCTTTTAAATGTGATTTTTATAGTGGTGGCCATATAATTTTTATAAAACTACATGTATCATAACACCCCTAGGATTCCATGGTAGAAATGTAGATGGTTTGAACACAATGGTGGCATAAATGATATCCACCACGTAACTCATCTTATAAAAATTACCTCCATCCTAAGCCTATGATACATCCCTAATAAGGTTGAAATTGTTCACTTTTCCTAGGTCTAAGATCTCTTCCCCTTTGATGATTATGCTTAGTAAAGGTACCCATAAGAGGTTCATATATATGGTTTTAATAACTTTGAATAGGTGGTTTAGTAAGAGAATCCCAATGTGAACCCCTTTCTTGAATAGGTTGATAGGGTAGGAGTTGATGTCTTCTTTGTCAACCCATCATTCCTAGTCAATGGCCCAGTCCTTGAGGACTTCATTTATATTATGGATATTGTCTCATGCACTAGCATCATAGTTGTTGGTGTACTTTAAGTGGTTTTATTTTTTTTAAAAATAAACCCTTGAGATGTATGTGACTAGGTTTTCTAAATTGATGGAGTAAACTAGATCCCACCCATATCAGATAACATGCTTGGAAGTCTACAATAAGTTGTCAAAGAGGTATGTACATGGGAAACATTAGGCTTGGAAATGGCCCTATACAATCCTATCTTACCTATAGATGTGATATCATTGAGATACATTGTCTCATCATCATCCTTTGAGGTGGGTGTTTACATGTCTTTAATTTCCTTTAAGACCTTTCTATAGTGGTCAAATGACACTAGGTTAGGTGGGAAGGTAGTGTCGCAGTATTTCTAATTAGGCTTGGAATTGGAAAATGAATCAACCATTTTATGGGATAGGGAATACTGAGTTTAGGGGTGAGGAAAAACATAGAAAACATAATTAATCACTATAGAGGAGGATTTCAAGGAATTAAGAGTTGTAATGATATATCTAATTAATATGAAGACTTATAGGACTTTGTATAGATCTTTTAAATTAATGGCCTTTTGTATCTCACCTAGCACAAGTTCAAATTTGGGTTGATGTTCAAATTTGAGTTAGTGGCTCAATCTACCAATTCATTTTTTGAGTCTATCATTAATTTAAGAATTTTAAATATGCACTCCCCACTTAGATTTGGCATCTATGATGAGATATTTTAAATTGTCTAATTGATGTCAAGTTTCCCATTTAGTTAATATAATAATCATGGTAGGCATATGGTTACCTTTCCTCTATGTAATTATGGGAAGCTCTAGTTTATGCCATGTGTCTATCGTCAGTTGTTATTATTTGTAATAGATGATCCTCAAGCACAACTGGGTGCCACACTATTTTTTTGTGTTAGATTTGGCTAACTAGAGTAGTGAGCTGACATGTGGTGCATACACATAATAATTTTAAATTTTATAAGTTATTGATGCTTTATATATTTTAATAACCCATTAAATCTCAATCTCTATGAGTGCATGCCTTAAAGGGTGCACCAAGACAGGGGTTGATATACCTTTTTTGCTTTACAAGATTATTGGACCCTATACCACCACTTAAAACTAATACACGCCACTCTTATCTATTTTCTTAAGCTTTGAAACCCTTCTTATACTCTTCCCTAAGAAACTCACTCCCAAAATAGCCCCTTTTTACCATTTTCCTACTACATCAACTGGGTATACCCCATTCTAGTTTATCAAATGTTACATAACTTTTTCATCCTAAGCCAACATAGTTCAAGACCTGATAGCTCTATTTCCTACCTAAAAAGGTTAATTGGGCCTATAATCATTAAATTTACAATCACTAAGAGGGGGGGTGAATAATTGAGCCTAGATATTTCAACATCAATTCTAATCCTTTCAAGTTCTTAATCAATTTAATACATACATTCATGAGGCATACATCATTCATATCCATGAACAAAAAAGACAATTCAAGATCAAGCACATAACACATGACATACATTGGAATCCCTCTTGGGGAATAAAACCTACTAGAACCTACAATTGGATAAATATATTATAATAACAAGGACCAATTTATACCATCTAAAAATGATCAAGGAACTACCATTCCTAATTTTAGTGATACTACAATCCCATAAGGAGCTACCACACCTATCTAGCTAAGCTACCATAATAACTAGACCTTTAGCAAGTTTCATCTTGCAAGGAGGCTAAAACCCCCTTATATGTTGAGCTACCATAACAACACCTTTGAACACAACATCTCCTTAACACTAATTTCCTGCCAATCTAATGGAGATACATTTTATATCATCTCTCTTCAGCTTTGCACACTTAATGCATCCAAATCCATCTTTTATACCACTCTACATTTTTTAGCAATAAATCTATCACCAAAACACTCACTATTTTTCAAATCACATTACATACTAGAACCAACACACAAATATCGATTAGGCTACATTACATATCCTAACTATCCCCACTCTTCAACACACCTATAATAATTATATCATAACAATAGAAACATGACCAGATGGTCATACACATATTCCACACTTTTATCTACCTCTCAAATCAACCACCAATCTCATATATTCTTCACCTTGCCTTTGCTCAGAATATACTCTCTCAAATAGCCTCTTGAGCAACTTGCTTATTTTGCCTCCTCTAGGCTCATTAGGTCTAATGCCATTTATGTCCTCCTATACCAACTTAATAAGATAATCATGTCTGATCTTTTTTACTCTCTACTAGTATTCACTAACTTTTAACTTCTCTTTCAAAGGTTCTCTTAACTTTTCTCCACATTCACACTACCTCAGTCAAGTCTATCACAAAGTCTAGAAACCAACACATTTCACTATTTATAGAGAAATCATGATCATCATCATCTTGGTCATACATTATGCATGCCTTAACCATTAATGAATCTATCTCATTGAGACAAAACTCAAAACAATCTTCATAGTTTGGCCATATCATCTATGGGTCACCCTTATTCATCTACACCTTTTAATAAGGCCCTTATAGCTCTTATAGGTCTCATGGAGACCCATTCACCCATTTAGCACATAATCAAGAAAAATAATAACATATAACCACTTAAAAATTTATAGGTACACACTAAATCACCCCTTAGTCCTCCTCAAATTCTTACAGTCATCATTGCACTCTTTTGCGCAAGCTCAATCAACATTCTATGCACATAGTCACCATAAATGAACACACAATCACCATCTTAATATTTGTTCATACTATATATGAATATTAAAACCTTTATAATACACATATATAGTCCTAATTTATTTTAAAAAACTCCTCAATATCTAATTCATCAATAGGAATTGAAACAATATCAAAACAAGCTCGAATATCCTTCTTAGGTCACTTGCAGAACATATACAAAAACATAATCAACTTTGAACCTTAATATCTTTGACTATACACACTTTCATATCTTTAAATCAATATTTTTATTTTCATCTTGTATTCCTATTCATCTTTTATTTTTACATCATGATCAAATTCTACATATATCAAAAGATATGGTATAAAAACTAGACATTGGTCTTTTCCTTTGCAAAATTTAAATATTCAAATGCAAACAGTCAAAGTTAAAATTTGACCACTTGCCTTCATCTCATGATCTCACTTAGCTTGTCCAATCATGTACCATCAATATTTTTGGAATGTTATCACTCTTCAACTTTTACGTGGGTCATTAAACATAGAACATGTTGACCACTTTGACTTACCACACATCATAGATCTTCAACTATACAATCACACACTCACCATTGATCTTTATCCTTTACCTTTACTCAGTTATTAAACAACATGCACTTCTTACCATCTCATTAATTCCTGAAATATTAAAGAAAATATAATTCATCTATCTCCTTGAGAATTTATTGACTTTACCTCTTGTATATTTGACTATGGGAACCATTGCAATCTATCTGAGTAGCCAACTTTGAACCTTAATAAAATCTTATATGCTTAGATGCATGATCTAAAATTTGGACCATATGATCACCTTTAAAGAGGAATCTAACTATATATAAAAATTCTATTTAAACCTTCATATGAGTGAGATATATCACCATTAAAATGACTTCTTAAAATCTTCTATCGCAAAGACAACTGTGCTTAGAACTTGCTTGTGAGGCCAACTTTACTCTTACATAACCTTTGTTGTGCTTAGTTGTATAATATAAGATTTAACAAATAATATCTTCTCATATATTTTATTCTATACATTTATCAATATAATCTTGAAACCTTAACACGTGCAAGATATTACATCAATAAACTACTTACTCAACTTTATTTGAACATAGAAAACACTATCAAAATACTTGGGAGCCTAACTTTGCACAAGCATATCCTTTGTCGCACTATATCAAATGACCTAAAACTTAGCACATAAAAATTAGGAACAAAACTTAAAAAAACCCATATGATCACATTCTCTTAAAACATCCACACATGTGAGATATTATACCATCAAAATGCTTACTTGGCTCTTCTTACCATATTGCTAATTTGGTTAAGTATGGGAAAACACTATCAAAATGTCTAAGATCCCAACTTTGTACCCACATATATTTGACCATGATTAGGTGCATGAAATAAGGTTTAGTTAATATAAACTATGGATTAATTAGATCATAACCATATGACCAAATCCCCCTGACTCATCCACATGTGGTAATTATGACATCATCAAACTGCTTACTCAAATTTTCTACCACTGGACCAAAATATATACATGAAAAAAATGATAAACTAGAAGAATACCACTCATTCACACAAGGTATCAAAACATATAACACTTCTTATGGTACCTATTTCATATTCTAAATACTTTAGAATCATCCTTAAACATCTAAAACTAAGCAAACTCTAAAGATCAACTAGGCCTTCTTCAAGCATACTTTGTCATTATTTATTAGCTATCAAAGTACTTTATCCATTCACCAAAACACCTCCATGACATCATAATTACATCATTAACAACTCTCCAATAATCTCCCCCTTTGTCATTGATGTTAACAACCATCATATATAACAATATATAGCTCACCTTCTCTCTCTTCAAGCTCTCCCACAATAAGAAATTTCTCCACTTTTGACATAATGAAAAAGTGGGTACCAACTAATCCTGAGGACCTATAAATTCCATCAATAGGAAAATACCACATTAAAAATATGATACAAAATCCCCCTTACCTTAACCTACCTCTTATTGCCTTGACATCTTCCTCTTTCTCCATGCCAACACTCTCTTCAACCAAGAATTACAACTAATGAAGAAAGAACACATAAAAACTACTATAATATAATTGAACTCACCAAGAAACAACTAATAAGGACTCCCTTTAAGATATCTGAGCCATTTCACCTTTTGGGCATCTTCAGATCTCCACACACCATAAAGAACCACCACACATGTTTATTAGCATTCTCTCTCAAGCAACCATAAGAACCACCAATAGAAATTCATGATACTCACCAAATAGGAAAAATTATCTCAACCAACTTAAGAACTCTCCTTGAAACAAACATACATTTCTATTTTGGAGAAACTGAGCAAAAATCACTCTTCTTCAAACTAGGCCTATCTAACCTCCTTATAGCCCTACCTAGAACTTACAGAGCCCAAAAATTTTAGTAGACACATATTCAAGACCTTAAAATGTATATATGGATCACTCTCATATTCCCCCTCAAGTGTACCAATTTTCATCACCAAGTTCATCATATGCAACATAATTCCTTCACAAACCTACTAGCCAATTAGCCCTCCATATTAGAAAAAATTGAATAACTTGAGAACCACAAACTTAAAATCTTTATGAAGATTGTTTTGAAAATCCATTTGGCCCATTTAACCTATTAAATAGCCTTAGACCTCAATTTATAAGTCAAACCACTTTTCTAGCATAAATCTCAAAACAAACAAGGTCAACAAACCTCTTTCTGGTCAACACATACCTTTGAAACTTCTTGCACACCTAGAGACACCCATCACACACTTCTAGACAAAAAAATTGAGCCACCATACCTTTGGGAATATATACTTATTATAATCCATTTTAGGCCTGCTTTCCCTTAATCCAAAAACTAAGAAAACTAAGAGCACTCAAAAAAATCTTCAATTATCACAAACATACCTTTAGTCCTAAAAAACCCTTGGATCACATCACAAATAAATGCATAGGCCTTTTTGAGAACCAATTTTTTTTTGACATTACATCAATCTCTTTGTGCCATTTAGGATCCTTCAAACCTTCTTTCATAGATTCACTTTTCAGTCCTCTGATCCTAGGACCTAACTAGTTACAAAGTTCCCCCTAACTCCATGCTTCACCTAAATCATGAACTATTCAACAAGTCTTCAAATACTATCCAATCATAGTCAATACTTATATAGATAAACCTCATCTTTAGAATACTATGAACTTCCCTAGCATACAAAATTTTATACCAGAGCATCCAAATCATGAACAACAAGCTAACTCCTTTTCAAGATAGGACCATTGAGATTATTCATAAACTTCTTTACTCCAAAAGAATATATATAAAATAATGCACAAACATACCTTGTTTACATACCATCTCATCAAACTGTATCTAACATCCATTGAGCTTCCTCTAACTGACAAGTGTCTCCTTAAAGCCTAGATAGAGACACCCCTTTCACATAGAGAGACTAAAAGTCCTTAAACTCAAGAGACTCCCATATCTCCATATATTTATCTAACTTATAGTCCCACCTCATCATCCAATTGAATTGATTCTTGACTTCATTATTTGATTTAGATTTGACAATAAATGTTGATAGCATAAACTCTTGACATTCCTTCATTTTTGATTCTTTTTCCACCTTGGCAAATAATACATCAAGACTCTTAGACTTAACAGGGTTAGTTTCCTTAGTAACTTACTATCTCAAGTCTCCATACCATAGTTTGACTATTCTTGTCTTTTTCATCCAACTTACCTACTTGATCCTTGAGCTCATCTTGATTTACAATATAGCCTTCTAGAGTAACTTTTTTATCAACGTTATGAATAGAAGAATTGGCAATGAATACCTTTGGTTTCCATACCTAAGTTTGTCCTTTCTTAGACCTTCTAGGAGATATATACTCTTTTACATACATTAAAGATATATTAACACCATTTATGTAGAATCTAGTAATATGTCCACTCTTATGACAATTAAAACAAATAACAAAATTCATACCTTTTGACAGATTAGAATTATGATCAATCTTTCGCTAAAAACTCCTTTTATCATAGCTACATGAATGTCCATACTTGACTGACTTCAGTTTATAGTCCTTATCTCTATGACCATACTTATTACATGTATAATAATGACCATGAAATAAATTAGCATACCTTAAATAATTTAATATTATAACAAACCTTCTTGCATTGCTTTCAAATATTACATTCTTCTTAACATATGTAGGCTTCTCATGCTTTTCCTCTAGCTTATCCAACTTGACTACTACAAGCTCATGCTCACTCTTTAATCACTCCATCTTAATCTTTAGTAGAGTGTACTCATCTACTTTTTCTATCAAATTTGCACTTACAATCTTTAATTGATCTTCAAGAATATTGATCTTCTCTTCATCCCTTATGGACTTATTATCTATGTATTTCAATCTATATGATTGCACTTCAATATACTTGATTTCTTCTTGATACTTATTCTCATCTCTCTTGGACTTGCCTAACAGACTTCCCTAAATAGAACTTACTTGTGCTTCAAGACCTTTGATCACATACCTCATCTTGTGATTCCTCTTATTCTACTCCTTTAGTTCACCAATTGTACTCATGAGCTTAGATTCTAAATCAACTTCTATTTCCTTATTGTCATCTTTTCTACTATTATGGTAAGCTTCTTTATCAAACATGATGTCCTTTTATTTTGAGAAAAACTTGTCTTGGTATCTACTCACTGAATATTGAGATTATTGACAACATTCTCATCCTCTTTGACATATTTCTTCAAAAGACATATGTTATTTAAGTGCCCTGATCACAGTCTTCCACTATTAATTTTCTTTTGTCAACTGCTTAACCATCATTGTAACTACTTATTATCACCTTAAAGTTTTTAGGATTCCTCTGAAGGACCCACTCTAATACCAATTATTATAGATAAAATCACTGAGAGGGGGGTGAATCCGTGAGCCCAAATATTTCAACTTCAATTTCAATCATTTCAAGTTCTTAATCAATACAATACATACATGCATGAGGCATACATCATTTGGATCCATGAACAAGAAAGATAATGCAAGATCAAGCACATAACACATGACATATGTAGGAAACCCTCTTGGGGAATAAAAGCCACTGAAACCTATAATTAGACTACTATCCTATAATAACAATAACTAATTTAGACCATCTATAAATGATCAAAGAACTATCATTCCTAATTTTGGTGAGATAGTAATCCCACAAGGAGCTACCACACCAATCTTATTGAGCCGCCACAACAACTAGACCTTTATCAAGTTTCACCTTGCAAGGAGGTTGAAACCCCCTTAGATGCTAAGTTTCCACAAACATACTTATGAACACAACATCTCCTCAACATTGATTACCTACCAATCTGATGGAGATACAAGGTATATCATCTCTCTTCAAATTTATACACTTAACACATCCAAAACCACCTTTTATACCAATCTACACTTTTCAACAATAACTCTATCACCACAACACTCACTATTGGTCAAATCACATTACATACTTAAACCAAGACCTAAAGATCAATTAGGACACATTACATATCCCAACTATCCCCATTCTTTAACCCTTACTTCAACACACCTATAACAACTTTATAATAACAATAAAAACATAACCAAATGATCATACACATATTCCACACTTTGATATGCCTCTTATATCAACCACCAAGCTCATACAGTCTTCACCTTGCCTTCAATCATAATATACTCTCTCAAACAACCTCTTGAGTAACTTGTTCATTCTGCCTCCCCTGGGCTCATTAGGTCCAATGACATGTATGTCCTCCTACACCAACTTAATTAGAAAAGCATGTCTAATCCTCTTCACTCTCTTCTATTACTCATTAACTTATACCTTTTATTTCAAAGTTTTTCTTCACTTAACTCCACATTCACACTACCTCAATCAAGTCTATCACAAAGTCTAGAAACCAACACATTTGGTTTTACTTTTTATAGAGAAATCATGATCATCACCTCTTGATTAGCCATTAGTCATGCCTTAACCCTTAAGTCATCTATCTCATTGAGATACAACTCAAAACAATCTTCATATGTCAGCCATAGCATCTATGGGTCACCCTTAAGTAGATACACCTTTTAATAAGGCCCTTATAGCTCTTATAGGTCTCATGGAGACCTATTCACCCATTTAGCACATCATCAAGAAAAGAAAGAACATAGGACCACTTTCAAATGTATAGGTCCACACTAAATTACCCCTTATTCCTACTCAAAATCTTATATTCATCATTTCATTCTTTTGTGCAAGCTTAATTAACATTCTATGCACACAGTCACCATGAACGAATACACAGTCACCATATTAAGATTTTTTCATAATATATATGAATATTAAAACCTTAATACTATACAAATATGGTCCTCATGGAAATTTAAACACTTAAAAATATCTAATTAATTAATAGGAATCAAAAAAATATCAAACCAAGCTCAAATATCCTTCTCGAGTCACTTGCATAACATATACAAAAACATAGTCAAATTTGAACCTTAATATATTTGACTATACACGCTTTTAGATATTCAAATAAATATTTTTATATCATCCTATAAGTCCTCTTCATATTTTATTTTTACATCATGAGAAAATTTTACATAGATCGAAATATATGGTACAAAAACTAGACACTAGTCTTTTCCTTTGCAAAATTCAATTATTCAAATACAAATGGTCATAGTTAAACTTTGACCACATGCCTTCATCTCATGTTCTCCCTCAGATTGGCCAATCCTATAACATTAATATTTTTAGAATTTTCTCACTCTTTAACTTCTATGTGGGTCACTAAACATTGAACATGTTGACCACTTTGACTTACTACATACAGTAGATCTTTAATTGTACGATCACATGCTCACCATTGATCTTTATCCTTTACCTTTGATTAGTCATTAAAAAGCATTCACTTATTTATATATTCATTCTTCTTAACATCTTGGAGTAATCATGATCTATTTATCTCTTTGATATTTTCTCTAACTTTAGCTCTTGCATATTTGACTACGTATGGGGACCATTATAATCTGTCTGAGTAGCCAACTTTTAACCTTAATAACTTCTTATACGCTTAGATGAATGATCTAGTGTTTTTATCATATGATCACCTTTAAAAGAGGAATCCAACCATTTATCAAACTAATCTTTAAAATTTCATATGAGTGAGATATATCAATACTAAAATGCCTTCTCAAAATCTTCTATCACAAAGCCAATTATGCTTAGAACTTACCTATGAGACCAACTTTGCTCTTGTATAACTTTTGTTTTGCTTAGTTGCATGATCTAAAATTTAGCGCATAAGATACTCTCACATAGGTTATTTCATCCATATATTAATATGATATTGAAACATTCACACGTATGATATATGGCATCAATAAACTACTTGGCTCTATTTGAACATAGAAAACACTGTCAAATCCCTGGGAGCCCAACTTTGCACATGCATATCTTTTGTTATGATACATTGCCTGACCTAAAATTTGACTCATAATGACTAGGAATAAAACTAAATAAATCCATATTATCACATTTTTATTAAATATCCACACATGTGAGATATTATACCATCAAAATACTTACTCGGCTCTTCTCGCCATATTACTAATTTGGCTAAGTATGGGAAAACACTATCAAAATCCCTAAGAGCCCAACTTTGTACCCACATATCTTTGACCATTATTAGGTGCATGACCTAAGGTTTATAATATATCAACTAGGGATTAATGTGATCAAAACCATATGACCAATTTCCACTAACTCATCCACACATGATAATTATGATGTCATCAAACTATCTACTCAGATTTTCTATCACTAGACCAAAATGTTTAGATGAAAACAATGATCAACCAGATGAATACCACTCATGCACACAAGATATCAAAGCATAGAACATTTATTATGAGACTTATTTCACATGATAAATACATTATACTCATCCTTAAACATATCAAACCAAGTAAACTTTTAAAATCAACCAAGCCTTCTTCAAGCATACTGGACAAACACATTGCACACTTTGTCATTGTTACTTAGGCTATCAAAGTAAATCATCCACTCAACAAAACACCTCCATGAAATCATCATGACATTATTTAAAATTATCAAAAAAATATGTTAGCTAAATTCTTAGGAGGGTTTAGTGTCAAGTGATGGCTATATATACCCCCTTCCTTTTCATTTCTAATAGAGGATCGTTCAATTATGCGTCATTACTACTCATAAATCTACTTATATAGTCAATAGAAGGTTTTCATTACTTAGGTTTTTTATTTAGAAAAGTATCACTTATCTTATTGAGATCTTAGATGCATATGAGAAGTCTTAAATCCTACATATGATTTATCCTTGTGATCCTTACAATCCCACAACAACCTCTTATAAAGCATCATTGGTTAAGGGAGAGATTAAGGCATGATAAATTCACTTCAACAAGGTAAGTATATTTCTAACCCTTCATATTTCAATAATTAGATGTTTTAGAGTTAATATATATTGAATTTTATCTCTATCTGATTAGATCATTTTTATATTATAGATATATTTGTATTTTCATTTTTATTATCTTCCCCATTTGTGTCACAAGCTTTGGTGAGTACTAAATTAGCTTGCATAGTTGTTTAGTATATTAGCTTGTTTAATATTATTTACAATCATAAGACCTAGATAGGGTTATAATAATATGGAATTTTACTATAGGCCTTGGAAACATCTCATTTGTCATTATGTGATAAGAGATCCCTTAGTGTAGGTTTAGCAGATCCATTATTAGTCATGACCCTAATTTAAACGTATTGTAAGCATACTTTTTAGTTAATTACCTTCTCCAAGATTGAATATTATTTATTAGGATAAGTTATAGTTTAGTTTAAATTTCATACACCTTCATGAACCCAATGTGAATCTAACCCTTACATATTTCTATTTTTCTCTACAAACAATTGGATCAACCCTGTTGACCCAGTTTAACAATCTATGTATAGGTTTTTATACTCAGTCAACCCTTTTGAATTAATTCAACTTTGTGTGCAAGTTTTTATAGATTCATCAACCCCAACAAACAAGTTAGGGCATACTTTTATAGGTTTTCCAACTGGGGTGAACCTGTCGATTTTGTTCAATTTTTTGTGTATAATTTTCAATATTAGAAAACTAGATCAATTTAATTGATATAGTTTCTTTTTCTACTCTTAAACATTTAACTTAATTGATATGTTCAATTATTTTATTATATTATATTTTTATTTAAATAAATAGTTTGATCTAATTAAAATAGTTCTATTTATTATATCATTTACCAATTTTATTTATGGTCTAAGTCAACTACCTTGATTATATCTAAATATTTTATCTTTTACCTTTATGGGTTAAATTTTTTATCCGAACAACATAGTTAAAAATAGTAACTCAACATATTTTGGAAAATTATTACATCAACCGATTGACTCTGTATATTTTTCTAGGTCCACTCTAACTATATCAATAATTTCTTTTTGTCAAATTTTAAGTAATTTCATTTTCCCAATATTTCTCAAAATTTACATTTTAGTATTATTTTTACCAATTTTTTAGTGTTATAAAATTATACCTTTACATTCAAATAATTCAATCAACTTGACTTAGTTATGTATCAATTTTTTTATCTATAAAGGTAAGTCAATTAGCTTGACTATGGTTTTTTTGGACTATCTTTCAACAAACTAAGTCAATCAGCTTGACTCTATTCTATTATGTTTACATAATTAAGTCGACCAACTCAAATTTATTCTATTTATTTTCTCCTTAATTTAAGCAAAGGGGATTAACCTACATTGATATCAATTAAAGTCACTTTAATTTTTAGTTGGTTATCTATTTATTTACTTTATAAAAACTATAAATTAGCTTTCAAAACTTTGATTTTTTCTCTTATTTTTTATTTTGTTTGGTTTTACCTAAAAATTGTATATCGACAATTTTAAAACTATGTAGATAATGTCATGAAGGGATATTTGATAATGTATCTATGGTCTTTATCTATCATTTACAGATATTGTGGTATGAGGGGATTTCCCCAATACTCATATCCATAGTATAAAGCTAATCACATTCTTTATTTTTTTCCTACCTCATAATATTTTGGAAACACTTATGATTTCATTCTTTATTGAACCTTAGGAATCCAAACATCTATTTATTTATGTGGTGCATCAATTATCAATTAGCATCAAGAATTTATTTCTAGTTTACCCTTGAAAATAGGTTGAGTAGGCTATGGAAATGGTACTTCCTCCATATTTAGTGCTCTAAAATATTAGGCCAACACTATACAATGGACAAACAAGTATCTTTAGGATCCTACACTTTTAGTCAAAACCTTTAGTATAACTTCCTAATCTTCTTTTCAAGAAATTAGTTAACTTTTCAATTTCACTATTGTTGTTTGTTATTTTCTATTTTATGTTATATTGAAAACTTGTAATATATAGCATTGATACAAGGTTTGTGATGTGTGTTACAACTAGATTGACCATCTTGACCTAGTTGCCTAATATAACTAAAACTCAATTATCCAAACTCAGAACATTTTAAATTTTTCTTAGATTACAGAACTAGGTTGACCTACTTGACCTAGTCTTTTACATACTATTCTATTTTTTTCCTACATAACTAAGTCAACCTGCTTGACCTAGAATTTTATAGACTACTACTTTTCTTCTTGTAGAACTAGGTTGATTTGCTCAACCCAATATTTTATAGATTATTCTATTTTTCCTACATAACTATGTTGACCTATTCAACCTAGTCTTTTATAGATTCTTCTATTTTTCTTCCTATAGAACTAAGTCAACCTACTTGACCTAGTCTTTTACAAATTCTTCTATTTTGATTTATGTAGAACTAAGTCAACCTATTCAACCTAATATTTTATATATTTCCTTATTTTTCTTTCCTTCTAACTACGTTGACCTATTTGACTCTATACTACCTATTCCATCTAGTCTACTATTATCCTATTATTCAAGAATTAACGTATCTAACTACATAGTACTTGTCTCACACATTTTTTTGTAATTTCAACTGGTTGATCATGTATTGTATTTGGTTGACTTTGTCTTATTCCCATAATTTTCATCCTTAAACATAATTTTCACTTTTTTAGATCTCTTTTAACCTTACTTAAATATCATGAAATCACCTATTCAAATATTTTTTGATAACCTTAACCCATTTATATGATACATAGGTTATTCTTGTTTACCTACTTTATCTACCCAAGAGGATAACCAATTCTAATGTAATTTTTTCCATCCTTCATCTATTAATTTTAACATGGTTCAAATCACCCAAAATGATGATGTGGATAGTTCTAATCCTTTTCACACTTCTTAGGATACTACCTTATCTAAAATAACTTACTACACCACTAGGGTAATCAATATAAGTTTAATGAATAATCTTATAGGTAATCCTCTAATAGGCAACATCCCTACCCCTAACAATTATAATTTTTATCCTACCAACACTAGCACTCCTCTTAATAATCCTAATATTCCACCTTTAAATACTAATAATCAAAATACACAAATTGACACTACTCAAATCCTAGCACAAATAATTTAAAAATGAATGCTATGTAAACAATAAACACCTCTAAAATGATGCAAATGCAACATCATTTATTACAAATGACTAATCGACCTCCTCTTATATTACCTCAAATTAATAAAAAATTTATTCCTCCTCCACTTAGATATGTAAATGAGAATCTCATTCTATAACCTCTTATGAATAATAAGATGCTTCAAATTATCCAAAAAAAACATTTAGCTCATTTCATTGTCTCTATTTATATGGAAATATTTCTCCAACTATTAAATATGATGGAACTAAATACCTTGCATCTTTTCTTAAGGCATTTGGTAATCTCTATAAGGAATGGATCCAAATAAATACTTTTGATACTACTATGTTTTTAGTTAAAATATTTATAGGTGATGTTTTAGAATGGTATAATCAATTTCATCAACATTACATTACATAATTAGTATATTTTTAAGAATCTCTAGTCAAGGAATTCCAATAAAATGATCTTCCAAAACATTGTCTTAATCATTTTATCAATGCTAAGTAATCGACCTCAAAATCAGCTCATGATTTCATCAAACAATGGAAATCATTGGCTCATAAATCAAATCATAAAATTAATGATGATAATCTCTTTAAATTATTTATTACTTCTTAACACCTTCCCTTTAGTATAAGGTCTTATCTTTTTCTCCACAAACTTTAAATGAAGCATTTGATCAAGCTAAAAGGCAAGATTTCATTATGAAACAATTCAAACCAAGTCATAAATCAAGAAAGGAATATTTAAAAACCTCAAATAATGCAATAATAAGTACTAATCCTCAAATGAATGCAAGATTAGTTAAAGTAGATAGTCAACTTACTTCCCACCCACCATTAATGGTCCCACAAATGAAGTATTTATTATCTCCATCTAAACCCTTCACCTATAATACTATTATACCTTCATAGTATGACCCCAATAATTTTTTTGGTTTCATTATAATGTGGATCATTATCATGAAGCATGTTGTGGGCTTGTTAAAAAAAATATTATTTTATTTTAGGAGACACATTTGAATATGATGTTATGATTAAATTACATCATCATTATTATGTCAAATATTTCCAAAAGAAATAGGTTACCAAGACCAGATCTTTTATACCTTAAAAATATTATTCTACCCCTAATGTACAACATTCCAATGAAAATATTTATGTAACTGATGTTTATTATGATTAGTATTATACTTCTCTATATGTGAATGCATTAAAATTTAATTATATATGTAAACCTATTCACAAAGGCCCTATCACTAAACCTAATAAACCCTCCACTGAGGAATAATTACTTAAATATACTAAAACTAATGTATCCACAATTGGAACCCTAACCTAGTTCTCTTATTCTTACGAAAAATAGTGTACCTCATAAAGCTCATGTTGGTCCTTCATCCTTTAAATCACATTGGAATTTTTTAGAAGAACTTAATTCAATGCCTTATAAAATTCCCCTCATGAAATTAGTTTGTAATTCTCCATATAATCACAAATTCCTTATGCAACAATTTTAAGATATTGAATAACAACCATCACTTGATTTGGAAATCCCTTCTAAAGATACTTTACTTAAATTGCATACAATTTAAACCATTTCCACATCCTCTAACCCATTCATATAATTTATTGAAGAGGATATGATTAATTATGAAATTATTTTATGATTTGATGATCCGCCACTCTTTATCAAAATTATAATCAATAATACCCTTATTTTAAAAGTCTTAGTAGATGAAGGTGTTTCAATCAATTTTTTAATCTAATTCATTTTGCTTTAAAGGATGAGAGAAACAACAAATGAGGGGTGTTTACCTGGTAGAAAGTGCACATGCTGATATCCAGATGAGGTGAGAACTCTTCTTTGGTGAGGCAAGAATGACCTACAAATCACATAAACTTAATAAAAAATATGTTAATAGAGAGGTAAGGGGCTACCTAGTGAGAAACTAGTCCCAAGAAAGGAATATGCTTCCTTGAATGGATGTCATCCCTTGTTCAACATTCAAGTTTATTGATAAAAAGGAAATTAAAAATAGAAGATATGAAATGATGTCAATGAATAATATAAAAATAAGACTAATCTATAGCAAGATCTATGTTATCAAAATAATATTTCCAAAATGTAGTAGCCTTATCAATATCCTCTTGGATTATGGCTAACTATTCTTTTATGTCCTCTAGATGGGGTGTGAGAACCATAATGCAAGGGGATAGATCAAAGGTAATGTCACATTGATCATTATATAGAGGTTGGGGGATAATACGAAGGTCAAAGACATTATCTATCTCATGTGCAAGTCTTGGTAGGGTCATCTACATGCAATAAATAAGTTAAGGTCAGGTCCATAAAATCAAAAAAGTGTTCAAGTATAGGTCAGGGGATGGCCAAAGGTTTAAGAAGGTGAAAAGGAGGGTCAAAATAATAATCTATAATTTTGGGTGATAGTGATAATTAGTGATTGGGGTGATTGGTGGTGGTTATCCTAACCATTGATATTTAGGTGACCGATGGTGGTTTCTATAATCGATGATGGTTATGGTAACTATTGATGGTCACTTGTCATAAACTTGATGAGGAGTAAAATGAGATGTAAATAGGTAATTGAGGGGCCATAAAGGTTGTATGGGTAATGGAAATGAGGCAAGAAGAGTATTCAATAGAGAACACACTTATAATAAGCAAAGAAGGATAAAATTAAATAGAGAAGACAAAGTGAGGTACCTTTACTTTAAAGAATTGGATGGTTGAATGCCTAGAGAAATGCAAGAAATGTACTGGTACCTTGATGAGAGAATCACATGAACAGAGCTTTGGGTTACTAAATGTCTATATAGAAAATAAGAGAGTCTAGATGCATAAATTCTCGTCCCAAATCTCCTCTATGAGCCTTGTACATATAGCACAAAACTTCTTGAATGAGGAGAAAGAGTTGCCAAATTAAGGGAGGGAAATTTGCTAAGTTGGTCCTGGACTAGTGTGATGGATTGATAGAAAGAAATCCATGAGTTTGTGTATGGTAAAGTTGATAATTTTATTAGTGCAAGCTTATTCATAGCTAAAAGTTTCTAATTTTCTAGGTGAGGGTACCTGACCATTAAAAGTTGGGCTAACCATCAGTGGTCGACCCTCTAAGGTTAAAGAGGTGAAATTCAAGGTATTAAGTGGTTTATTCAAGTTTATGTAAAGAAGGGTCCACTAGGTTAATAAAATAGTTAACTAGGTTAGGGTCAAGAGCCAGGTCATGGTGATGCGACCTTAAAAATGATGTAAGGAATGTTTTTAAGTGTTTATATTTTTCCCCTTTTTATTATACAACCTTAAGTTAATAAGTCATAGAATAAAAACAAAAGGTTGACAGTCTAGGGTCAGTTACCTCGAGTATGGGAGGAGGGTATTCCCCCTCAAACTAGGAGTTGATGAGGTAGGATAGCAATCAGGTCATGTTTTGAGAAAAGAAAAGAAGGTTGAGGTATGAAAACATGAATACACACACAAGGTGTAATGAGATGCTAAGGTAAAAAAATCATGTAAAGACAAAAAATGACCAATGTTAATAATAATAAGGTTGGTTTATAGAAAAAGTGACAAGGTGACCAGTCCCCAGCATTGGTCATAGTTGATCGAGATATGCATATCAAATGTCTTAGAAAGGGTTAGTGTTTACTCAGGTATTCAAGGTATGAAGTGCTCCCAAAAAATATACAAATGGTTAGGTTCACACAAAGTGGTATAAAAAAGGTTTAATGGGGCCAAATTAGTTGAAGTAGTCAATAATGATCAAAGCACTGTCATTATAAGGTATATGAATAGGTGTTTTCTACAAAAAAGGGGGCCAACATCATGATGGATGCAGAAAATGGATGGGTTGGTTATTTATGGGGTGGTTGAGCTTAGTCCTAATGCACAAGGCAAGTTGACACTACCTACATAGGCCCATGGATAATACATCCAACATGGACTTCAGGCCTAATGTAGTTCTTGCGTCAGGGAGATGGTGAATATCAGATAAGGGTAAGAGGAGGGAAAAGAGGTTACCCCATTGGGGTTAGGCATGGTAAGGGTAAGTTGAAGAAGGGAATTAAGTGGGAGGGATAAATGTAGGGTGTGTGAAAAGGAAGGGGGAAGGAAATGAATAGTGATGGTTACCAAACCATTAATGGTTAGGGGGAACTAGTGGTGGTTACCTAACCATCAATGGTTAGGCCAATCAATGATGGTTGCATTAGTCATATATGATTAGGGGTAAAAAGCCTTAAAACTATGAAAAAAGCAAGGAGGAGGGGGAAATAGGTCATTATTTGTCTTATTATGGAAAATTAGCAAATTATTATGGCATTTAGTAGTTTACAAGTGAAAGGGATTATTGGTGAGGTGAGTGACGTGTCGAGATGAGACTAGTGCATAAATAGTGAGAGTAGGACCAAGAAAGATCTAAGAGATATACCAGTAGCAAGGTATGGTTTGAGGAGGTAAAACTGATCATAGAATGAGGTGGGTACTATTGTAAAATTGATAGCATCTTATTAGAGTTTATATTAAGAATTAAGAGTGTACATAGTAGGGATAATTGTTGGTGAAAATGAAAAACCTAGGGTTTAGGTCAATTGTGATGGGTTGTGTTGTTGGGGAGGAAAGAAAAGGTGGGGTGGGTAAGAAATGGGGTAAAATTGATGAGAAGGGGGAAAATATGGGTGAAAGTATAGGGGAGGGGTGTTTATATTTGTTTAATTAGTTTAGGGAGGTTGGAGGGTCAAAGCTCATGGCTAATGGTCACTCATAGGTGACCATCAGTGGTTGACCCAACTAGCACTAATCAACCTAAGGGGTATAAAATACCCCAAGGGGACTGTTAATAGTTGGAAAAATTGGTAACAATAAAAAAAAGGGGTTTAGGGTTAGGTTCAGGGTTTAGGTTTAGGGTTTAGGATTTTAGATGGTAGAAAGTATGTTTTAGAATGGTGCGTGGGTGGGTGGAAGAGGAGAGTAGGTATTGAGGATAAAAATAAAGGGTAAGTAGGTGATTCAAATAGTGTTTGTTAGAGAAAAATGTAGTGAATTTTTAATAATTATTTTAATTATCATTTTTATAAGGATAGCTTCATACTTAATTCATGACATGGTTGTTTATAGGCATGAGAGTAAATTCAATTATGAGATCACATTCTCAAGATATTCCTAGCAATTTGAGATGCAATGATAGATAAGGATTAGTGGCATATGGAGGTGATGGGTTTTGAGGGGATGCATCACTACCAACATCTTCTAAGGGATGTTGTCATGATAGTTGCCCTTATCGAGAGATGGGACCCAGTGACTAATACCTTCTAGTTACTGATAGGAGAGATGATGATACTATTGGAAGATGTACACCAGACTACATAGTTATCAATCTAAGGAGATCCCATTTATCAGATAGAGGGGGATGAGATGGATGAGTGTTTAGAGATGATATATGAGGATGATGTTAGTGTTTTAAAGTTTCATGTTAGAGGCTTCAGTATTAGACCACTATACTAGAGAGCCCTAGGGGATAGACATTTGTTGACTATGTTGTAGTTAGAAATTACCTATTAGGCATTATTAGATTTGAAGAGAGGTAGCCTAGTTGTTATTGGGGGTGTTCATGGAGTTATATTTGAGTGGAGTTATATTTGGTTGGGCATAAGTATTACTAGTGTAGATATATAGGGAGTTATGGGGTTTTTAGGCACATAGATGGTATGGCATCAATGTGGGGTTTGTGCTACAGTATTGGGCATATGAGCATATATGAGTGTTACAACCATTGGGTTTACCAGTTGAGGGTATTTACCAATAGATTATAGGGTTTATTTTTATTATTGAAGGATAGAGAGGACCCTGATAGGAGTAGGTAGAGGTACACATGACCTAGACTGGTAAAGAGATGCACTAGGGGGTTTAGTGGATGGAGACATAATATGGAGGCCATATAGTGAGTGGCTTGCATGGGAGGGCTATTAGCATCATACATTATCTCTATAAAGCTAGAAGTGGATTTATGAGTGATGGGAGGGAGAGACCAAGTACATCCCATTAGAGAGGGTATGGTGATAGTTTGGATTGTTACAGGGGATCCCTCTTGATTTTGTATGGTATAGGAGGGAGGATTTAGAGTATCCACTTATAGAGCCACAACCACAAGATGGGGTTTTGGATTTTGAGGAGCTACCATTGAGGGGAGATGATGATGTTAGGGTGACACTTGACTACCCTACATGGTTTTAGGTTATATATGCTATGATGGATTTTGTTCTTGGAGATGGTGACAAGACCCTTGATGGATGTAGATTAGAGATAGGGGCCAATGCAAGGGGATCCATAGGTGGTAGTGGAACTAGCAATAGTGTGAGACTAGATAGTTGTATTGTAAGGGTAAGTTGTGACTCTTTAGGATCAGGTAAGAGGAGTCATAGTGGATAAAGATGAGGCCCATGCATAAATCATAGCTTTATAGGGGTAGATGGCCATCTTATAGGGTCAAGTGACTACATTGACAAGGGAGCAAGACCAGGCAAGGGTCTCACTTGATTTAGTGACCTAGGAGAGGGATTATTTATGATGGGCTAGTGGTGTAGTGATAGGTACAACACCTCTCAAATATATCACATAGACCAAGTATCATGAAATGACATAGGAGCTAAGGCATTATGAGGGCATTGTGTTATCATAGTGTCTTAATGAGTCGAGGTGGGGAGAGTACCAATTGAGTATGTTAGGTGGGGTAGGTTTAGGGACCCCAAGGTAGTGGGATATGCTAATGGGTTAGTTAGTAGGGCCTCCACCTAGTACAAGTACAAGTATAGGTGTAGGTATAACTATAGGTACTAGTAAGGCCAATGGTAGTGGTCTATTAGGGCCATGATATGTATATGATTAATTTTTTTAATATTAGCCTATGCACTAAAGATGCAAGATGTATTTTGAGTGAAATTTTATGATTTATAGACATTGCATACATACATACATATACATACATACATATATATATATACATATATATATATATATATACATATACATATATATATACATATATATATACATATATATATATACATATATACATATATATATATATATATATATATATATATATGTATGATATAATTATATTATGAGAATTTGTGTTGATGATGTCTAATGTGTTATGTGATGGTTATGCTTTCATGATGACGTATGTAGTTATGCTTCAATGTTAATTATGTTATGATTCTTAAAGGTAATGGTTGGTTAATTGATATAAGTATGTTTTAATAATGTTATTCATAATGATTAATTTAATTTTTTGAGGTGAGGTTGGTTGATTATGTTAGCTAGGCATGATAAATTAGCTAATTTTGAATGCGAATGCTTTGTTTTTTCGAATGATTTTGGTTTTGATAGGTAGGGTAGGTATGGGTAATAATAAAGAGGGGAATTATAGATTCTTTGGAAAGTATCTCATTATTACCCATAAAGAAGATATGATTTTAATGAATATGAACTCTTCAAGTGCATCAAATTAGCATTTCCCTAGTACTAAGGTGTGTCATATAAACACCATGTGTCAAGTGAGCTCAACATCTTTTGATTTATAGAGGTGATATGAGAAAAATATGGTAGTGATAAATAGGTAAGGGAAGAAATTTTAGGTAGGGAACAATGTGTGGGCTCACCCACCCCTTTACTTAGGTGATGCATAAAACTGAAATAGACTAGTCCATGTCATTGAGGGGGAAAACTGATCAATGCAGGGAGTCAACCAATATTAAAAGAGAACCAATTGTGGTTTGTTTGGGATAATGTTGACTTTTGATAGGGTTGTGTATTACTTTAAAATAGGTGAATTTGATTAAGGTGGGAAGCTTCACTTGGTTACAAAATAGAGATGATTGTAGCTGCTAAATAATATTTATCATGTTAGCTCAGCCATCCTTCGAGGGAGTGGTCTAATTTAGAGTTTTGATAGCTATCCTTCAAGGGAAAAGTCTATAATTTTATCATTTAGGTGACATCCATCCTTCAAGGGAGTGGTCTATTTATTTTTCTTATGATAATGGACCCAAATAATATGTATTCCAAAAATCTTAAACTTTTGTTTGAGACATGGACACATCTATTTAAATCTTAGAGTGAAATCATTTGTAAGGGAAAGGTTATGCCTCAATACGGTGGTTATGTGATAATATTAAGGGGTGTTAAAGAATGTTCATCCATGGGATTCCATATAACAAAAGATGAAAAGTATCCATGAGAACCATTCCATGGGTAGATCCATGGTACCCATGTTTAAGACTAGATGAAGGTGCCTGATGGATAATCACATGGATTTGGTATAACCACATGACCTTAAGAAGAATAGGGTAAGAGGGTTAGGGGAGAAAGAAGTTCTTAAAATAAAAGGATGAACTTAAGTTAAATAATAGGGTGTGTTTGATAGGCCTTAGCAATAGAAAGGTTGAAAATGTGAAGCATTGAGAGGCTTAGGTTCTACTTTGCCTTCAAGAGAGGACACACAATAAGCTCCTGATCTATACTTGTGGGTTATAATATAGGTTTTGAGCTAGTTGAAGGCAAAATTACCCCTTTTAGTTTTTTTCTTGCTAGTGACATATTGGTTTTCTTTGAGGACAAGATCTCTAATGTTGAATTCTTATATTTTTAAATGTTTGTTGTAGGCTCATTTGATATGATCTCGATAGATACGAAGGTGGTTAAGGGCAACAAGGTAATGTTCATCAAGGAGTTCTAAACATGCTAAGCATTCTTGATGATAATTACTTTTATAAAGAATATCCTACAAGGATATTTAGAGAGATGGAATTTAGACTTCAAGAGGTAGAACTACCTTAGCTCCAAAGACCAAAGAAAAAGGTGTAGCACCTGTAGAAGTTTGGATAATAGTGTGGTAGGCCCATAGAGAAAATGGGATATGGAGGTGCCAATCCTTGCCCAAAGCATTGAACACCTTGGTGAGCATTTTGATGAGGGTTTTGTTAGAAACTTTAGCCTATCCATTGGCTTATGGATGATAAGGGGAAGAGAAACTTAAGTCAATGCCAAAAGCCTTAATATATTCTTGGACCTTTTTTTCTTAAAGGATTTTCTATTATCAGTGATGATTTTATGAGGGACACTAAAGCAAAATATGATGTGATGGGTAATAAAGTCAATGATTTTTTTGGCTTTGATTGAGATCAACGGAATGGCTTCTACCCATTTGGTAAAATACTCTATGGTGGTAATGGTATATTGGTAACATTGAGAGGAATGAGGATTGATCTCACTAATAAGATCAAGACTCCATTTCAAGAAAGGCCAATAATCTATTGATACTTGGAGACCATGAAGAGGTGCATGATGGAGGTTAGCATGTTTTTAACATATGATATTTTTTTTGGCATACTCATAACAATCCTAATTAAGTGTAGGCTAATAGTATCCTGAGCAAAGAATATGCTTTGTAATAGCTAAACCACTGAAGTGTCCTCCATAGATGTTGTTATGTGCTTCCTTAATGGCATGAGAGGCTTCATTGTTAGAAGTCATCAAAGAAGGAGGCCATCAAAGCCTCATTTGTAAAGAATTCCCCCTAGTATTAAGTAGCGAGAGGTTCTTTGAATGAAATCTCTATGAGCATTTCTTGAAAGATTAGGTAGAAGGATACCAACATTAAGGTAGTCAAAGATTTGGTCATATCAAATGTCTAAATGTGATGTTTTCACTTGGAAAATGGTAAGAAGATTGATAATAAGGTAAGATGGGGTGACAAAGTAGTGTATGGTGATAACTAGTTTATAATCAGTAGTTGGGATGGAATTTAGGATACAAGAGAAGCCATCATGTCTACAAATTTATTTGTAAATTGAAGGACTAATTGAATGGTATAATAGTTTTATGATGTTAATAGTTTTTTAGTAAGTTTTTTATATTTCATAAGAACATAATTTTTGCATTAGTAGTATCCTATGGCTTGGTTGATAATAAGTTGAGAATCTCCAAAGACACATATAATTTTGATTCTTAAGGCTAGGGTAGTTTGGAGACCTATAATCAAGGCCTCGTATTCAGATATATTATTGGTGCATTCAAAATCAAGTTTGAAAGAAAGAGGGAGAGATTATCTACTAATGGGAATGAGGACTATGCCAACATCCCCACCATTTTGACATTTGGAACCATAAAAATACATAGTCATTTGATAGGTGGGTTTTTGTAAAGAAAGAGTGGCTATAGACTCATCTGGAAAGGAAAAAAGAGGAGTTTGATTATCAAGGAGAGGTGATTCAACTAGCTTGTCTGCAATAACCTATCCTTTAATGAAATTTTATAGATTAAACTCAAGATTGAACTCAGATAAAAACATGAACCACCTAGCCATACATTGGTTATGATATGGCTTAGAGTGCATATAATTGAGGGGATTAGTGTTGGTAAGGATATAAGTTTTGTGGTTAAGAAGATAGTGATAAAGTTTAGAGGTGAAAATAACTAAGGCAAAGAAGAGTTTTTTTGGATGGGTGTATCAAGTTTCATAGTCAATGAGGGTATGGCTAATGTAATAAATATCCTATTCTTTATGTTGGTCATTACAATGAGCAAGCATGGCTCCCAAGGAATGATCAATGGTAGATAGGTATAAATAAAAGGGTTGATCTTCCTTTGGGGAAATAAGGACAATTAGAGAAAGAAGATACTCCTTGATTACATCAAAGGCTTTTTAACACTCTTTGGTCCATTTGAAGGAGGTATCTTTTCTCAAGAGGTGGTGAAAGGGTTGACAGTGATCAGATAGCTAGGAGATAAAATGGTGGATTGACTAAAGTTTTCCTTGTAGGATATGAAGTTGTTTTAAGTTAGTAGGAGGCATTTCTAGAATGGATCTAGCTTTTTTGGGGTCTATTTCTATTCCATGAATGGAAATAATGAAGCCTAAGAGTTTTCTTAATAAGACCCCAAAGATGCATTTCTTTGGATTGAGCCTAACATGATAATGGATAAGTCTTTCAAAGATGATGGCTAAAATGATGAGGTGATCCTGGTGATGTTTGGATTTTCCAAGCAAATCATCAACATAGTCTTTAACTATTATATGAATGAGGTCATGAAAAATGTAGGCCATGACTCACTGATATGTGTCTCCTACATTCTTTAAGCCAAAAGGTAGGACATGATAGCATAAAGTTCCCCATGAAGTGATAAAAGATGTTTTATATTGATCTTAAGGGGCAATCAATATTTGGTTATATCCTAAAAATCCATCCATGAGGGATAACATTTCATGGCCAATAGTAAGATCAACAAGTTGGTTGATGTTAAATAAGGGAAAGTCATCTTTGGGGCATGAAAGGTTAAGCTCCTAGAAATCCACATAAAGGTGGAGTCCCCCAGTGGGTTTAATGATAGGAATAATGTTAAAGACCCATTTTGGATAGTTAATGGGTTGAATTAAATTAAAAGATAAAAGGCACTAAATATCTTCTTTGACAAGAAGAGCTATATGGGGATAGATTCGATGAAGTTTTTTTGGACTGACTTAACCTCAAGATGGGTGATGATGTTATGAAGGGAAATGAATAGGTCAATACTAGGCATATCCTGATAAGACCAAGCAAATGCTATGTTATGGTCATGAAGGAAGGCTGCATAGTTTCTTTATTCCTTAGGAGTTAAGGATTGGCCAATCTTGAAAATATAAGGGTTTTCTTGAGTACACAAGTTACTATCTATAGTGGTTTCATTTATAATTATTGGATTTTTAGGAGGGAGGGCTTTTTTAAGAGAAGAATCCTCAACACCTAGATAGGTAAGAAGAGATTTGTCATTTTAACATTGGATGGTGTTAATGGTAGGAAAATCATGCATGATTATTTTGGGGTGGATGAGAGGAATAGTTTTAGTTTGAACCCCTTATTGATAAGTTATGGGACCTAAACTAACAGTGTTAATCAAAAAAAAAATTAGGTGGGATGATGTCACTATCTTCAAATGGATTTGGTGAGGGTAGAGGTTCTTCAAATTAGAAATGTGAGTTTGATAAGGGTAAAAGTTCCTTAAATGGGAGAGGTGAGGTTGGTGGTTCCCGAAATGGGAGAGGTGAAATTGGTGAGGCTGGTGGTTTTCCAAATGGGGGAGGTGGAATTAATGATGCTGGTATGGGCTCTTCTAGGGAAACATACCCTAGGCCAAAGAATTCATGAGGTTTCTAAGTTTTGATAATATGAAGTTCATGGGGTCCTTGTTTATAGAGGCTAAACCCAAACCCTTTCCAAACATATCGATGAAGGTACATTTAGGCAAAGGTCAGGTTACTAAGATAGGAAAACTTGGAAGTGAATGGTTGAATACAAGTCATGGTGGTGGGAGAAAGAAGTAGCTTATCATATCCCCCATAAAAAAATATGTTCTATTATTGGGAAGACCAAAGGGGACAAGGGTACCAATATTGGGATCATAAGATGGATCATTCTAAAGGTTCCCAAATTCATGTGGAGAGGGAAAAGCATCCAAATATAAAAGTCGATATTCCCCAAGTGTAAGTCATTAGAATGTGGATTGTAAGGAGTGTTCAACCAAGATTTGTGATGAAGTAATAGTTGAACTAGTGGATTCTTCACTATTTTTGAAATGATAAGTCTTGGTGTTGGTTTGATGTGGTGGTTTGTCTGGTGGTTGGATATGAAGAGGGTGAAGGTGGAATAAGAACATCATTGGGCTGATACATCATATTACAGGAAGCAAATGGAATTGAATTAGCTTTGATTTTAATGACTTGTCCCTCATGCTAAAACTAGAAGCATCAATGAAGGGTAGAAGGGATGCATGCCATGGCATGGATCCAGGGGTGACCAAGTAACACATTATATTGAAATTTGCCCTCTATGTCGTAAAATAGTTTAGGAATGGTTTGAGGTCCCAAATGGAAGTGGAAAATAAATATCCCTAGATTAGTGGCCAAGGTATCATTGAATGATTATATAACCATCAAGCTTTATGACATAATGTTTTTAGGTAGTTAAATTTGATCATAAGCATGAGGAGATGATATTGATGCTTTCTCCCCCATCAATCATAACCCTTTTGACATGTGTATGATTGATGGATGCTATGATAAAAAGAGGGGGATCAAGATCTTCACTTTGATATGGTAGGATTTTAGATTCTTGAAAGGTGACACTAGAAACATGTTTAATATCTCCAATCAAAGATGCAAGAGGTTGGGTATCATCTAGTTGAACTTCTATGGAATGCATTACTTCAATTAAAACTAGATGATGTTGAGGTGAGGTGTTGATTAAGTCATAAAGACTCATTTTAATGGGCATTTGGTGAAGTTGTTTTATCACCAGGCATTGGACAAATGAATTTGCATTGGAGGAGGAAGGGGCTCCCAAAATGGAGACCTTAGGCTTGGATGGTTGTCAAGGTGAAGGTGTAATCTATTGGGTTTTGTTAATTAGTTGAGGAGGGTAAGACCATAGAATGGTGGCCTTGCCTTTACCCTTTTCATTTGGTTGGACCCCCTTACCCTTGTCCTTGTGTTGGGATCTAAATTAAGTTACCATGTGAATAGTATGGATAAGGGGAGAAGTTACTCTCTTTAGTTCCTCTATTACTCTCCTTAGTGGGAGTAAAGAAAGAGATGATTGGTATGAGGATTGGATAGCTGGTAAAAGAGGCAAAGGGCTTACATACTATTCATCTAATAGATCATCCTCCTCTAAAAGGCCATGAATGATAGTTTGGAGAGATTTACAATTATCTATATCATGCCCAGGGGTTCTATGGTAAAGATAAATTATATTGTCATTAAACCAAGTTGGCTTTGACTAGTTGGGTCAAAAGGTTTGATGGGGGGCAAGTTAATGGTAGAAGATTGTAGGATCCTTTGTAATATTATTGTATAAGAATTTTATAAGGATTTTGAAAATGGTGGGGTTTGGTTTTTTGGTTTAGGTTTCTTTTTGGGTAAAGGATTTTCAATAGAAGATATGGTTGGTGGGGTAAGCCTGGATAGAGGTTTTAAATGAATTGTCTTAGTTGTAATTGATCTAAATATTGGGGGTCTAGATGATGAGGGTTTGATAGATGGGAAGGTGGATGGGGAAAGGTTGGTGAGGAATGAGTTTGAAATAATATATGGGCTTATTATAGGTAAAGAAAAGGGAGATGGGTTTTTGGAGGAAGAGTAAGTTACATGAATGGTGGAAGGATGTGGTCTTAAAATAAAAGGTAAACGTTAAGGAGTTGGTATGGTTCTTCCTTGAAGTTAAGGTTTGGGTAATCCCTCCTTCTTAATGGGCTTAATTTTATTAAGTTTTAGATGGATTGGTGTGGTTAAATCTAGTGTCAAAGAAAGGTGAGTAGGATTTGTCATGGGAGGGATCCCCAAGGGCTTGATTGGCTTGGTTAAATAAGCATAGGGTGATTTAAAATTTTTAGATAGGGGTAATTAAGGTGGTCCTTTGGTAACTTTAGGAGGAGTAATTGGTGGAGTTGTAACAATAGGGTCGAGAGTAGATTCTAATGAAGTAGAAGGTTCAATTTCATTTTGATATGAGAGTCCAAGATGATGCCAAAAGGTAGCTCTATCAAAATTTAGGTTGGGAGGTGAACTCCAAATGTTAAACTAGTTGGGAGAAGGTTTTATAAATAAAAATTGCTCCTTGATCATTAACTTCAAATTGTAATCCCTTTGGGGATAAAGAAGGAGAATTTTTAGTATTATTATCCTTGGTGGAATATTTTGAAGGCAATGGTTAGGTAGATAGGGGCATTGTCTCTTAAGAGATGGCTTTCAGGGAAGATATGGATGATTCTAAAATTAGTGTGGTAAGGGTAATGGTTTTAGGTGGAAGGATTGGTTTAGCTTCCTCCTTGATTCAATTCAAAGGAATAAGTGGTTTTTTGAGTTGGATTGGAGGAGTGAATAAAATGGTTGATGGAGTGACCATCTCCTTTAGGTTTCCACCATAGGAGGGATAGGTGAAACAATGGTTTCATCCAAAGAAGTGGATGGGATAGTCACTTCCTTTGTTTGGGAATTTTAAGGGGTTGGTGGCAAGTGGTTCTCCTTAATTTGGGTGATAGAATTAATAACTTATTTGATAATGGGCACATTAATGATTACATTAATTACATGTGTTTCATGTGAATTGGAGGATTCAAGTTGGTTTTCATGGTGTTAGGTTGAAGGTAGATGGTTTGGAAATGGTTTTTAAAAAATATCAAGGGATTGGTTTGAAGGAGCATTTGGGTTGTCAAACACAAGCTCCCTTTCACTAATTAGGTCCTAGACAATGCTTTTAAAAGTATTACATATATAATTATTATGTCCAACATCCTGATGATAGTCACAATGATCATTTTCATTGTACCACTCAGGAAGGGGGTGAGAAGTATCAAATTGTTGAAGGGTTTTGATGGGTATAAGTTGGATTAGATTGGTCTTGAGTGGTTTCTCCAACACTAATGCATAAGATTCTCTAATTGGGGTAAATGATTTTGAAGGAACTTGATTTTGAGCATGATTTTGGTGATTAGAAGGGTTGTTGGTTGGAGGTGTTGGTTGATGGGTGGAGGTGCAGTTCTAAGAATGACCAAATGTGCTAATGGTTTCACTTTATAATTGGTTGGGTTCATATTTTTGGTGGAAGTTGACTCCATGGTTTTGAAACTAGAATTTTTATTTCAAAGCTTCAACTTCCCTTCATCAATATCACGATTTTCTAATTTATGAGCCATAACAAAATCCTTGTCAAAGGTCCTAAAGTTTTGGAGCTGGAGAGTTGAAGCAATGTGTTTATCACAACCCCATGAAAATAATTTTATTAATTTGGGTTGAGGTAATGGGAAAGTGAGTTGATTAATAAGGCCTCTCCATCTAGCAATGAAATCAATAATGGACTCATATTTAAACTATTTGATGGAGTATAGGTCTATAATGGAAACCTTTTTAGATATGTTTATACAAAAGTGTTCCAAAAAGGTTTATGCCAATTGAGAGAAAGAAAAGATGAAATGAGTGGGAAGAGCATTGTACCAGTTAAGGGCAGCCCCAGATAATGGCATGGGAAAGGTTTAGAGGAGAAGAGCATCATCATAAGCGATCAAGTAGCATGCATGTCAGAATGCTCTTAAGTGTTGTTGAGGGTCCTCCTTACCTTGGAATATAGAAAATTTGGTAAATTACCATTGATAAGGATAAGCATGAATAGGTATGAAGGGAGGGATAGGCTCATTAAAAATTTGGTTGTAAGACAAAAGATTGGTTAAGGTAGAGATATATGGCTCCAAACTAGTCATTTTGTCTATGAGGATTTTGATTCGATCAGGTTGGGGTTGAGAAATTTCATAATTAAGAGGTATATTTTGTTAAGGTTGGTTCATGATAATGTATGAATCGGTAACAGATGGTAATGATAAAGCCACATATTGATAGGTGGTGTCAAGAGGTTGAGATGGTGGCACATAAGAACTATTTGGTATAAAAGGTTGGGTGGTGGTCGGTATGTACCCTTAAAAGTTAGGGACATATGGGTAAGATGTCATAAGCACATGTTGAGGAAAAGATGTGGTTGGTATGTTTTAGTTAGGACCAATTTGGTAAGGTTGAGGTTGGGTGGTTATCCTAGTGCTAATTGAGGAAGGTTTTAAGGTATGTAAAGCACTAAGTTTTGAAGTAGAGCTATGGTCAAAGGATTGATTGAAACCAAATGGAAGATACAAGTTGAAATGGAAGATAATGCCACAATAGATGGGGCATAGGTAACGAATGGTAAGGTTAAACCCCCATGGGGTGTGAATAGTGGCATTTGTTTGGGTGGTGGAAAGTTGGTTTGGGTTTGGGTGGATGGGATGTTGGAAGAGGTCTAAGCTAATGGTTGAGTTGAAGTTGTTCTTACCATGAGGTGGGATGGCATACTAAAACAAGGTTCAAAAAAAGGAACCAAATTGGGATGGGTATGATAAGGCAAGGTGTTAAGGTAATGTTACAAAAAAACTATATTGTTGTTGAGAAAGGTGATGAAGTCTAGATCTCCTTCAGATATGATTGGAATTCTAGAGAGAGATGGTGGTGGAGGAGAATTGTGAGCTAAACCATGGGGAGATTTTTTGCATTTGAGGTATAATCCATGGATGAAGATGAAGGTGGTGGTTGATTATTTTGATTTTTCACTTGTTGTCTAGTCAAAACCATATGAAAAATTTGAAAGTGGACAATGAACCTTTCACCTCAAACAATGAGCAATTAAAGAAAAACCCAAAGGAAAAAAATCACACACTAAAAGTACAATTAATCCTAAGATTTATTTTAAATCACTTTTGGCTTATGCCTTAAAGAGTGTGAAAGGTAAAATTGGCTTATGATTCAGGTAATAAAAATCCATCTAAGGATGGTTTTAGGTTAAGTTTGGGTGCTCAAAGAATTTACACTAGACTGGGTACATGGCCTAGTATTGGGGGCTTGCTCCTCACACTTCACAAACTTAAAGCTGAGCCAAGATGCTTAGCTAATATATACCATTTGTCTAGATTTTATACTCTACTAGAGAATGGATTGGGTCCTCCCCTTAGTGGTTAAATCCAAATAGGATCATCGGGTAACATAAGGTGATCCAAAAGGTGATGAATTCCTAATGGGCCTTGTCTCAAGTATGTTTTGATATGATCTTTGGTGCAGTGGCTTAGTAGTGTAACATTTGTGTTCTATAATTTATTCATAATGTAATTAATTAATCTAGGTAAACTAAACATTAAATAGACAATTCAATGGATGTACTTAATTTTAGCTTGAAAGGATATCTTTGATTTCTTTGAATGCAAGCAAGGAACAATGTAATAATGCAAGATGACAATGCAACCTATTCCTAGAATGAATTTTGCACTCTCTTTTTTTGGGTTCATTTTGATTTTAGAAAATAAAAGTAAAAGAAATTTTATATTTTTTAGAATTTAAAGATTTGCAAAAATGCAATAAACATGAGATTCACTAATGCAACTACATAAAATAAACCAAACTATGAACCTTTAAGGGGTCCCACCAAGTGTGCTAGAATATTTCACTCAATTTGTTATTCTAATTCTTTTTGGTTTGAAGGAGGAGAGAAACAACAGTTGAGGGGTGTGTATATGGTAGAAAGTGCATGCATTGATATTTAGACAAGGTGAGAACTCTTCTTTGGTGAAGGAAGAGTGACTTGCAAATCACATAAACTTAACGAAAAATATTTTAATAGAGAGGTAAGGGGATGCTTGGTGAGAAACCAGTCCCAAGAAATGAATATGCTTCCTTAAATGGATGTCAGCCCTTGTTAAACATTCAAGTTTATTGATAAAAATTAAATTACAAATAAAATATGTGAAATGATGCCAATGAATAATATAAAAAGAAGACTAATCTATAGCAGGATCAATGTTATCAAAATAATGGTTCCAAAATGTAGTAGCCTCATTAATATCCTCTTGGATTATGGCTAAATATTCCTCCACATCCTTTGTATGGGGTGTGAGAACCATAATACAAAGGGATACCTCAAAGGCAATGTCACTTTGATTGGTAAATAGAGGTTGGGGGATAATAGGAAGGTCAAAGACACTATCTATCTCATGTGCAAGTCCTGATAGGGTCATCTACATGTAATAAACAAGTCAAGGTTAGGTCTACAAAAATAAAAAAAGTGTTCAAGTACAAGTTAGGATATGGCCATAAGTTTGAGAAGGTGAAAAGGAGGATCAGAATAAAAATCTATAATTTTGGGTGATAGTGACCATCAGTGATTGGGGTGACTGGCAGTGATTATCCAGACCATCAATGGTCAGGTGATCAGTGATGGTTGCTATAACTTGGGATGGTTATGGAAAATATTGGTAGTCACCTATAAAAAACTTGATGGGGAGTAAGATGAGCTATAAATAGGTAACTAAGAGGCTAAAAAGGTTGTATGGGTAGTGTGGGTAAGGGAAAATACGCAAGAAGAGTATTTAATAGAGAAAATACTTACATTAAGTAAATAAGGATAAAAATAAATAGATAAGACAAAGTGAGGTACCTTTGCTTTGAATAATTAGATGGTTGAATGCCTAGATAAATGTGGGTAGCATACTGATACCTTGATGGGAGAATCACATAGGTAGAGATTTGGGTTACCGAATGTCTGCACAAAAAATAAGAGAGTCTAGATTCATAAATTTTGGTCCCAAATATCCTCCATGATCCTTATACTTATAGCATAAAACTTCCTAAATGAGGAGAAAGAGTTACCAAATTGAGGGAGGGAAAGTTGCTAAGTTGGTCCTAGATAAGTGTGATGAACTGACAAAAATAAATCCATGATTTTGTGCATGGGAAAGTTTCCAATCTTATTAGTACAAGCTTGTTCACAGTTGGAAGTTTTTAATTTATTGGTTGAGGGTACTTTACCATCGATGGTTGGGCCAACTATCAATGGTCAACCCTCTAAGGAAAAGGAGGTGAAATGCAAGGTATTGAGTGGTTTGTTCAAATTTGTGTAAAGAAGGGTCCACTAGGTTAATAGAGGAGTTAACTAGGTTAGGGTTGAGATCTAGGTCATGGTAATGTGACCTTAAAAATGATGTAAGGGAAATTTTTAAGTGTCTACAAAAGTATCAAGTATTAATGTTACCTCTTTTTAGTTAATACAACAAATTGGATACACCATATAAAACCTTAAATAAACACATCTCACATGTAGAGGATTTGATAGAAATAAATCAAAAACCACTTGGTTGTATTTGGCTCCCACTTACTATTGGACATAAGACAATTCATATTATCCTCATGGTTCTTTATTTACCACTATCTTGCAACATACTCCTTGGTTGCCCATGGACACATCATATGTGGGTTATTGCCTCTTCAAGTAGTCAATATATCAAGTTCATTTCTAATTTCAAATGTTATAAACATGAAGCTGGCCTAATCCATGAAGTGTAGAAATATTGAATCCTAAATCTCAATATTTCATTCCAACCATTCCCCACATTAATAATACACCTCTCCCTAAATTTGTTAACACGAATCTTGATTTACATATTACTCTCACTAATCCAGATGATGATGAACCTAATGAGTTACAAAACACTTATAATACCACTATAATATCTCCTTATATTATACAATAGCTTCCTCCTTCTTTACTTCCATGTGATCACACCATTCCTCTAATTGATGATATTACTAAGACTCCCCCCATGCAATGTATATGAAGCTTCTTACATAGAAGATGAATTTACATGTGATGAATATGGAGTATCCATATTATTTCAATATCCTTTAACTATGTCTCCTAAATTTTTTATAAATTTAAGTGTTTTAACTATCGATTCTCCTATAAAAATAAAATCATGTACTATTTCTCACACTTAGGATGATAATTATATCATGGTCCAAGCCCAATCAAGAGATTTATATGTATAACATTATTAAAATAATTTTAAAAAATGCATGCCTTGAACCATGATGTCCATGTCATTCATATATCATATAATATTGAATCATAACCTAAAGGCTATGCACCTCCCATTGATCCTCCATTATTAGATACCCCATGAGTAATTAAAAAAATCTCGACTCGAGAATCTTTTAAAATTTCTAGACCAAATAATATAATATAATATATTCCTTATTCTCATGATTATATCAATACGACTAAGGTTATACAACTTAATACAATTGAAACTTCACCTATTGAACAAACTAAAATAAATAATACCAATCCAGTTGATTCTACTCAACCAAATATCCCCAATATGAAATCTATAACCACTATTACACCATGAATTACCTTAGATGTGAAAGCCACTAAGGTTAGATAAATAAATTTTGATTATGATAGAAATGGTAATAAAAACATTGATTTGTAAGTAGATGTAAAATACTATGTACCTTTACTTATGCTTCCTAGTGATGAGGTTATACTTAAACTACTCCATGCTAGAGAACTTAAGCTTCCCTGTCAACATCATAAACTTGGTAACTTTAAATAAAAGATTCCTTGTTTTAATAATTTCATTTTTATTGTGGATCCTAAAACACATCCTATTTATTGCCTTCCTTCTTATCCATACAGTTTACAAGATGGAAATGCTATGCATATTGAGGAAACTATAAACATAGAATATGGTACATTAATGTGTCCTTGACCTATTATCATTTCTAAATAACTCACTCCTAAGGAACATGATAAATTTAGTTTGCTATTTGACAAATATCATGAATCATTCACTTGGTCATATGAAGATATGTCAGGAATTTGTCCTGAAATCATGGTTCATAACATTATGCTATACTTGTTATACAAAAGTAATGAAAGTTTCCACCTAAATCATTCTTACAATTAGAAGTTGAACTCCCATATTTTCATATTTATTTTTATGTGAAGCTTGTTTCCATTTTTAGACTTACTTGATGAGCATCATATGGTTTTTTACAACATAATCACCAATACAAGGCTTGCATTTCTAAACATAATAAAAATTTCAAAGTATGAACTTTCAATATTGGTGATTTAGTCCTCAAACTATATTATACACATGAAAAATAAGGAAAATATGCCCAAAAATGGTAGAGTCCTTACTTAATAAAAGACATCATTGGTCTTAGTACCTATATATTACAAACTAATGAAGAACATGTCTTAAAAAAACCTACTAATGCTCAATTTTTAAATAAACATTTTGCTTATATATTTACTTCATTTCCATTTTTCCATATACTATAAATATTAACACTTTTTACAAGTCTCCTAGAAAGATCTCCAATTTACAATAGTACATTCTAAGTAATAGACTTAGCCCCTCTCATTGGTCCTTTGGTCTATCTTTATTACTTTCATTTAATTCATGAGTTACATTGTAAGACTATGGATAGGACCTGACCATCCTCATGAATATATTCTATTTCATAGTTTAGTCTTAACATTTTTCTCTTTGATTATAAACTTATCATTTTACAATTTTATTTTCATTCTTTATTATCTCTTTATTTTGTGAGTTGTAGTATAAGACCTTGAATAGGACTATGACTTCCTCACAATAATATATTTTTTTTACTCAATTTGTTTTATATTTTTATATTTTTAATTTAAAACCTTGGATAGGACCACTGTTTCCTCATTATATCTATAATTTTTTCAAAACCATATTTAAATTGCAATGTTTTTCTTAGAAATTAAGTTAATGGTTAAATATTGTGATCTCATACTCGCAAAATTGGTTTTATTTATTTTATAGTTAACAAATTCAAAATTAACTATTTGTATAAATTTCACTACACTTACATTATTTATTATGATATAGAGTCATACTTTCATGTCATTGTATCCTTTTCACATTGTCACAATTTTTGTGACTTGAGGTAACTTGATGATTTCATGTTCTTTTTCCTTGTCTCCCATATTTTAATTCCACTTTGGACACATCAAGGTCAGTTTAAAGATAGAATTCTTATTTAATATGTAATTAAAATACTCATAAATACCATGCTCTCTAAGTTATTTTCTTTAGTTAGCAAGTCTAAATTTTCTAGTGATAGTCATATTTAACACCAATGTTGTTTTTCCAAATCTATATGGAAGAGGAATATAAAAATCCATAGAAAATTTAAAATTTAAATCAATTAAAATAAAAGGCAATGATAAAAAGATAGTTATAAATCAAAAGTCAAAATCACACCAAAAGACATGATTATTAAGCATACCTTATATTCTAGTTGAATCTCAAACTCCACAGGATGCCTCGTGGTAGAGTTGAGGTCCATTAGGATACGACAATCTAGTAGACTAGATAGAAGATTCAATATTATATTAGTACTACCTAAATTTGCACACAATTACCCAATATTCATAGTAGATTTATGGTTTTGAAAGGGGTCCTAAGAAATGGGTAACAATTTATGAGAAGTAAGGTCCATTTTATTATTCATGCATTTAACATTCATGGGATGATATTTATACTTCACTAGATAACCCAAATTTGTGTGGCTATGGCAAGTTCTCTAGAATTTTTAATGTCAGAAGTCATCTTATTTTTCTAACTTAATTTGAGTGTCTTGATTCTGATAAATATTTTATACCTTATTATCACCTACATTTCTCCAACTATCCATTTCATTTCTCCCCTTGATAGTCAAGTTTATTTTTAAATCTATTTTCCAACTTCTTTATTCCCTTTTCTACACATCTTCTTAAAACATGCTACCAAGAGTTTTTTTTTTGTTATATTTATCTTAAGAATAAAATTATATTTTTGAGTGACTATGCATTACTTGCTTACACCATTTATTTATCCTTGAATTTCCTTGGTTTCTTTTGCAAATTATAAAAATTATTTATCAATCTTTTTGTGGATCATCTTGTTCCATTTTATATTTTACTTTTTCCATTCTTGAGTGAGTTTGGATTGTTACTTCTCACTCATAAATGTTGTTTTAATTTATTCTCCATTTTCATATTTATTTAAGTTTGGTTTGTTACTTGTTTTATATTGATTTTAGATTTATCATTTTACTTACACGTGTCCTTGGTTTGATCTAGTCTGTTACTTTTCTTACTTAAGGTACATTTTATTTGATTTTTTTCAATCATTTAGTAGCCTTGGATGTTTTAGCTACCTGATTTACTCTCTATTTCCATTGGTCCTTTTGGTTCTAAATTATCACTTATCATCCTAGATTACCAATTGACCAAGTGATTTACTTTAGTTCTACAACATTTAGTTATCTTGATTTCTTTGCATTTGTTTATTTTTGCTCTTTAGTTTTGTATCCTTAGGGTTTGTCCAAATTAATTAATTCACCTTGAATGATCAAAATTCTAAATACATTAGATAATCATGCAACAATAAAGGTAATTCAAGGTATGTATATGATACTTTTAAATTACTTCAATTATTTCTTTACTATCATTTTACTTTATGTTTTTACTATAATGTATTAGCTAAGTTTTTTGGGTTGCTATGTTTTCCCCTAATGTACAATCCCATGTTATAGTTATGTGACTTGTGATGAGATTCGAGTAGGGAATATGTATACACATAATATTTTTAAACTTTATCAGCTATTGATTCTTTCTCTCTTATTGGAACCTATCAAATCTCAATATCTCTAAGTGCATGCCTTAAAGGGTGCACTAGGAAAGGGGTTGGTATACCTTTAGTTCTTCATAGGATTGTTTTCCCCTATACCACCACTTTAAACCAATATAGGTCTCTCATATTTTTTTAAGCTTTAAAACCCCACCTATACACTTCCCTAAGTAGCTCACCACCCAAAATAGCCCCTAACTAAGAAAAACCCCCCTTTTTACCATTTTCCTATTACATCGATTTGTTTTAACACATTATGGGTTTATCTCATGTTATGGAACTCTGTCAACCTAAGATGACATATTTCAAGACCTAATGGTTATATTTCCAACCTAATGAGGTCGACTAGGCCTACTGCATTAGCTAAACTATTGGGAGGGTTTAGGTTTAATCCATGGCTATATATCCCATTTAATTTCATTTCTAATATAAGATCATTTAATTATGCATCAATAATCCTAAGAAATCTACTTATAAAATCAATAGGAGGTTTTCATTTCTTAGGTTTTTACCTTAGAGAAGTAGTACTTATCTTATGGAGGTGTTGGATGAATAGGAGTATTCTTATATCTTAGAGCTCATTTGTCCTTATGATCTTTATAATCCCACAACAAGATTTTGAAAAGCACCATTGGCCAAGGGAGAGATTGAGGCATGATGGGTTCACTTTAATAAGGTAATTATATTCCTATCCCTTCATATTTTGATAAGTAGATGTTGTAGAGTTAATATATATATTAAATTATATCTCTCCTTTCTTAGATATTTTTTATATTATAGATAGATTTGTCTTTGAATGTTTATTATCTTTCCCATTTGTGACAAAATATTTGGTGAGCATTATATTATCTTGAATATGTATTTACTATATTATCTTGCATAATTGTTTAGTAGATTACCTTGTTTAATATTATTTACAATCATAAGACCTAGCTAGAGTTATCACAAAATGTAATTTGACCAGAGTCCTTGGAAACCTCTCCTTTACCATTGTGTGATAATATATCCCTTAGTCTAGGTTTAGTATATCCATTATTGGTCATGACCTAAATTTGAAAGTATTTTAAATCATAATTTTTAATTTATTACCTTTTATGAGCTTAAATATTATTGAGTAGGATAAGTTATGGGTTTATCTAGTTTTACTTGCATACACATGGAATCCTCTAATTGGATTTTGAATGTGATTGTACCTCATTCTAATTACCTTGGGCTATCCCATTCCTTTTATATCAATTTTTATAAAAGTGCCATGTGGTGTGGTCTCATATGTCAAGATATCTCACGAATGACATCTCTGATAGGTCTAGGATACAAACACATCTGATAGGTTCCATGTGGTGCTTCTTCATTTTATTGGGATCTCTTAGGATTTGAAATCTCTAACACATTTGATAGGTTCCACATGACATGGTCTCATAGTTAAATATCTCCTTAGATTTGACATCTTTGAAAAGTATAGGAGAATGATACATTTAATAGGTTCCATATAGTGCTTCCTCATTTATTGGACTCTCCCAAGTTCTAACATCTCTAACAAGTTTGGGAAACTAATACATACGATAGGTTCCACATGGCACTTCCTCATTCATTAGGTTTTTATAGGATCTAACATCTCTGATAGGTATGGAATACTGACACATATGATAGGTTACATATGTCACTTCCTCATTCATCAGGATCTCTTGGGCTCTAAGATCCTTGACAAGTTTAGGAGATTGACCCATCTGAAAGGTTACACATGCCACTTCTTCATTCATCAAGCTCTCCTAAGACATTTCATGAAAAGTGACTAAGTTAAAATAAATCCATATAATCAATTAAAATCTCACCTATATACTACTAAAGTTTTATGAATTGTCATGTAGGAATATAAGAGTCTAATATTTTGGGAAAACTAACATGAGTCCAAATCTATGAAAAATATAGTTAGCACAATAAAATATTCTAAGTATAAAAACCCTTTGTTCTTTAGAACATAGAAAGGACTAGACTACACATAAGATTGAAATGCTATATGTATCTTTAACAAATACCAACTCATCATCATAAATAACATTAAATGTTGAATAGACCAAGGTAGAATAGAGGTTTGAGGATTCTCAAGGTCTGAGGTCATCTAAAAAGGGATTGAAACTCTTGTAAAGTTTCAAGTTGAGAAATTTTACATTTATCCCCCACTTTTATGAATAAGGGGTGTGTGGGTTGTGTTGGCTAAAATAGAGATAAAAACATACAAAATTATACCTTCTTTTTTATATTCTTCACCTTGTCAAAGTAATCAGAATGTGGCTCAAAATGTAGTATCAAAGGGTCTTTGGTAATGTCATATTTGAAGAGTGGATCATCTCCATTTGATAACTTTGAAGAATATTTGATAATAATTTTAGTTAATGCACAAAGTGCCTCTACAAACTAATAGGGATTCACTATAAATTTTGAGCATAGAATACAAAGAGGGGTGCCCCTTTATTTATAGGCAAAGGGACCGAATGTGATCTCTCCATATTCCCTTTAATATGGATGGTGGATAATTCACCCTAAGACATCTCATTGATCATTACATGGATCACCAATATGTTCCCTTCATATTTTTCAAGAATAAGGGTGGAGGATTCTCCTCAAAATATCCTAGGGTATTAATATGATCCCTCTATCTTACATGAAATATGAAGGGTGGAGAATGCCCCTCCAAAATATCTTGAGGATGAAATGAAATCCCTTCATCTTGTTTTCAATATAGAGGTCAAATAATCCTTCTCAAAAATATCTTAAAAAGTGGATTGAGAACCCTTTGTCTTGTCTCCAAGATGGACAATGGATAAAAATAAAACTTGGAGAGTGCCCCACATGAGGTGAAAAAGGGAAATTTTGATTTAAATGAAATTATAAATTCTAATTTCATGGGATTTTTAATTAGAGGAAGGATTAATTACATTAATCAAAAGGAATTAATTTAAATAATATGATGTGAACATGAATTTGGTTGATTTGATTAAATAAGGGGGAAATGATTAATTGATTAGATAAAGTGATATGACTATTGATGACCATAAACATGACTAAAGTGGTAATTTAATGATCTAGTATAGTGAATTATCCAAATCAGGGATGTCCCAAGGTGAATTAAAACTCATACATTAGATGCATAGAGTAAATTAGGATGAACAGATGATATTATACTAGTTTGTGTATAATTTATGAGAATTCATTCCATTTTGAAATTTTGACATGGAAGTGATTAAAATGGAGTGTCTACATTTTTCCCTGTATGAGGAGGTGCTACAAGACATAGACAAAGTAACATATTCTTAAATATTGGGAAAAAGTGTTAAAATGAGTGGATGAAAAATTAGACGATGAAATAATGGATGTTATAATTTCATCATTCACAATTGAAAAGATTGGGATATTGAATGAAAAGATAAGGATAAGATTTTAATGAAATTAATTTGGGATTATGTCCCCTCAATAGGGCTTATGGTAATGAAGGACATTGATGGGATCTCAAAAAAAAAGAAAAAGAATTTATTGGGTAATTTATTATTTAAAGGTTATTTTAATTTATTTTTTATTTTTTTACTTACCTTATTTGTTTGGGTTAGTCATAACTTGTTAGTTGGTTTTTTTATAACCAACTCTCGTAACCTTTTTAAATATTTCATATGTATAAAATATTTAATGTTCTGATATTAAATAATTTTTTGTCAAATTCTTCTTGTTTGTAGGGCCAATAGTGGTATCAGATCCATGATAAGAAATCAAAGGAGGATTGAAGAAAATATATTTTCCTAAACACGTGAATGGAAGGAGAGAGACATCTTCAAGGCAATATAGCGGTTAGGGTTACACCCACATGAAGGAGGAAACTTCTATGCAAGAAAAGGATGAGAAAATAATATTTTAAAGTTAATATCAATTTTATATGCCATAAAATTCCATATCAATTTATAGCTTGTACCATGCCTTTACAAGCCACCCATTATCTTTAGAAAATTCTTGCAATGGCCAAACCATCATCTCTACAGAGTCCATTTTGATGGCACCTTTGCAGGAAAATATGCTAGCTAAATTTTTTAAGAATGTTAATATCTCCCTAAAGAGTAGTGAATACTTTTGAATTTTGATTTTTTATTGACTTCATAAAGATTTGAAAATAATATTTATTATTTACTAACATTATATGGTGGTATAAAATCATTTGGTGATATTATTGAATGGTGGTGATATAAAAGTAATCAAGATAAGTGTAGTAGACTTCACCATCTATACAAGTGACTGAGATATATTATTTTTGTCAAAATACAAGACCAAGTGTACTACTATGGATGTGGTTTCAAGTGCATCAAGCATAGAAATTCCATAAAAACATGGTGACATAGGCCAAAGTATGGCACAAAAAATTAAAAAGGTGTAGTAGGGTTTACTATTTTGAAAATATTCTTCTTGAAACTTGTGGGATCCACCAAGCATAGCATAATTATTTAGGTTTGCATGCCAAATGAAAATATTTTATATTGGAAGAATTTTTTCTTTTAAATTTTTCAAAATGGAAAAACAAGGATATTTTAAATATTTTTCCTTCCTTTATTCAAATTTATTAAAGTCAATTTGGACAAGATACTATTATTAGTTACTTGGCAAAGGGAGGTTCAAGGGTTCAAAATCCTTTGGTTATATTTTGATCAAATTTTATTTTTTAATCTTATTTAATTTTCTAAAAGAGTTATTTAGAAGATAAATAGGAAATATAATGATGTAAAAGGTGATATAAGGTGTTTCATTATTTTTAATAAGTCCCATAATCTTTTGTACATCGTAATCAATTAGGTGGGTAAAGGAAAAACCTCAATAGCATTCCTTGATTATTTATTTTTACACCATAGCTAAAATTATAAGGTTGATCTATAAAAATGATTTATTAACACATAAAACTATAAGTAATGGATCTTACACTTGGAAAGCATGCTCATTTTTAATGACTTATGAGAAATAACAAAAAAAAGAAACCACACCACCTATTGAAGCCGCCATATTGGTTGAATACCAAAAACATGATAAATGTGCACTCACACTACTAAAATCATCCTGCACTACACAAGTGATTATTAACATTTAATCTATTAAATCTATTACATGGAAATAATGGTAAGTATTAAATGACTTGTATGACAAACAACATACATGCAAGAAGATTGACTTGATGTAAATTTTAAATAATAAATTAGTTGATGATGAAGATGTATATGAATATCTTTCTTGGATGAAAAAATTGAAATAATAATATTGTATGATATGGAAATATTGATGATGACATGCTCATTTCCACCACACTAAATGGCCTCATTTCTACATACACTAGTTCTATCAAAATGTTACATCTTAGTGATAAGTTAAATGGTGCATCATTTAATTCTATTTATGATTTGTTGATTCAGCATGAGTGATAATTTTCAAAGAAAAAGAGTAATCCTATTGAAGAGGCTCACCATACAAAATCCAAGTCACGTCACAGAGATTAAATACATGTATAGAGATAGTTTTAGAAACATTCTATGAAACACTCTCTAAAACATTCTTAGAGACACTCTCCATGTCATTATATATAGTATCCATGATATTCTCATTAGCACTCTCCAGTATATTCAAAATGAAGACATAACCATAGACTCTTCTCATTCCATTGGTTCTTCTAATGATTCAGATGCTTCTATATTTGTCATCATAGGAAAGATCCTAGATGTTTAAAATGTGGTGGTATTGGAAATATTGAAGATGAATGTCCTTCTTGATGACCACACTCTCCACATAAAAATAAAACTAAATAAAAATATGTGGATCATATTAGTGTCATATCTCCTAGTTACTCTAACTATTCATGTTATTCCAACACTTCCTCTGATCAGGAGGCATCCTATATGGCTGAGGTATATGGTCTTGATGGACTTGATAGCCTATTTTGAGTGATCAGTGATTTACCTATATTATGTGAACTACTACGATCAAGACTCATATCTATTATAGTAGCATTTTTTATCTTTCTTTCTTGATTTAATCCATTTTTGGATTTATATCCTTTATATTAATGACATGGAGTAGATAGGATTGTTTGATTTTGTTTCTCTCATCACATAACTTCTCACCTACTATCTAATAAGGGGATAAGATATAGTATTGGTTGGTATTAGACTAGTCATCAATAATAGTATAAGGTTATAGGGGTTGTTATCACCTACAGTGCTGATAAAAGGTCATCAATATTTATTGGACATCAAGGAGATGTGCCATACATAGTATAAGTTGGACACTTTAGATCGGCATCTAGGTGGAGCCTTATGCAAATCAATGTAGTTGGATAGGCTTTGGTCATGTTATATTATAATATGGTACAATTATCATAGAGTATAAGCAATTTTTTATCATGTTCATTAGCCTTTTAGGCCACAACTCATAGGGCAGGATTCTTTATGAAGCAGCATCAATTTTGATCAATACTAGGAGGTATAGTGCACAAGTTATAGTTACTTAAGAGTTTATTTGATGATTTTAGAGTCATTACTCTAGTGTTTTTATTATATACCCATTTATATCAAGGGGGATTTTTTGGGTCATTTATGATCCAAAGTTTGTTTTAGTTTATTATTTTATTTTTTGTAATTACTCTATTTGTTCATGTTATTTACAACCCATTAGTTGGGTTTTTTATAACCAACTCTTGTAATCTTTTTAAAGTTTATATATGTAAAAAATAATTAATTATTTTATATTGAATAAATTTTTATCAAATTCCTCTTATTTTTAGGGAAAATACAATCTAGAACATAAGAGAAGATTAACCCATAGACAAGATTATGCCACTTGAGCTAATGCTTGTAAACTTTGATTTTTTATGATGATGAATTGATTTTACCAAATAGGTAATAGTATTATAATTATACATTCAAAAAATAATCTATCCACTTTTAATTTCTCTAAACAAGATGAAATCTATGAGTATAGAATGATGGTTTGCCCCAAATAGTGTGGAATTGATTTACCTTTCCCCAAACAAGGCATATTTGATTTGATGATTTGATAGAGTGATTATTGGTAATAATATATCAAGGATTTAACATGTTTTATAAATTAATTATGATATGAATGATTTTGATCAATAAGTTGACATAAATGTGTGTTCTAATGGTATAATGACTTTTTGAATAATTTGAAAAAAAATTGAGCACACAAGAATGATCAAAGTGATGAAAGAGTGATTAATGAAAAAAATAAGATAATGATATGATAAAATTGGAAGAATATGGATGTTAATAAGAACAAAACAAGGCTGGATGATTTGACGTTAAAAACTAGTTGGCATGGGTCACTACCTACATAGTTCTAAAAGACCTCAAGCCGATGTAATTCTCCAAAAACTTGGGAGTGGATATTATGAAGACTATACTAAATGATTAGAATAATAATAATAATGGTTGATCAATGTGTATTAATCTCTTTTACATGATCATTTGGAGATGTACATCTGAATGAACATGTATATAGCCATAATGTTTAGTTGTTTTGATTTGATCATGGAAAATGGGATAAAGTAATGTAGTTAAAGATGATTGAAATGATTATATTGGATAATAGGTGATGATGCAAGTAGAGATATTATTTCTATGAAATAATGAGATAAATCAAATAATATGTGATTTTATCAGTCCCAATTAATAGGTGGAGGAAATTAGATGTTAGGGTGATAGATTTGATGGTTGATGTGAAAATTACTAGGATTAATAATGAAAGGATAATAGGTTGCACCATCCTCATAGATTTTACTAGGATAACTTGCATCGATGCCAAAGGAAACTTCCTATAAAACTATAGAAGGATCATTGATGGATTCAAACTAATCTTCAATAGGTGTGTAGCTGAGATTACAATATCTTAATTATGATAGTTATTCCAATGTTAAATCTGATGTTTATACTAATTTTGATTCTAATTCTAATGTTAATGGTAAATATAGTAATTTTGATTGTAAATATGATTATGATTCTAGTGTGGGTTTTAAAATGGAACCTAAATCTATTTTTTTATTGTAAATTTGATTATAATAATGACATTAATCTTGATTATGACTAAGCCACATAGATGACCTATTGCATTAATTTTACCATAAGTAAATTTTTCACTTCTTGTTGAGTAATGAAAGCTTGGGGATGAAATGCTTTATGGGAATGGGGAAAATTTATCAATGGATGGAAGATAGACTACTGGTCAATAATGTGTTCTTCAAAGATGGGATCATCAAATAAGGATTCATCAAAGATAAGTAAATAGTCATAGATAAATCCATCAAAGATAGGAGGATGGTTAAATGGTGACTCATCAAATATGGGTGACTTGTCTTGATCTATATTTAGAAGTGGATTATTATTTATAAAATGATCTTAGCATATCCCTAATGAGTAACTATCAAACTTGAGTAAACATGGATCCTCAATATATGAGGCCCTTAGAGTGTTAATGACAAGACATAATTGGATGGATTTATTGACTATCACCCTAAGGTCAGATCAATAATATATGCAAACTAGGATAGGTGTTGGCTAAGCTAAAATATTTGGTCTTTAACATTTGGCTTACAAATGGGCCTAGACTTGACACTTGATGTGGTTTTTATGGATCAAAATATAAATAGTAATTAGATAAAAATGTCAAAATAGGTCCTCCTTTACTAGTATGATCATGATCAAGTGGGTAACTAGTAGACATGATGCTTGATCGATCTCACTATGAAATGGTGTGACTAATACTTTAGATAGAATCTAGGTTTGTTGTATTAAAATATGTAGGTAGTTGAGCACCTATTTTTAAGATTAATAAACAGAGATCATCCTTGTTTTCAAACATGTGTCATTTAAAGGCTCTATTTTAATCTCATGTGAATGCCATAGAGTTGAATGGAAAGATAATATAATATTGATTGAAGGATGCCCCCAGGCAAGGATACATTCAAGGGAAATGATTGGATTGGAATTGGCCCCAAGTAGGGCAAAATTAACTTGATTGAAATATAATTATCCCCAAGCAGGGTAGAATTGATTCGATTAGATTAAGACCCAAATAGGGTTAAATTAATTATAAGAGATTTAACTAGATTGGGCCCCAAACATGGTTAAATTGATTAGAAGTGATTTGACTTAGATTATCCCCAATCAAGGTGAACTTGATTAGATGTGTGAATGCAATTAGAATTGGCCCCATATAGATGAGACTTGAGTAGATTAACTATGATTATCTCTATGTAGGTAGAATTTATTAGATTATTTTAAGCTCAAATTGGACTTTGATGTTGGATTGGATTCAAATGAGAAAAAGGATGGATATTATAACTTCTTTGCTCCCAACTAATAGGTGTGGGAAATTTAATGGAAAGATAAATATATAATCTAAATGAATTAAATTAGTGGACCTTGATCAAAGTTAACCTAATTATAATTTAAATTCATTTACGTTAGTGTAAATTAGGTTGGGACTTGAATTAAAACAATCTTGAAATGTGAATTGGAAAAGAGAATTGAATGTTTGACTTGGATAGAGTCAACATAAAAATAGTTTGAATTTAAATAGTTTATTTTGGATAGAGTTGACTAGATTGGACATGAATAGTTGAGTTGATTTGAAATAGATTTAGAAATTTAGTTTGTAATTGGATTTTGTAATTTGATTAGAGTTAATATTGACTCAAAATGGGCAGCATAATATCATAATTTTAGAAAATAGGGGTATGTGTCTAGGCAAATTTTGACCTAAGATCTATAAGGGAATAATTTTCACTCAAAATTTGGGTAAAGTAATGCCTCTTTATGAAGATGTATGTGGACTATGTTTGAATATATGATAGTTTTTGATAAAACAACCAAGTAATCAATAATTTAAGCTCATGACCCTACTTTAGTGACTAACATACATGGGAGTATTCCACATTCATGGATTCCTTTGATATATATAAAGTTTAATATTTTTAATTAATTAATGTAGTTATTGGTGGTGTTTTAATCTCACCCTTATCTCAAAATTTCCATACATGAAAAACATATTTGGGTGTTGTTATCTTTACAACACTATATCTATGAATTTTTAATGGCCAAAAGATATTATTCTAAAGTTTTCATGGACTTACTAGATGATCCCAATATACCTTATAATATATGGTCATAAAAATCTATCAAATAGACATTGAGATTTAATGGGTTATTTGTAAGAGGTTCTTGTCCCTTCACAACCACTTCATCTGTAGGATGTTAGTGAAGTTCTACAAGAAAAATCAAGATATAAATAATATTTTAGCTAAAGAATAACTTATTTAGCCTTAATTTATATACCCTTCTAGATAAGTAAGGTTTGTATGAATTTTGGGTACTGATGTCTTAATCACCACACCCTAAAGACTCATGATAAGTCAATGACACTCAGATCACATATCCAAAAGAAAATGAAAGGTATTTTAATTCTGATTCATATGAACCCCACTAGGGGAAAGTGAAGAGAATAATAGGCAAATATTTTGAAATAAAATAAGTAATCACCCCCACATCTCTAGGACACCCTACCAAGAGGAGAGCATACCCATGAAATAATAACACAATAACATAGTCAAGCACCAAGAAAGGAACTGAAAAAAATAACTAAAATGATGAATAGAAATTAAAGTGTTTTATTTCACCAAGTCTAAGTATGAATTCTTTTTAAAACACTTAAAGGAAATGTGAGTGAATAATTTTTGTTTTCAATTGGTCACCAAAAAATTTTTAACATTCAATAAAACTATAATTAGTTCATTGGTGGTCTTTGATAAGTGATTTTTTTTCACTTTGGTTCTCTAGCAAGCATCCTACACAATATAGTTAGTATTTTTTTATGAAGAGCTAATCAATGAAAACCTGTACGAAAAAAGACTTAAAAACTAAACCAAAAAACACCTTAAATAAATAATTTTAACAAATTTGAACCTATAAAAATTAAAATGCAAATTTTAAGAAATTGTAATTCAATTTACAAAAATAAAATAGATTTTTGTAAAAAAAAAGAAAATATAGAGAACCTAAAAATTGTTTTAACCAAAATAATGATTTAAACATTCTATATTAATTTATTATGGTAATTAAAATGAAAATTAAAATATAAATATAAAATTATTTTCAAAATAAAAATAGGTTTATATAAAAAAACTAAAAATATAGATAACTTAGAAATTAATTTGATATAAAGGATTATTTCAATGTTTTATGCCAAACTTACTAAAACTAAATTCAAAATAACCTAATTTTAAGCCTAAAGATCCATATGACGGATAAATTTAGAATAAGTTAAGGGCAAATCAAATTCAAATTTGAGTTAATTTCTAAATGTGAGGAATAATAAGAATCTTGATCGAATAAAGTGTGGTGTGAATCCCACAGGGCATGTCATATGTATCCATAGGAGTACAAAAGGTTTTATTTATTAGTGAAAATGTCAAAATCAAAGAAATAATATAAAAAAACTTAAGCCTATGACCTCATGATCCAAATCAAGGATGAAATAAAAATAAATATGAAGATAAATGCATGCAAAATTATACCTTCCTTTGTGGATTCTTCACCATGTCAAATATAAGCAGAATGTGGCTTGAAATGTAGTATCAAATGGTCTTTGGTAATGTCATATTTAAATAATGGATCATCTTAATTTTATAAATTTTAATAATAGATGATAAGAATTTGATTTTATGCACAAGGTAGCTCTATGAACTAAAAGGGCTTCACTATAAATCTTGAGCATAGAATATGAAGAGGGGTGCCATTTTATTTATAAGCCTAGTGATTGAATGGGAGCCCTCCATATTTAATTCAATACATATGGTGGTTAATTCACCCCAAGGAATCACATGGATCACCAATATGAGCCCCTTATCTTGTCTAAGATGAAGGGTGCATATTGCTCCTCAAATATCCCAAGGGGGATTAATATGAGCCCTCCATCTTGCATGTAAGATGGAAAATGGAGAATGAACCTAAAAAATATATTAAGGGATGAAATGAGAGACCTATATCTTATTTACAATATTTATTTTGGATAACCCTTCTCAAAAACATCTTAAAAGGTGGAATGAGAGGCCTCCATCTTGTCTCCAAGATGGAGGGTGGAGAATGTTCCTTGGAGAGTGCCCTGCATGAGGTGGAAAAGGGAAAAAAAAAGAGTTAAATGAAATTATAAATTCCAATTACATGGTATTTATAATTATAGGAAGGATTAATTAAATTAATCAAAAGGGATTAATTTAATTAATATGATATGAACATTAATTTGGTCACTTTAATTGAATAAGGGGGAAATGATTAATTGATTAGAGAAAGGGAGATGACAAGTGATGACAAAAAACATGACCATAGGGGAAATTTAATGATCTAGTATGGTCCAAGGTGAATTTTAACTCTTACATTAGATGCACAGAGGAAATTAAGATAAATAGATGATATTACACTAGTTTGTGTATAATTTGTGAGAAGTCATTTTGTTTTACAATTTTGACATATAAGTGATTAAAATGGAGCGTCTAGATTTTCCACTATTTAAATAATCATTATGAGACATATATTAATTAATATCTTCTCAAATACTAATAAAAAATATTAAAATAAAATTAGATGATGAAATAAGGGATGTTGTAATTTCATGATTCCCAACTAACAGGATTGGGAGATTGAATATAAATATAAGGATATGATTTGAATTAAAATATTTGGTTATTATTCCCCCTTAATAGGTATTTTTTAGTTTAAGGATGTGGATGGGATCTCAGAAAAGAGATGAAAAATCTAGAATAGAATAAGATATTAACCCATGAACAAGATTATGCCACTTGAGATAATGTTTACACGCTTTGATTTCTGATGATGATGAATTTATTTGCCTAAATAGGTAATAATAAACTAAGGATAAATCCTAAAAATAAGATACACAATTTAAATTACCCCAAACAATATTAAATCTATGAGTATGGAACAATAAGGGGGCAATAAGGTGTAATTGATTTACTTTACCCCAAACATGGTGGATTTGATTTGATGGATTGATATAGTGATTGATTGGTAAGTTTAGATCAAGGATTTAACATGTTACATATTTAATAGTGATATTATTTACTATAGTCAACAAGTTGACACAAACATGTGCATTAATGGTATTATAATTATTTGAAGAAGCTGTAAGAAAAAGCATACAAGATTGCTCAAAGTGATGAAAGACTAAAGAATGAAAACAATAGGATAATGATTAAAGAATTATATGATTAGATTAGAATAATATGGATGTTAATAATTAAAAAACAAGGGTGGCTGAGTTAACCTCATAAACTAGTTGGTACTAAACACTACCTACACAGTCTAAAAAGACCTCAAGTCGATGTAATTTTCCTAGAAATTAGCAAAAAATATGATGAAGAATAAACTAGATTATTAGAATAACAATAATGTTTTATTAATGTGTATGACTCTCTTTTACATGATTATTTTAAAATGCACAACTGGATGAGAATGTATGTATCTAGAATGTTTAGGTGTTTTGATTTGATCATGGAAAATAAGATGATGTGATGTGGTCAAAGATGATTGAAATTATTGGATTGGATAATAGATAATGATGCAAGGGGATATAATGCCTCTATGACATTGCCATTTTAATACCTTTTTTATTTTATTTTTAATTTTTCACTTGATAGTATACATCATGATATAAAACACCATGATGACCTAACCATAATGTGCATATGAACTGACCCCTGATCCAATAGACAATTGACAACAATACACCAATGATAAAAACCATGATGATAATGTTAACATATGCCAATAGATGAAATAACATACATCTTCATGATAAGGTACACCATTATTATGACCTTGTTTTCATAATTTATTTATTCAAATAAATAACAAAAAAATAAATAAATAAGTAAACACACAATCAAGAAAATACAAAGGAATATAAAGCATCTTGTCATGAATCAAGTCAAAATACAAATGCTAAGCTCAATTATAATAATGATTGGAATATATGTCACCAATAAATGATACATTCAATGGGAAGAAGTGGAATATAACATCCTAATATAAATTTCACACTTAAACTTAACCTAAATAGGGTGGAAGCAATAAGCTTAAATTAGAGAAATTTGATTTAACTTTGCCCAAAACATGGCTGATTTGGGAAGGACATATGCCAATGGTATTTGATTTGATTAGATTAATTTTTTTAATCATTAATAAGATAATGATTAAAGAATTATATTATTATATTATAATAATATGTATGTTAATAAATAAAAACAAGGGTGGCTAAGTTAACCTCATAAACTAGTTGGAACTAAACACTGCCTACACAGTCTAAAAAGACCTCAAGTCGATGCAATTTTCCTCTAAATTAGGAGAAAATATGATGAAGAATAAACTAGATTGTTAGAATAAAAATAATGTTTTATTAATGTGTATGACTCTCTTTTACATAATTATTTTAAGATACACAATTGAATGAGAATATATGTATCTAGAATGTTTAGGTGTTTTGATTTGATCATGGAAAATAGAATGATGTGATGTGGTCAAAGATGATTGAAATGATTGGATTGGATAATAGATAATGATGCAAGGGGATATAATGCCACTATGACATTACCACTTTAATACCTTTTTTATTTTTATTTTAATTTTTCACATGATGGTATACATTATGATATAAAACACCATGATGACCTAACCACAATGTGCATATGAACTGACCCTTGATCCAATAGACAATTGACAACAATACACCAATGATAAAAACCATGATGATAATGTTAACATATGCCAATAAATGAAATAAATTACATGTTCATTATAAGGTACACCATTATTATGACCTTGTTATCATAATGTATTTATTCAAAGCAATTAAAAAAAAAGAAAACAAACAAGCAAACACACAATCAGGGAAATATAAAGGAATATAAATCATCTTGTTATGAATCAAGTCAAAATACACATGATAAGCTCAATTATAATAATTATTGGAATATATGTCCCAAATAAATGATACATGAAATGGGAATAAGTGGAATATAACATCCTACAATAAGTTTTACACTTAAACTTAACCTAAATAGAGTGGAAGCAACAAGCTCAAATTAGAGAAAATTGATTTAACTTTGCCCAAAACATGGATGATTTGGGAAGGACATATGCCAATGGTATTTTATTATATTGGATTGATATTTATCAAGTATTATTTACTATACTTAATACAATACAAATATTTTTGGATTTTGTGGTTATATATATTTTTTGGAGATTTTGGTCTATTCTGATATTAGGATGTTTTAATGTTATGAATGTTTAAGATTTTTTTTAAAATGAATGTTTTTGAGTTTTTAGCATCTCAAATCAATAGATAACTATTATATGTAGAATTATTTGACTCATAAAATTGTGAGATCATACATTTAAGTTTTGTTGAGTTGACCTTAGAAAATTGAGCATTGCCTACTTGGTCCAAATGCACCTTAAGCCATTGTAGTTCAACTGAAACTAGGAGTAGAATATGATAAGTATGAATAGGAGATGAAATATGATTGAGATGATCATGATTGAGTTATATTTTAGTTTATGGATAATGTTTTCCTCACAAAATTATGAGATCACATAATGGGAATGTTTAGGAGTGTTTGGATCTTTATACTCATAAGGGATCACTAGCAAAGGGGGAAATTTTTTCTAGCACTAAGAAGGGATTTAATAGTAAATGGTAGGATTGAAATGATAAAATTGGATAATATTGGATGATAATAATATTATGAATTTCTAAGGACCATGTCACATGGTAAGTAAAATTTTCAATCATCAAAATGTCACTAATATGATATGTTACAAGGATTTTCAAAATAGGGCTAAAAAAAACTTCCACTTTCTTATTAAGATCAAGACAAGAAGGAAAATTAAATCAAGGTAAGATGAAAATAAATATGGTTATATACTAGGTAAAATGGTCAATATAATGGGAATATAATGAATTTCATTTTATACAATAATTCCCCTAATTATTAAGGTACTTGTAGATAATAAACTATTTACACATGATGCCAAAAACCTGGTTTTCATCATGGTACTTACCCAAGGCACCACAATCATGGTTTTCACCATTATATGAATGATTTATCTTTATCTTTGATTTATTTTTTATTATTGTTATTTTTGGCATCTCAACTCAAATGAGGATGAAAAGATGCATAACGTTTAATGTTTGTTTTTTTAGCCCATGCCGATTTTGAATAACTTCTCTGCTAGAAATTTTTTGTTGATGTGGAATTCATTAATGCTATTTTGATCTTTGTTGATTGTTGTTTTAGTTTATTATAAAACTATAAAAAGGTATATTCATATCCTCTATGAAAGAGAGTGCCAAAATGAAGGGTTAATTATGATAAGTATTTGATAAAGTATTATATTTGACATGGGAATATGGGGTTTGGCTTAAGGATGTGATTGTTAAATAAGGCATAACAATTACAAGGCCAATGAAAATTGGGATTTTTAGTCACACACATCATTGTTTATAATTATAAATGTAACATTATTTTTGATGTTATAGGGAAAATTGGTCTAATATTGACTTTAATAAGGCCTTCATCAAGTGATGCATAACTAATTTGTTCATTTATTGGTGCCTCAAAGAGGTTGTCACCAATTAAGTCTTCTTGATTGTTATAATTTTTATTGTTTGATAGCACCTCAAATAAGGTTTCACTAAGGTATGTTGATAATTCATTTTAATTTCCCTTATCACCTTAAGCAAGGTTTCACTAAATGATGTTGATTTTAGACTCTAGTTTGTTGAATTATTCCATGGTGGCTAAAACAAAGGTTCACTAAGGATATTTTATTTTAATTGAATTTTTTCTGTTGATATGTCACTCTAAAATAGCTCTAATAATGTGTGATTTTGTCATCTAAATTGATAGGGGGAGGAAATTGGATGTTAGGGTAATGAATTAGATGGTTGATGTTAAAAAGATGGGAAATAATAAGGGAAGGATAATAGGTTGCACCATCCTCATAGAGGCTACTAGGATTACTTGCATCAATGCCAAAAAAAACTTCCTAAAAACTATAGAAGGATCTTTGATGACTTTAAACTAATCTTCAAGGGGTGTGTAGCTGAGATTATAATATCCTAATTCTAATATTTATTTCAATGTTAAATTTGATGTTGATTATGATTTTGATGATAATGGTAATTATCCTAATTTTGATTATAAATATAATTATGATTCTGAGGTGGGTCTAAAATGAAACCTGATTCTAATTTTGGTTGTGATTATAAATATGATTTTGATAATGATGTTGATATTGATTATGATTTAGCCACATGAATGACCTATTATATTGATTTATCCATAATTACCTTTCTCACTTTTTTTGAGTAATGAAGGCTTGGGGATAAATTTATTTTTGGTAATGGGGAACATTTAGAAATGGATGGAAGATATATTGATGGTCAATAATGTGTTCTTCAAAGATGGGATCATCAAATAAGGGTTTATTAAATATAGGTGAACAATCATAGATAGGTTTGTCAAAGTAAGGCTCATCTAAGATAGGTGGATGGTTAAAGGGTGACTCATCAAATATGGGTGACTTGTGTTGATCTATATTTGGAAGTGGATTAGTCTTTATGATTTAGAAAATGATCTTGGCATGTCCCTAACTAATGATTCTCAATGTTGGGTACACTTGACTCCTTAGTAGATGATGGCCCTTAGAGTGGAAATGACAAGACATAATTGGATGGCCTGATTTACTATGACCCTAAGGTCAAATCAATAATAAAATTAAATTAGGATAGGTTTTGGTTAAGATGATACAGTTGGTTTATAACATATTGGCTTACAAATGGCCCTAGACTAGATGTTTTACATGGTTTTTGTGGCTCAAAATCTAGATAGTCATTAGATAAAGGTGTCAAAATAGGTTCCCTTTTGCTAGTATGATCATGATCAAGTGGGTAACTAGTAGATGGGGTGTTTGATGGATGTCACTATGAATTAGTTTGACTACTCTTTCTTAGGATATAATCTAGGTATTTGGATTGAAATCCATAGGTAGTCAAGCATATGTTTCTAAGAATCATAAAAGGAGATTATCTTTGTTGTTAAACATGTATCGCTCAAAGGATTAATCTTGATCTAGTGTGAATACCATAGAATAAAATGGAAAGGTAATATAAGACTAATTAAAGTATGCCCTGAATCAAGGATACATACAAGGGGAATGATTATATTACAATTGGCCCTAAGTAGGGTAGAATTGACTTGATTTAAATAGAATTAGCCCCAATTAGGGTAGAATTAGTTTTATTAGATTGAGCCCCAATAGGATGGAATTGATTAGAAGTATTTGATTGGATTGGGCCCTAGATAGGTCAAAATTGATTATAATTGATTTAATTTAGATTATCCCCAAGCAGGGAAAATTTGATCAGATGCATGAATGTAATTATAATAGGCCCCAAATAAGGCCAAATTAAATATATTGATTATGATTAGCTCCATACAAGGAAAAATTATTGGATTATTTTAAGCTTATACTAGACTTAAATGTTGGATTGGATTCAAATGAGAGAAAGGATGAATGTAATAACTTCATTACTCCCAACTGATAGGTGGAAGAGATTTAATGGGAAGCTAATGATATGATTTAAATTAGTGGACCTTGATCAAAGTTAACTTGATTATAATGTAACTTTATTTAGGCTAGTGTGAATTATGTTTAGACTTGATTTGGAAAAGAGAATTTAATGTTTAACTTGAATAGAGTTGACATCAAAATAGTTTGACTTAAAATAGTTGATTTTGAATAGATTTGACCATATTGGACCTAAATAGTTGAGTTGATTTTAAAATTTGGTTTGAAATTAAAATTTGAAATTCAAGTAGAATTAGGGATGAATCAAAATGGGTAGTATAACGATGTAATTTTAGATAAGAGGGGTATGTGTTTAGACAAATTTTAACATGAGGATATGGAAGAGAATAATGTTTGACTCAAAATTGGGTAGATTAATGCTTATTTGTGAAGGTGTATTTGGACTATGTTTGAATATATGACAAGTTTTAACATGACAACCAAGAAATCAATTATTCAAGCTCATGACCCTAATTTAGTGACTAACTTGGGAGTACTCCAATTCATTGATTCCTTTGATATACTTGTGTTGATATAAGATTATAAAGTTTAATATTTTTTAATTAATAAATTTAGTTATTGGTGGTGTTTTAATATGACCCTTATCTTGAAAGTTTTTTATGTGAAAGACATATTTGGGTGTCATTTATTTTATAACCCTACATCGATGAATGGTTCATGACTAAAATATATTATTCTAAAGTTTTTTTGGGCTTATTATATGGTCCTGATATACCTTATAATACATGGGAACAAAAATATATCAATTATATGTTGATATTTAATGGGCTATTCATGAGAGGGTCTTCTCCCTTCATGATCACTTTATCAGTAGGATTTTAGTGAAGTGATAGAAAAAAGTAAAGATTCAATGAAAATTTTAGCTAAAGAATAATTGATGTAACCTCAATTTATATACCTCATTAGATAAATGGAGTTGGTATAAATGTTGGGTAATTATGTCCCAGTCACTATGCCCTTAATACTCATGAGAAGGTAATGACACCCCAATCATATAGTCAAAATAAAAATGAAAGGTATTTTCATTTTGATTCACATGAATCCCATTGAGGAAAGTGAAGATAATAATAGGAAAATCTTTCAGAATTAAAAAATTGATCACCTCCACATCTCTAGGCCACCCTTTCAAAGGGAGAACATATGCATGAAGGAATTGCACAATCACACAAGAAAACACTAAGCAAGGAACTAAAATAAATAACTAAGATGATGAATAGAAATGAAAGTGTTTTATTATACCATGTCTAAGTATGAATTCTTTTTAAAACACTTAAATTAAATGTGAGTGAACAATGTTTATGTTTAATTGATCATCACGCCCTTTGGAACATGAAATAAAAGTGTAAGTAATTTATTAATGGTCTTTGGCAAGTGATTATTTTTCCCTTTTATTCTTTAGTAAGTTTCCTACACAAAATAATTATTAGTTTATTTATGAAGAGCTAAGTAATCAAACCTTTCAGCACAAAGGCTTAAAAATTAAACCAAAAAAACACCTGCAAGAAATAATGTTAACAAATTCAAACCTGTAAAAAGTAAAATATGAATTATGAGAAATCTATAAATTAATTTGAAAAAATAAAATAGGTTTATATAAAAAATAATAATATAGAATACATAATAATTATTTTAACCAAAATGATGATTTAAACATTCTATGCTAAATTTATTATGGTAATTAAAACATAAATTCCAAGAAACACAAACTTTTTCAAAACAAAAATAGGTTTCTATAAAAAAATTGAAAATATAGAGAACCTAGAAATTAATTTGATAGAAAAGATGATTTCAACATTCTATGCTAAATTTACTAAAACTAAATTCAAAATACCATGATTTTAAGCCTAAAAAGCCATATGATGGATAAATTTAGAAGAAAATAAGGGGAAATCAAATTCAAATATGAAATAATTTCTAAATGGGAGGAATAATAAGATTCTTGATCAAAGAAAGTGAGGTGTGAATTCCACCAAGTGTCTCATATGTATCCATATGAGTGAAAAGGTTAGGTTTTCCTTCGTTAGTGAAAATGTTGAAATCAAAGAAATGAAAAAACAACATTAAGCCTAGGACATCATGAGACAAAGTAAGGATGAAAGAAAAATAAATATGAAGACAAAATCATGTAAAAGTATACCTTCCTTTGTGGATTCTTTACTTTGTCAAATGCAAGCAGGATGTGACTTGACAATGTCATATTTGAAGAGTCAATCATCTCCATTTGATAAATTTGAATAATAATTGATAATAATTTGATTTGGTTCACTTTGAATCTCTAATAACTAATAGGACTTCACTAATAAAATATGAAGAGGGTACCCCTTTATTTCTAGATAGAGTGACTGAATGTGAGCCCTCCATCTTACGTAAAATATGGAGGGTGGATAATTCAACCCAAGGAATCACATGGATATCCAATATGATACCTTCATATTATCCAAGATGAAGGGTGGAGGATGCCCCTGAAAATATCCTAAGGATGATTAATATGATCCCTCCATCTTGCATGCAAGATGGAGGGTGAAGAATTCCCCTCCTAAATATTTTGAGGGATGAAATGAGGACCCTCCATATTTTTGACAATATAGAGGGTGGATAATCCTTCTTGAAAATAACATAAAAGGTCTAATGATATTCCTTCATCTTATCTCTAAGATGGAGGATGGAGAATGTTCCTTGGAGAGTTACCCACATGAGGTGGAAAGGGGAAATTTTGAATTAAATGAAATTAAAAATTACAATTCCATGGGATTTACAATTAGATGAAGGATTAATTAAAATAATAATCAGAGATAATCTAATTAATATGATATGAACATGAATTTGGTTGATTTGATTGAATAAGGGGTAAATGATTAATTAATCAAAAAAAGGGAAATGACTAATGATGACCAAAAACATGATCAGAGTGGCAATTTAATGATCTAGTATGGTGAATTACCATAATTATGGATGCTCTAAGGTGAAAATTCATGCATTAGATGCACATATAAAATTAGGATGAACATAGGATATTAAATAAGTTGTGTATAATTTATGAGAAGTCATTCTATTTTGTAATTTTGACAAGGATGTGATTAAAAAGAAGTGTCTACAAGCCCATTCACCTAGCATGTCAGTGATATGATAAATTACCTGATTGATCACATATAAATAAAAAATTAAGGTAAAATTTATCAATGTATCTAATATTCTTAAGTACTCTTCAAATACACTACTACACATTAATCAAATCTACCCTATTCTTCCCAAATTACATTTCAATCACAAGGAGTAGTTATTGACCAAATTTGAATCACATCAAGACAAGTCAAGTGAAAACATTATCAAGATAAAATTCACATTTATATTTTCATCTATATAGTGAAAGAGCACAATTGCACATTCATAGTAAGGAGAAAATCTATGTGTGGCTTGACTTCTATATTTGGAGTATTAGATACATAAGCAATGGTCATCCATTAAGGGTTTTATTTGGGTCAGCTCAATCCAATTACACTTTCTCACTTTTTACATGTTTTCTTATTTCATAAGTGGACCTATGGTTTCAAAGAGAATGAAGTTGATTTCTATATCTATGCATGCAACAACCCCACTAGGTTTTACCATAATATAGTTTAAAAAAATATGCATATTCATCATATAGATTTCACCATGAGAAACCTAATTAGTGATCTTTAATTAACTGCATTAATTTAGTGAACTAAAAGGTTTATAGATAATCCACTTAGCTAAGGATCACCATGAACAAATATGTCAATCATGAATAATATTGAATAACTAATAAATACTATATATAATCATAAATGAAATAATACATTTTCTTCTATGATTTATACAACATTATAGCCACTACTATATAATTGTAGTGTAAAAATGTTAATTTTTTTAGCAATACATAATAATATCTATAATGATAAAATATGATAAAAATCTCCATAGAGAAAAGTCTCCACAACTCAAGTATTAATCTATAATCTAAAGTGTAGTCCCTAGTATAGTACTCCAACTAGGAGGGAGATCATCATCTAAGCACTTTTTCACACCAACCATAGACCATAGATCCCTTTCACTATCTCCCAAACAAGGGGATGGACCTCCTTTCATGGATGGGTAGATAATGATGGTGTAAGAATCTAGAGTAACAAGCCATAACCCATTTGTTGAAAATTTCTAATACATAATGTGTACCATAAATAAATTTGTTCTAATAATATATCACACAAATATTAAAACTATATCAACATATGAAATGACATTGTTTAACTCAAATATTACTTTGGAAAAAAATTTCAATAATTAATGATCTCTAGGATCAGTCAAATTCATACACATCACTCGATCAGATTACACCTCATATTGCATTTATAGAACTAATTAATCCATTAGAATCTGTCCACTACTTATATAAAGTCATAAATGTGAGATTAGGTAAAAATATAATAATATAAAAACCAATAAATTCATTCAAAATATTTTATTTTATCTAATAAGAAGTATGTTAAGTACAAAAATATCATATACATTCATTTAGTCTGTCAAATAAAATGCAACGAATCCATAACATCTAGTTTATTACAACTAATAAATAGAATTAAAAATAGTCCTCAATATAACATAACAAGTCATAGTGGAAATTCCACTATTGTAAAAAACTAAGGATTATCAAGAAAGATTTCCATAAATGACAATATGATTTGAAAAATAACATAAATAAGGAACACTCTAAAAATATGACTAAAAAATATGAAAAAGGTTTGTCAAGTTGTTTTTCATTTGTGGCATTATAGAACTAGTTAACATAGTCAATAATGTGGTATTTTGACTCAAGTGCATCAATAAACTACACATTTCACAAATGTTGGAAGAACATTAAATGAGAGGGTGGGTTTTAATTAGTGATGGAATCAAATAAAATTCAATTCCAATTCTTCAAACTCTTAACCATTGAACATAAGCATTCATGAAGGATATAAAATATTCATTACAAAGAATTAAGAAAACAATGCAAGATCAAAGCACATAACACATGAATTATGTGGGAAACACTCATGGGGGATAAAAAACACTCTAAAACCTACAAAAATTGTATTATAGTCCTATAAGAGATCACAAACAAGAGACTTTAGTGAAGCACCTACTCCATAAGGAGCACCAACTACTCAAATTCACTAAGCATCCACTTGTCTTTAGAAAGAACCAAGTTAATATGAGAATATAACCCCCTTTATTGATCAATAACCCAATAAATAAAAAATATAAAACTCTATATTTATTTTTTTCCCTCACACAACTGATGATGGTATTCTATTGTTCATACAAACTCAAATCTACTTCTTACATAGGCATACAAAAACTCTTTCTCTTCTTCACTCAAACACCCATCACACACATGCTCTTGACCTTGAATCCATTCGTCCCTCACACTCTTATCTTATTATATGAACATAAAATCATGCATCAATATGAATATCATCCTCACATAACCTCTACCTTATTATTTTAATTGATTTCTAATCAAAACCTTTACACTAGGTCAGTTTAAAAAAATAGGCCTAATGGCCTTGAAACAAATTAGCTTACTTAGTCATGACCTAAAACAAACACTCTTAGACCCTTGACACATATTTAACATGATTTTTTGTATGATTTACATGGCCTATTACTCTTATTCAAAGTCTCATGCCATTAACTTTATTCACAATAGTCTAACTAGCCCAAATAGGTCTAATTAAGCTTCTCTTTATACATGACATTAGTCCTCATACTACCTCTATTAGCCAACACACCTTACTCAATATTGGAAAATTAAAAAATATCAATTAGGATATGTTTCATATAAGATACATCAACTTATTAGGTTGGTCATGCTTCAAATGGCTCAAACCAACACACGAAGCTTAAACTAGACCCAAGCAGTTAGCCCTCCATTAGGCCACATGTTACATGTAAAACCTTTAAAATGAAATTTCTCTCAATAAACAAATAAATTTTTTTAAAATATTTCCCAATATGTCTACCACACCTTCTCCATGCTTTATAACCTATAAACCACTCTCTCATCTCTTGAAGACTCCATTAACACTCATGCCTTCATTAAGTCTCATAGAGACTTAATTCCAATTACCCCTGTTTACTCAATGAAAAACTAATGAACCAAGATGGTCCATAAATCCATTAAAAATTTATCACTCCTATAAAATACATTCATGACAACCTATAATAACTCTTACAATGCTTTGGAATCTTCAGATCACTTCCATACACTATCAAAGCACCATTAGACCTTATCTCTCCATTAGGTCTCATGGAAACCTCATACAATTTTTTTTTCCTTTATTTGAAAAAATATAGAATAATTGAGACTTTTATCAATATTAAAAAACAAGAAATAACCTATACAAAATCCTTATTCCTTTAATCATCTTTGTCTCCAAGTTCCAAAAGTCATCAAGGCTCCAAACACCAAAAGTAACCTCTCAACTAACACACAGTCTTACACTATGTCTCCTTCATGAGATGCCAATAGATACCATACATATTTTAATTGATCCAATATTACCTAAATGTCATTTCTAAGCTCAAGAAACACCACAATCTTTATGACATGCTTCAAAGATCACTCAAAGACCAATTCAATGCTTATACATTCAATAACTTATTTTATATACTTAGACCTACTTGAAATATTCAAAGTACTATGGATAACTTCATGATAAATTATTAAATCAATACAATACCTTGGAACATATGAATAACAACACTAATTACACTAGTATTGGTCTTCAAGGTCAATAAAAAACTCTTCATACCCCTACTCTATATTTATCTTCTAAGGCACCATCTGAGCAAATACAAATGCATCATGAGCACGTAGACAATTGAATCAAAATTTTAACAAACCTCACGTAGTGATCATTGAGCATCACAAGTCATTACAAGGCCATTAACATAAAGAATAACCACCTTAATGTTTGCAAATGTCAAACCCTCAATACATTATCCTTTATTACTTGAGCTTATTTAACACATCAAGGACCAAAATGACCTTGCAAAAATCACCTAAAAGTGTATCGTGACCTTGCTGTCATCTCCACACTCTTATATAAAACACTTCCAGTGACCAAAGTCACTAAACAACTCACCTAGCAACCTCTGTCTTCCAAAGATAATATTCTTCAAGAATAGACTACTATGAAGTTTTATTGCTTAAAAGATCACTTATAAATCATTATTAAGGCATGGATAAATTATTTACTAATCCTTCATAATTATTAAATACCTAGATCACCATTTTGAGCATATTAGACAAGTTATCAAACCATCTTAGTCTACCTAGGTTCATCATTTCAAACATAGTCAACAATATTTGACTTTGATGTGCAATAAATGTACTTGTATGGATGGTCCAGCCTTATAATCACTTTGGAGGTCATATACACATAGTACTCTTTAAATTTTCATCTTACCACATCTTTATTTTACTTCATCCATGGCTTTTACAAGCCATTATTTTCAAACTGGTCATTACATAGACATTTGAATTTGAACACCAATGGTCACATTTTTGAATTCCCAATAACTATTTCTTGAAGGTTAAGATTGACGTCCTCTAGCATGTCAAAATAAATAAGATAAAATTTTAAGCCCTACAAATTAGACAATTCCTCATGACACCAAACTTTTAGGAGACCAAATTGGAACATTCAACAACATCTCCATGATTTTGTTGACCAAGGTTGACATGTGTAAGTACAAGTAATAAATGCTCAAAAAAATTGAATTTTCCATACTTTAATGATGTCATGTGATGGTATATATGATTATTAACTATAAATTCACTTTATCTCTCTTCAAAGGACACTATAACTTCACCAAAGTACCTAAAACACCCTCACATCATTTTCTATCAACCCAAAGCCTTTCACATAAGACAAACACATTCCAATCAAGAAAACTAACCACTTTGTCATTAATAACTATGAACCATGACCATATTAACATGAATTACCATCATGGACACCAAGAGACTATGTTCAACAACAAAACACCATATGCAAATTTTGTTGAAGATGATAGTTTTAATGAATCAATTTCCTTAGGTGATGATTGGGTTCTCTATGTTAGAGGATATGGTTATGTTTGTATTATGTTTAAAAATTAACTTAATTTCACTTTTAATAATTTTTAGTTTGTGCTTGATATGAAAAATAATCTCTTATCCATAAGTTAAATAACTACAATTCCTAACCTTTGTGTTGAGTTTAAAGTAAAAAAAAATCATGGTTAGTAACCTTCCTAATAATAAAGTTATTATGGAGAAATATTAGACACTTAATTAATTATTTGAGTTAGTAGTGGCCAATGGAGACTATGTCTCTCCCAAAAGCACATTATTGCATGATTATTAGCATAATATGTGTTCCATCTCCCTCCCCTTTGCATCTCTAATACTTGCTATCAATGACACTACCTGATTTGGTTCTCTATTCATCTTAGTTGTGTTTTTGCAAATGCCAGTTTATTTTTAAATTGGTTTTGGGTCTTTGGTGTGACTTATGACTCTTGATATCTGATTATTTTTTAGGGTTTTTTCATCTTTACAATGGGTTATAATTTATTATATGTTGCTCAGAGGAACCTGATGGTCATTATTGTCTCAAATACACCTTCCTCTATGTTGAAGGTTTCTCTGATGGGATTTTTAGATCTTCCTTCTAATCAAAGAAAGTATACAATGAACATACCTAATTTTAATTTGGTATCTTATTTTTTAATGAGGAATCTTTTTTTCTCTTTGGTGTAAGTTATTTTCCAATTTTAAATTTTTTGGTTGAGCACAATTAATTTACATACCTAGATTTACAAGTATTGGAAACCTCTTTTGAATGGCACTTTATCTATTCACTCTTGTTCCAATGGATTCTTCATCATTTTTTTCTCTTTTTATTTTTACATACATTGGTTTTTACATTCAATTCCTTTGATTTGGGACAAAGCCTTTCTTTTTATGAAACTGTGGTTCCCTACTTTTAACCCTATTTCAAATTCTTTTGTTGTAACACTAGTTTGGGTTAGGTTGCCTTATTTGCATTTGAAATTTTGGTAGGATTATTTAATTTAAGTTTTAGAAAAAAATCTTTATTATTTTATTTCTCTTGGTTATAATATTTAATATTTCATGTGTAATAACTCTACTTGGATGTGCATTGTCTTATATCTTTGTAAAAATTTACCTGAAGTTATCAAGACCAAAGTTGGTAATAGAATTTGGAATCAAAATTTAGATTATGAAAGATTAAATTTTATATGATGGAATTGATATGATTGCAGTAATATGGCTATTTATTATCCCAAATTTGGTGGACAATATGATATAAGTTTAAAATTATAAAATCTATAAATTGGTGGAAAGATGTTGATGTGGAACATCGGATTATTTTTGGTAAGGACAAGGAAATAGACTCTAAAGGTAGGGGTAAGTATTTTAATTTTGTTAAGGATATTGGTTTTTACTTATATTTTAATAAATCTTCACCTTCTAGTTTTTCATCCTCCTCTAAAGTGATCTCTTCTTCTTGTATTAATAAGGAGGTCCCCTCTGATAAAAAGTTTTTTGGTTTGGATTTTGCTACTTCAAAATTTCCCCATTATTTGAAATATCGTTACATAAAATATTTAAGTTCATCCCCTTTAGGTGCTTATAATTTTTAGGCCTTGAAATAAAAAATGGAATTCCCTATTATGATAATCTTGTTGATAATGGTAAAGGTTTGATGAAGGTTTCTCATAGGAAAATTTTTACTTCTAAAACAAACCTATGTCATATGGAACTCCACTCTCACAAGAAAGTTTATTGAGTGGGGTGATTTATTTTTCATTTGGTATATGGATTATAATGATTATTTTGTTTATGTTATTTTTATTTTTAAAATTAGTAGATTCAACTTGCCTATTTATGGCTCAACTTTTTCTAGGCAGCTCTCAAATTGTTAATTGCATCAATACACTAGGTCATTTTGGTATTATTTTTTGAATTTTTTGGATGGAATGGAACCCTTTCAATCACATTATCTATCAAAATTAATTATTATTATTATTATTATTATTATTATAGTATAAACTAGTGGATTCCAAAATAACAAATGAACATGCACTAGCAGTAGTTGAAAGTAGTAGTGAACTTTGGCATATGAGGTGTGGCCACCATGATTACCAATATTTTTTCATACAATAATTAAAAATATCATGGTGAATGTAATTTTATATATTAAAAATACTAGGAATTTATGTTTAGGATGTCAAATGTATAAGCAAATTCTGCATTCATTCAACACTAGTAAGGAATGGAAAGCTAAAAGAACAATGGATTTGGTACATGTGGGTCTACATGTTCCAATGTGGGATCCTTCAATATTTGGATATTTGTATTAATTTTTGATTTTATATGAATTTTATAGTAAAAATTTGGTTTATTTTATACATATAAAGTCATACTATTTATCTAATTTTGTTTCATGAATAGTTATTGTAGAGAAACAATGATGAAAAAATGTAAAATCTCTAAGGTTAATTAATGGGGATGGGTTCATCTATGATAAATTCAAGGAATAATGTAATAAATAAAGTCTACATAGGAAATATTATACAAAATAAAATGAATTCATGGTAATGAAAAATAGGGAAGTCATGGAGATGGCACAATGTATGGTGGATAACTAGAATGTATGATATAAGTATTGGGTAGAAGATTTCAATACATTTATTTACAATCTCAATTGATGTCCCATAAAAGCCTCGTATAATTCAATGTGAAAAGGAGAATGGTATGTTAAAATTATTGATGTAAGAAACTTATATGTTTTTAAATGAACTACATCTATATTAGGGGAAATGTACATGTTTTTTTGTCTATTTTTAGCACATGAATACATATAGATTATTAGATGTCTATACATATAGTATTATGGTAAGTAAATATGTTTTTATAGATTATAAGGTAACATTATTTTTTTATAATGGTTAATATACTAATATTATTGTATTCCTACCTATTAATGATGTACTTTGAACAAGTTATGGTACTAAAATTTAATAGGGTTCAAATATCCCTAGTGGTGAAGAGAGTGTGTGTCACTCTTCACAAGTTGATTATGAAAGCAAACACAACAGGTAAAAGTGGTAATATACCATGATAAAATATGTACATAAATATGAATTACCTTAATTATTGTAAGGTAAATATAAAAGGTCAAAAAATAGAAGGTGTAAGGTGAAGAGTAAGTTTTTTTCTTACTTTTATTTTGCATGTACTTAAACCAAGCATAATGTCAAATACTAAATTCATAATTAAATTAAGTTTTCCATTAATGTTGATGAAAGTTTAAGGGGCACACAAACATAACACAAGAGTGTTATAAATAATATATATCCCAAAATTATTCTATAATAGTGAGTAGTAGGCATTGAATTTTCAACAACTAGATGTAGAAATATCCCTTAAGGGATATGTTATGTTGTTTAGTATTGATGTGTATTATAAAAATAAATTATAACTAATCACCATAATAATTAAATATGTGAATCATGACACATTAAATAAATTATAAAAATTCAAAAAACAATATAATATAGTGAACCTAGTATTAAACAACATTTCCTACTTTAATTGGTGGTTACATCAACTAATTGCCCATGTATTCAAGTAAGATGGAATAGTGACAATAGAGACATTTGGATAAATTTATGTGATAGAATAATGACCACACTTTGGTTAAGTTCATTTATGGAATTAAATCATTTTATTTTAATAATGAATAAAATATTTAATTTAATCATTAAGTGAGGGTGTTATAATAACTAGTTTATATTTGTAATAACATAATATTATGTGTTACATGAGTTAGTTGGCTAGTTTCTAAGATAATTGAAAACCTTTTATTTTATTCATCATATATTTATTTGAGATTATTTAAGATTATTATTAAATTATTTTAACAATAAGTATGCCTTCATAAATACTAACATGTCTCTAAGCTATTTATATAACTCATATATATTGTAATGTGATTAATTTTAGATTATGAATTAAATCTTATAGTTTTCATGAAGATATTCAATGTAATGTAAAAATATTATATCTATAAGGAAAATTTATAGGTTAAGTGTTGTTATAATTGATCATAATCATATTCTTGTGACCCAACCACATGTTTGTATGTAATATAAAAAGGATAAAATTGATAAAATGTATATACAAATATTGATAAAGAACATATATAAGTAGAGGAACATGTTATCAATAATTTTATGCTTTATCTTGAAAATTTCTATGAATATGATAATGAACATAATAATGAATATCATGGTATAATACATCCTGATGAGTTTAATGGTATATATCCTACAAAAGTAGAAGTACCTTCTTTTTTTTAAATTGAATTAGTATGCAGCCTAATGACTTAGATATAATATTCAAAAAATAATTAGAGGTTAAGAATGAAAATATTGATAAGGAACCCACATTTAAGGAACAACATGATAAGGTATGGATTCTACAATAGGTTTCATACCACTAATCATACTATTTTTATTCATGTATTTACACCTATGTCTATACAAGTGATACCCACACATGGTGTGGGGGAAACACAAGTTATGCCCACACATGGTGTGGGGGAACACAAGTTACTCCTCATATTTATATGGTTATTCATATGAAACATTTTTTCTTCTTCTAAGGTTTACTACTCGTGTGACATCATATGTTTTTAATCAATATTATATTCTTACAAATCAAGAGCTTATATAAAATATTCGTGATATCCAAGACAATATTTACCAAATAGACCAAGGTTCTTATAGAGTGGGCTATTCAAAAAATTATCAAGATTTATTACAAAACCCTTTGGCTCTAGATATGTGTACTTATAATTTTCATAAAAGATTAATTGTACCTAATATTACACCATATGATGGTAAAGGTGATCCATAACAACATCATAGTTCCTTTCATGCATCATGTTTATATTATTCCTCTAACGATAAGTTATTAATTAAGTATTTTCCTAGGATTATTAAGGAGTATGAATTGAAATGGTTTTATGACCTTCCTTTACACTTAATACATTCTTTTAATCCTTTCATCATTACATAGGTTAATTTTATATCAACACTAGTGAGAATATCTCCTATTCTCAAATTTAAAAACTCAAGAAAGGACCTAATGAACCCATTAGTGAATATGTCCTTCATTATAAGACTATGTTTTCAAAAAAAGATTACTAATTAATGAAAATATATATTCAATAAAATCTTAATTTCTAATATACATGAGTCTATTTATTTCAAATGTTTCAATATTTTGATTACATGAAATATTTTGAGGTTAAACTAATTGTTATGAACAAGCTAGAGTATGTGACTAATCCTCCAACAACTTATATTTAAAAAATTTCTAAGCAAACCAAATTTAAATTTTAATAAAAATTATAATAAGAATTAGGCTAAAGCAATGGTTAATGTGGTCTAACAACCTAATAATAGGCCTATCCTCTACATTCCTCAAAGGAGGAAATTTACACAATTATCAAAACATCCTCATAAAGTGTTATAAAATCTAATTAAGTTAAATCTCATATCTCTCCTTACACCATTATAGGTTTTTATGGGAAAGTTACAACTCAAATGGTTCTATGTCAATGCCTATTATGATTGTAATAAATGCACAAGACCATATGCTAATAGATATTATGTTTTGAGACATAATATACAAGATTTAGTTGAGGAAAACACTATTGAGGTTATTTATGATAATACACCAACGAATGAATTAGTTTCAAAACCTAACATAGATTGAAATATATTTTTAGATCCATTTTCCAAATGTGAGGCACAAAAAACTAAGGCTAATCTTAAAGTATATATGAATTACAATGTGCATCCTCGAACTTCTTATGTTTTTAGGATTGAGGAGGTTCATCCTATAGATAGTCTTATTGGTCAACATATAGATTCATAATTACAATGACCTATAATCACATTCGATGACCATGAGATTTTTGATACAAATACACATTTACTCATACATGCTTTCATTGAATCATGTCATATACATAGTGTTATGGTGGATAATGGGTCAAGTTAAAACATATGTATTGTGATTTTACTTTCTTGGACACACACATAGATACTTTAGTGGTATGACTAATCTGGTAAGATAATTTTATGAAAAATGGAAAACCCACTTGAGGCCATTGTGTTTCCATTTATGGTAGGTCCTACAACCATTACTACTTGGTTATTAGTTTTTATAAATACTAAGGCATTCAACATACTATTAGGACATCCACAGATACTTAAGATACATGAAATAACATATTCATTACAATTTTTATTGAATTATATCTATATCAACTGAGTGTTTATAGTTTTGGGTATTATATATAAGAACCTCATTCATCTGGATACATTTATTATACCACCTCAACCAAAACATACTTGAAACATATATAGGTTCATCCTACAATGAAAAATTAAATATAGGTAATTTATATTTCTCAATTATCAGTCTTCAAATGTCCATTTTATCAATGATATAATCAATCTTAGTAAGTACTACCTAGTTCATCATGTCCTAATATATTTATATATAAATATAGTGTGCATGTCCATGGTGAACATTTACACATTATTATGGAATAAAATGAATTCCATAAGTTACTATGGGTATTATAACTACATATAATTTACATGATCATTTTGACTATGATGGCTATGGTGTATATACTATAACACATGATCATTTTTGTGATTTGGATAATGATATATATGTTAATTATCACAAATATTATATGGAATTCACATCGATCACTCTATAATCTACATGTGAGCATGCAATTATATGGGATCATAGGTTAGTTGGAACATGTTTTAAATTTTAAATTTAAAAACATTCAAAAAATATAAAACCAAGACTTTTGCATGGCATTGTAGACACTAAATTTTAATCAACAAATGATTTACAATTCTTTTCCTTAATAAGTTTAAGTTGTTTAGTCAATCTACCATTTTGGTAACTCACAATCTCTAAGTAATCCTTTAAATTATCATAATTATTGTGAATATATCTAATAATCACCTATTATATTTTTATTCATCCTTATTTATCATATAATTAACTATCACTTTGGTTTCAGAAGCCTTTGTCCCTTTTGGACTAGAGTATATTATTAGACAAGGATGCATTGCATCCTTGTCATGTAGTGTATCCTTTTCCAAAGTGATCTAAGGAATTATTTTTAAAATGATATGCTTCATAACTCTCCCACACAAACCAATAGGATAGATATTAGAAACATTCAATAGATACTCCTATAAAATCACATCAAGACTCTCACTTGAAACCCCCCATCTAATTTGTTTATTATCTCTCACTAACAAAAATCATATATCTTCTAAGAAAATACTTGTTATTGAAATTCTACTATAATACATGGTCCCTAGGCTATCCTAACATTATATTATTTTAGGTTAAGGGAATCATTTTTCAAACATTATAATCAAATATTAATAGTTTCATTCACATGAACTTCCTGAAAGGGAAAATAGCATTAGCCCAAGGTCCCTTGGACTATGTAGGCAACACTTAGTCAAAAAGGGGTTTTCTAAGGATAACTCGACCATATCCCATTTCCCCAGTTTTTCCCCATTTTACATTTGATCTCTCTTATGTGTTTGTATAGAATTAGGGTATCAAATTTATAGGTCTTATGCACATCTAATCAATATCCATCCTAAAAAATTTCACCTACATATAGGGATGAATAGTCCTATATTTTTAGATCTAGCACACAATATATTTAGGTAATGACATAGTTTCTAATAATAATGGACTATGACCTTGTATGCCTTTTGTGAGATTGTCCTAATATACAATGGATCTCTCTTTTATTATGCATCTATTGTTTTAAAGTTATTATAGATAGTTACAATTAGTTGAAAGATAAAATAATTTGAAAAAAATCAATTTGTAAGGATAATTATCCAACCTATCCCTAACTTCTAATTTTAAAAATTTACAACTTCTATAAATTTAAAATATTTATGTACTTTTATTCTTTATTCTTTAACTTCCTAGATCAAAATTCAATACTTTATATTTCCAATCTGAGTTAATTATCTATTTTAATTAATTATTGTGTAAACATTTTGGTGAACCCACATGCCAATTTGAATACTACTTGTTACTTGTGTTTTTTTTCTTAGGATTTTAATTTAATTCTATAAATTATTGACACTAAATAAATACAATTCTCAACCTTGGATATTATCTATGACATAATGATTATTTATTTTTGACCTTGTAGTAATCCAATGCTAATTTTTTTTGTTTTATCACCTTAGATAAATACCAACATAAAGGATCTTTATTTTTACTTTAGGATGAATTAAATTTTCTCCTATTCAAAAATATTTCACTTTTTTTTTCATTTTCTTTGTTCTTTTTATATAAATATGTTTACAGTAGTTTTAAAACTAATTAGATACTATCATGAAGGTTTATGTTTAGAAACATCATAGTGTGATGGTTTTTACTCCAATACTAATACCCATAGTATAGAGCTAAACATGTGTAGAGACCCCATTTTGGACACAACTAGCTTCTGACTGGGCTTCAAATTGATTTCTATCAACATTAAAAATTAAGCCTATAAATTATTAAACATCCAAATTTCATCCACACATAATACATTAGTGCTCAAAATCATCTTAAGGCATCCCTATTTGGGGTATTATTATGTACACAATAATAACCTCTCACAGATTCATCCCCAATTACCTTGCAACCTAATAACTAGAAGTTTGGCCTTTAGACACATTAAGTAGGGAACTTAAACAAGTTATAAAAGAGCTAAAATACTAATAAGAATGAATCAAATCATTAAACTAGATTAAATGCTTATCTAAATAATCCATTTGAAATTAATGAATATCTAAAACTAGAAATTCAAAATTTTAAAATGTTACACTTCTTCATAATTGCTTGTGTGAGTTATCAAGTCTTCAGAAAATATTGAACAAATATCTAGATTTGTGATCCATGCCTAGTAATTGAAAATTTTAATTACTATTCCCCCCTTAACTCAATTGGGGTTAGCCTTAACTCAACTATGGTTATTTTAAACTCAACCATGATTAATCATAACTTAACTCAACTTAGGTGAGAGTTGGCTTTGGAGGCTATAAATAGAAGGCCTCACCCATTAATGTTTAATCTCTTTTGGTGTAAAGTTATTATGCTAAAATACAATACAAATATTATGATGTGCAATGTCATTATGCGAAAATACCTCAAAGAATCTTAATTTTAGTGTTACCATTCCAATTTCATAATCCAAGCCAATCTAAGCCAACCAACATTACCAAGGTGATAAGGAGAGGTGGATCAATGGAGCTTCATTGACAAATATTTATTGAGCACATATCAAAGCAATACAACTCTACAAGTGGTTTTGGAGATACAAGGAAGGTAAAAGGAATATTTATTTTGTTTTATAGTTGTGTTTTCATTATTTTCTTGTTACATATGCTCTTTCTACTATCTAAGCTAGAGGTGTTAGTGTTTAGTATGTTTTATTTAATTTGATTTTATTGACTAACACTATAATAATATCCTCTCTATATATTCCTTATTCACAACATGGAATTTATTTTCCACTTACCTCATGGTATATCAAAAATGCTATAGAAAAAGTAATCCTATTTTATCCATATAATTTATGGTTGGCCTAAGTATACCGTATCACCTAGGGAAGTTACTCTCAACCTACCCTTGAAACAAGGTTAGTGGTGTATATACATGGTTCCACATTTGTAGTTAGTGATACGAAATATTGGGCTGACACTAATTAATGAATGATCAAGTATATCTAACAACCTAAAAATAATTTAAACCCTTTCTTAGATCACCCTTTATCCAAAATTATTTCTTGCATTATCTTCTTACATATTATATTTTATTCATTAATCTTATTTATAGTAATGATTTTATTAATTAGTTACATAAAATTGTAATAAGTAGTCTTACTTTTGAATATTGTAATGGCTTCCATAACTAATTGATTTTATCATGTTATACATAGACTTGTCCAAGCTATTGAAAAATATTTCATGGCCCTTAATTATGCTATCAAGTATGTGTATAAATGATTTCAATTCAATAATTTTTCACTAACTATATTGAATTCACATTGTATTCTATTAATCCCCATAACTAATAAATGCCAAGTAACATATACACAAACCTTATTTTATAAAACCTTATACATTTCACATATTCTCACTCCTCCCCTAAATCCCAACTTGGTTATCATATCAATAAATTATCAATAATATGGATTTGTATTTAAGTACTTAAAAAAATATAAACATGTTATGAGAAAGGGAATGGGTAAACACACTTAAGGTATTATTGATCCTATTTTTCCTATTCCCCATCAAAGATGAATGTGTCTTGAGTAAAATACACAATCTACCTCTCATACATGCTTATATTATTAAAGTACATATAAAGGAAAAATAAATATTCCTATATTTATATCACAATATCCACCAAAGTAAGAAATTATCAAGGCTACCTTCATCTCTTCATGTGCTAATTCAAAAGGTTCTTGAATGTCATGTTATTACAATTCCTCTACCATTATAAATAAATCTATCAAAACTTCCATTTATATGTTTAAATGGGCATGCATTTTTTTATTATCATATATGTGTTGGACATTCCACTAATATATGTATGAAGCTCAAGTGAAAAAATCAAGACTTCATTGATGATAATATTATTAACGTTGGTACACCTCATGAAGTAGCTAGACCATAAATACTTGGCAACACAAAGACACAAATTTATAAAGATACTTTTTTTCATCTAGGACAAGATGATAAGAAATCCCTGAGGTACATGGACCCCACTTGATATCATAATTGCTATAGTTATAATAAAACTAGTGTTATGTCGATATATTATTTTTGATGATTTTCAAATTATTTATGATGATTATGATAGACATGAATTATTCATTAGAACAAATTTTGGTGTAAAAACCAATCCATAGTGTCATGATAGATAACGGATCAAGAAAAAATATGTGCACCATAACACTTATAGATACTTTTGGTTATAAGGAGAAAGATATAAAATATAAATCTAGATTGATGAAAGCATTTGATAGTCATACATAAGATACTCTTAGACATATATTACTACCTCTACAAGAGGTACCTCTCATATTTCATACCTATTTCTTGTTATTACCAAGCAAAAGTGTATTTGATATGTTATTAGGGAAACCTTAGTTACATAAAATTAGAGCAATTCCTTGTATAGTTCACAAGTGTCTAAAGTATATCCATGATAATCATGTAATTAAAATTTTAGGCATTAAATATGAATATCCTATGGAACCATGAACATTTACCCCTACTCTAGAACAATTGGTTGGCATAATTATTGAGCAAATTGGTAATGAATTAGTTTATACAACTATTCAAAATCATGAATTACATTCAAATAAGCATATTTCAAATTGTTCTTTTTCACCTCCTTATGAGCATAAGCATATTTAATTTTATTTAAGTATTTATGAGAATAAATATATTATAGTTTATCCATCTATCCTTGAGAATAATATAGTTACTTATGAGTAGAATAATTTGGCAACAAATATAAACATAGCTATTCCTAAGGAAAAATTGGCACATAATATAGGGTTTTTAACTAACACATCATTACAAGTTATGTAGAAGGCTCCTATGCATGAATTATTTTACATCATGTCCTCCCATTCATGAAAATATAGGTTTAGATAGATATATGGGTGGTGACTCAAAGGTTTATTTTACAACATATAGCTTTTTTTCATAATTAGAGGGTTATTTTAAAGCACGTGTTTCTTCTTCAAATTTAAAATTTTTTACATTTGGCACATATAATCAATGAGATATTACTCCTTATCAAATATTTGGATACACATATGAGCATCATATTGATGAGATAACTAGTTGGACCAATGGTTCGGCTGAGGACCTTTATTAACTCCATTTTCTAGAATCTAATTATACATAGTTTTTTTGCTCCTTACATTCATTGTTTATTCCTTATTTCACTCATGCATGCTCTACTTTTTTGAATTTTAAAAAATACAAAAACATTCATATATGCTAAAAATTACAAAAGAATAATTTTTTTCAAAAAAAATAAAAACTAAAACATAAAAAATAGGACCTGTAAGCATATTACCATGTTGTTGGATTATATCTTTTCATATGTCAACTATATTTATGTTTAGTGCACAATATATTTTAATCCTTTTTATATACATAATACTCACCACAAGGTATTTTATTGTGCACCAAGTCATATTTTTATAGAAACAAAACTTATTAATACATAAAATAATCTATCCTCATCAAAAAATACTACATTTATTCAATCAAGATAGATACACATTAGTTGAAAAATAGTGCATTGTGTCCGTATCCTCTACCATGTTCATATTTTATATAGGTTTTCATCACAAAATAGATAATATACTTATATATCATTCATATTTAAATATTAAGGAACAATTTTCCATGTTTTTGATACTAGGATATCCTTTTACACAATCTCCTTGCTCATTTGGGAGTATCTCATTGTTCCACATAAACACTCTTATAGGCTTTATTCTTCCAAAACCTCTTTTCCATGTTGATCTATAATGAAAAAAAATTTCTTTTATTCATTCGTAATTTAAATATATCATAAATAAAATGTTATTCTTTAACATTAAATAGACACATATATTTTAAATATTTTAATTTTAAGATCTTCATTCTTTAGATGCTTGTGTCATTCCATGTAATGCTTCAATTTGTTTGCTTATTTTATATGACCCTTACCCTTGTGTATGTTTAACATAAACCTTATTTATTATATGGAATCATCATGCCTTATGTGTATGGCCCTTATCCTCCTATGTTTGTGTGACATTCACATGTCCCATGTATTCAACCTTTGTGCCTTATGTGTGACATTTGTACATGCTTTCTAACTATATGAAACATATTACATGTCCCTTGTATGTGGAATAAATGACTTCTTGTGTGACATTGTGTGACTTTGATTACATGTTTGTTACTTACTACTATGCTTCCATGATGCTTATCATTCACTATTAAATATATAATTACATACATCTATGGTACCATGATGCATATCATTCAAATAATATTATGTGCTTCAAATGTTTAATAAATTCAATACTACACTTATAATATATATATATATATATATATATATATATATATATATATATATATATATATATATATATATATATGTATGTATGTATGTATGTATGTATAACTTGTAGTTTCTTTTTATACTTGGTACACTACTTCAATTTTATATCTAATTGCAATGATGCAATGCAATATCCAAATTTTTCATATGATTCAATGTTACATATTTTATATTGTAATATAATAAAAATAGTCACATGTTATTAATTGATTACATATTTCACAACTGTTCTCATTTTTTATTTTGAGACAAGTGATTTGTAGGAAATTTCATTCATCTAAAAATGGGGTCATCATAACAGGATTATCAACAAGTTTTCACAAGAAATACATTTCATATTTGATAGTTTAAAGTATGTAAATAAATATTTTTTTCATATTTTTTGGGCATTTAAATTGCTTATGCACTCCATTCTTATTGAGAACAAATACAATTTTATGATGATAGTTACAATATTTAAAATAGTTTCTACGAAATCAAATTAGCACTCTATATAGTACAAGGGGTAGATATGCATTCACGTCCAATATACTAATTTTAAAATATCATATCTCTATTTTTCAAGAAATTAAATTTTAAATAATTTAAAATTTGAATATAGATATATATGTAGTAGTATCATTCATATTTTTTAAGTGGACCACATTTGAGTTTAGTGATGCTCTATATGTAAAAAATTAAGATAGATCTACATATTATCTTACTTGATAAATATAAGATCATATAATGTAATTAAATATAATTTTAAACAAAAAACTTATATTAGAGGCATGACCAAATTGGATACACTAAACCTATCCAGGGGATATCTTATCAGACAACACTGAAAGAGAGGGTTTTGAAGCCTCTATTAAAATAAAACTATGAAATACCATAGTTAGGTATTAGAATAAATAAAATTAAACAAATCTAGTACTCACCAATGTTTTTGGCACAAATTGGGATGGTTTAACATAAAACAACACTCAAGGGATCATGGTAGGCAAATGGGGGTCTGAATCACCTAAGGTGGAAGATGGAAAGTACATAATATCCTATATATACTAAGTTTAACTATAAAGGTAATATAAATAAGTATATATACATTTAAAACCTATTACTTTGTGTAATATCTATCTATTAAATGGAATGTTAAAAGTTAGAATACTTACATTTGGGTGAAACTATCGAGCATCAATCTCTCCCTTGGATAATGGTGTTTTGAAAGAAGTTTTCGTGGATTTTTAAAAATCAAACTATAAAAATAAGTTATATGTTATAAGACTCCTACTTTATATAAAATAATTCTCTCAATACAAGTTATCTTTCTTCCAAGGCAAACCCTAAGCAATGGCTCCTTCAAATGTAGATATAGCAGAATTGAGAGCTATAATAATGTTAAAATAAATGCTCCTATTTATTATATTAAAATTATCCTTATATTTATATAAATGGATAAATAATATACCTTATATAATTATAATATATTAGATCAACTATCATGACCCATTTTTGAGAAAAAAATATTATTAGACCTCAAACTAGGTCAGCCTGGTAGACTTAGTTCCATAATGTACACTTTAACTTTTATAATAGGGTCTACCCAATTGAATTAGTAGGAAAAGAGGTGTTTTATTATTTAGGGTATATTTTAAAGGGTAATTAATTAGGTAAATTGTTAAATTTGGTTTGTTACTTAAGGATTTAGATAAGTGGGATTTGTAATGAGTTTAGGTAATGATAGAGTTTACCAACAATCTTGTGAAGCACCAGTGGTCTTCCCACCCCTTTCTTAATGCACCACTTAAGGAATGCACCCAAAGAGAGAATATTTATAGATTATTACAAGATTAAATGTGTTAATAGATAATAAATTTAAAAAATATTTTGTGTGTACATATGCCCCAATCAAAGTTCATCACGTGTCACATAGGTGTAACATGGGATGGTGCTTTGAGGAAAAAAAATAGAAACACACAATGTTAAGCTAATAAATTGTAATAAAATTTAGTATTTTAATTAAAATTAAAATTATAATAGTGTTTTTAAAAATAATTAAAAGTAGCATATGCATACCTATAATTACCTTTATCATTGAATGGTTTTCTATTGTATTATAGTCTTTATCATGGAAGGTGTGTTAACTACTTTATATAAAACCTAAGGATACCATTATAAAGATAAAAAATAATCAATTTAAGGAAAGACAAATTAAATGAGATATTTCATAGTTGAATAAGTCACTTGGAAACTTGGTAATCTATAATGATAAATGCTAAGTTAGGACCAAAAGACCAAGGAAAATGATGAAAATGAGGGAAATTTAGGTAACCAAAAATCCAAGGCCACTAAATGACCAAAAAACCCAATAAATCCATCCTAAGTAATAGAATTAAGAATCCAAATCAAACCAAGGATGCATGGAACTAAAATTATGGAAACAACATCAATCTAAGAGAAGTAACAATACTTACTCAAATAAAGATGGAAATATATCAAGACTATAAGAAAATTTGAAGAAAGATAAATAATAATCCATGGTAAATTAATAATGTAAAAACATATATAATTAAAATACATAGAACAAAATGTCTTACAAAATTGTGAATAATAAAACCTTGAGTCTCAAACATATCCAATTGAAATCTGAGAAGGATAAGGCAATTATTATGAAAATAGTCTCATAACCACTAAAAAAAGTAGCTTAATTAAAAAAGATATATTAATTAAGATAATCATATTTTGAGCATGTTTTAAAGAGATAAATAATAGGAAACAAATAAATTAGGGAAAAAATTATAAACAAACTTGCCCATCAAGGGGGAATATGAAATGGGTGGTGGTAGAATTGAAGGTGGAACCAAGGTGAAAATATAATGCTTAGCGAACATAAGACACTCAAATCAAATTAGAAAGATAGAGAGGATTTTGACATTAAGAAATACATAGAAATCACCCTATCCACACAAATTTAGGTTAATTAGTGAAGTATAAATATCATCCCATGAAGGCTATATAATATAAGAAAAATTAAAATAAACCTGCCTTTTTACAAAATGTTCCCTATTTCTTAGGACCCATTACAGAGTTATTGGTCTACTATGAGTATTGGGTAATTACATGATAAATTAGGTCACACTATATGTATATTTTGGAAGTATGAGACATGTTATCCTAGTCTACTATCCTATTGTATCCCAATGGACCTCAGCTTTATCATGAGGCCAACTGTGGATTTTGAGCTTTGACTAGGATAGAAAATGTGCCTAATAATAATCATGTCTTTTGGTGTGATTTTTAATTTTGATTTTGATGGATTTTATCTATTATTCCTTAACATAGATTCATAAAACCAAAAATGGTTGTTGAAAATGACTATTTTTAGAAAACTTACACTTGGGGGCTAATAAGAAATAGAACTTATAGAGCATGGTGTCTAAGGCTCCTATATTTTCATGTTAGAGAAGAGTGTGATTTTGAAAATAACCTTGGTGTGCCCATAGTGAGATGGAATAATGAAAAGGATGGAAGTGAACATGGAATGATTGAGTTACCTCAAATTTCAAAATGTGTAGTTTTGACATGGTACAATGACATGTGAGTATGAATCATCATCATAATAAATAATATATCTAAATGGAAACATATGAGTATATTATTATAGTTTTTTCAATCAAAATAACATGATCAACTTTTTAGAGTTTGAAGTGACAACTATCAACAATTTCCATATTTTTAGGGAGGACACTTAGCTAAAATTATAGATAAAAATAATTTATAAATGAATATTTGTGAAGAATGTCTAGTCCTATTTGAGATCTTATAGTACAACTCATAAAAGGAAAACCAAAGAGGTGTAAAAATGAATGGTGTTTATAGTAAATAATGGTATTTTGTGAGAAAGGCTTAGTCCTATCCAATGTCTCACACTTCAACTCACAAAGGTAAAAACCATGGAAGTGTAAAAAGTAATTAAGTTAATAAACCTATAAGCCAATGACTAAAAATAGACTTGAAGGTTACTTCAAAAAATGAAAAAAGAAATATAAAAAAATTCATGAGGATGGTTAGGTCTTATCCAAGGAATTATGATGAAAAATCATAAAATATATAATTTTTTAGATGAAATTTTGTGATTATGTAGCACCTCAATCTTACACACTGGGAATACTCAAACCTTAGTTGTTCCTCTTAGTTATACACATGCCTTAATCCCACAAGTCTAACATATACTAAATCTTGTTCCCCTTAGCCTATATCTTAGTTAAAATATATTTTATAATGGTGACATAGACATCTTATCTTGACTAGAATGCTTAAAATGTACTTATCTTACACCTTTATATGTTTTGATCCTTTACCTACTATCCTTGTCCCTAGACATTAACATTTGGAATAGATAGTAATATCGATGTTACTATCTTGGCCTGATGTAAGTGTCAAATACCCTAAAGTCATCCACTTTTAAAATTAAACATATTACAATGGTTGACATAAGTGATTTAGTTCAATTTACCTCCTGATAAGATTGGTATAAATATAATATCAACCCTCATTCATTCCTCACCTATAAATCTAACTAAAATAACACTCAATAAGCACTCAAGGTACCAAAATATTTCTTATTATACCATATTTTGATATCAAACAAGCAAACAACCTAGCTATAGTTTTGAAGTACTAAAGGAGAAATCATAAGGTCATATTTACTAAGTTATAAACTAAGTCATTGTTGTACTTACTTTACACACATTGCATGATTCACATAAAAAGATAACATGTAGGGGAGAACTATATGATTCTAAGGTCCTCGTATAGATTATTAGCTATATAGGTAGTTTCTTTTTAAAACTAGGTCATTTTGGGTCAGCTTCACACTATGTGCCCACTAACCCATTTTACCCTAAGGTCACATTGAAGATGGAAAATTAAGGTTTTTCCATTTCACTAGGAGCAATAGTCCATGACCCAATCTGAATACACTAGAGTGAAGGTGAATACAAACCCAAAATCATTTAGGTGGTCATATATTATTTGATAATATATTCCATATAGGGCATTAACATTGAAACTAGACACTATTGTCGATGCAACCATCCTAGGATGATGTAACTATCCAAAGAGCTAGAGGCACCAGATCTAAAATTTGATGATTGATTTCAAATTTTATTCCTTCCTACTTTTTTTAATACAAAATCCATATTTGTATTATCATCATAACTATTTAAGTACTCTCTTTTATTTCATTTATATATCTCACATAGTTATAATTTCTATTAATATCTTATCTTAGTTTAATAAATTCAACATATGGTACATTTGAGTTTAACACCTTAATTGGCCTATTATAGATCTAATATTCATGCTTGTGATTTATAATTTATATATCCTTAACCCTATCTACCCAACTATGGTTCCCCAATCTAAATTAGGGGAAAAAAAGTGAATAAATGTAGATAGACCACAAGACCAATGATATGAACTAAGTCTATTAAAATTGATGTAATGTTACACTTTGGAAAGCTTTGAAAAACATACAAGAAGTGTTAGCACCATAATATATAGATATATATGAAATTAATGTAAGATAAAAATAATATTGGAAATGATAATTTAAGTAAAATATTTCTTTAAAAATTGAGCATTATTGGGTTCTTTTAAAATGTGTCCTTCATTACTTTGTAATCTATAAGTACTAGGACCAAGAATGTATTTATTAAGGTATGGAAACCACCATTTTTAGGTGTAATTTACCTATTTACCATGTGTATAATATAATTTAATTACAAAATCATCAATATTTAAGGTACAAAATTTGACCTTTTTATTATGTTTTTTTTTTTTTTAAAATCTCTGTTTTGGTGGTTATGTTGCAAAGGAGCCATATGACACTCATCAAGAAGGCTATAGAGCATGAATATGAGCCTAATTGAGTTATTAATATATAATATTACCTTTAATTCATAAGGAAGGTATCTCAACTTTTAAAGGTAATATATTTAGAGTCGTATACTCAAGAAAATGGGGTTTCTTTAGTATCAGTATGAATGTTAATGTGATAATCCTAAAGTGTAGGATAGATATTGAGATGACATCAAAATTATAATATTTAATAAAATATTAATGTGATAACAAAAAATTGAGTGGACTCTATTTGGACATTGCATTGAGGATTATAAGGTGTAGAGACTTTTTGCATGATTTTAAATTTAGCACATAATTGTTTCATATCCTTATTTTTTAAATTACCACCATTTTTAGAGATAAAAGAGTGGATAAATTAATATCAAAAAAATTATTTTTATAAGTGTGAGTTTATATATAGTGATACCTATGACACTAATAAGAGGAATATATCATCCCACTTAGTGTTTTGATGATGAAGACATGACCATCTTGAGATCAGGGTAATTTGTCAATGTGATCCAATCCTCACATGTAAAATGGTCAAGGATAGTATAATCTTGAAGCTTAGCTAGAGGAGAGTGAATAATATCATCATGTAACTATCAATGATTACATTATTTTAACCCTAAAATATAGATATGGAGAATCTAGGGTTAAAAGTGTATATTTAGTTTAGGGCACAAGAATGGTACACTATATATAAAGTAGTCCAATTAATTAAAAAACTCATATAAACATATATTGAATTTATTATGCTGAGATATGTTAAAATATAGAAAGTAAAAATATTCTATATATTGTAATTATAATGAACATAAGATACTTAACTAGTTTTGATTTTAAAATAGATCTAGATCTAGAACATGTATAAAGTGGACTATATTTTGATTCTAGATTAGTTTCTTAATTCTATAAATTTTACCTCTATAGTAATAGACACTTGCATTGACCTAAGATAATTGCATTGATACTACTATCTAAATTAGATGTAGGTGTCTAATATGTAATATCTTCTAAAATTAGATGCAACCACATAGATGCTTATGATTTATGTGTCACCTTCACTATAGTGCATTAAAATTTGGGTCATGGACTATTTTTTCTTGTCAAATAGTAAAACCCTACTTCTTAATCTTCATACAGGTTATGGTAAAATTAGTTAGTGGGCACATAATTTTTATTTGCCCCAAAGACCTCTTTATTAATTAGCACTACCTACATATACAATACTCTAAAGAGGTACTTGTACTTATTTATTTCTCCCCTATGTGTTGGATTGTGTGAGAATCATGTAATGTGTGATAAGCAAGTCAAATAGTGACCTAGCTTATAACTTGGAAAATTTTGTGCATGGAATGATGATTCAAAATTTCAAACCTATATATGTGATGTTCTTATGATTAATATGGAAATATAAAAAAATAGAGAATATTTACTCATTTGAGTGCTTGATTAAATTATTTTGATATGTTATACCATGAGTAGGTAAAAAGTTTATATGTGAGAAATTAATGATGATTTATATTATATTTATACCAATCCCTTTGGATAATATCTCACATTAAAGCACTTAGGTTGATCATAAGAATGCATTTCATTTGCAAATTGGATGATTTTATGACATTAGACACTTACATTAGAATATGAAACTTACATCGACATAGGTGTCTAACTAGGATGCAAGTGTTTGGGTAGTTGGAAAGTAGGTCCAAGTCTAAAACTTGAAAAAACATAATATAAATAGGTTTATAACATTCTAGGTAAGATAGAAGGTCCGAGTCATCATAATAACATTGATTAGACTAAGAGAAAAATAATTAGGCACAAAGATATAGTGCATGTGATATTTTTGGTAGTGTGAAATGTTTAGAAGTTGAAGGTACATCCATGATATTTATTTTCAAACCATATAATATTGAGGTGATACATAATTCAAAAATAGTATCTACACCCCCTTTAATATAGTAATTAAATTTATAATTTAAAGAAAAATAAATACATACCTTGGTGTGTATAACACACCATGTCTTTGTTTGAGTTCAACTTGAATGATTTTATAGTGATTAACCTGTAACCAAGAACATGTTATAGTATATAATCAATTCATATAATATTAAATTCAAAAAATTTAAATGATTTAAACTGAAATATATAAATGTTTAGGAGTACACATGTGTATCGATACAATTGTCTTTCCCTTTGGAAATTTGATTTGAAATTATATATAATTATGAATCATTAGAGATGAGATTAGGAAAAATATAAAATCTATAAAATTAATATATATAAATATATAGTGATAAATTGGAGGAAACATGCCCCAACCTTGGAGAAAATGTGTGTTTCCACCTAAAAGTTGAGATTAACTGAATCACGCAACTTAATAATACTTATAACATAGTGAGCATGAGTCAACCAAGTCAACTCACACTATAAAAATGGTGAGGTTGAATGATGTAATCAATTATAACCTACAAACTTAGAAATATTTACTAATTAAATCACCTCAATTGTGCCAAAAAATGAACCAACTACTATAGTAGATTAACTCAATACATTCTATAAAAGTCTGACCTAATGGGTGATGATAGTCTTTGAAAGTGTTTGAATAAAACTAATTTTATTTTAAAATATTAGGCACACATTACATATCATATCCACCTTAGATATGTTTCATGTTGATATTATATATAATAATGGTATCAATGAATAGAGTTAAGCCAAAAACATGTATTTGAATCATATAACTATAAATTTGGTCAATTTGAAATCATGTAAGTGTGGAGAACATGTTTCCAAAATAATTCCCCACTCTAATATGAAACTAAAAACTTGTGTAGATTTGGAGAAAATATTTCCAAAACATGCCCCCACTATAATCTAAATCTAAAAACTAGTGTAAGTTTGGAGAACATGTTTCCAAAGCATGCCCCAACTACCATCTAAAACTAAAAACTAGTGTAAGTTAAAATTTGGAGGACATGTTTACAAAACATTCCCCCCATAGTAATCTAGGTATGTTTCATATTGAATAAGTGTGGAGAGCATGTTTCCAAAACATGCCTCCACTAAATGTGAAATTGTGACAAATGTGGAGAACATATTTTCAAAAAATGCCCCCACGACAATATGAATATGTGAATCAATGTGGAAGTCATGCCTATATGGCATGCCCCCACTAATATGCCCCCTATTTTGAGGTTAAATAAGTATCAACCATTATTTACCTTACCTCAAAAGGATAAGATAATCATGTTAACTATGAATGTGCCTTGTAACATATAGAGAGATCATGTCTAAGTAAATATATCATTGTAATACAAAGAATGTGATCACACCAAGTCCTAATATGCATGATGTGAATCATGGAAACATCTATATAGGAATAGAACAAGCTCAAAAATCAATCAAGCTCACACACAAGATCACTCAAAATAAAATAAAAAACAATGGTCCAAGGAGACCTCAGGCAAGGGGCATGTTTAGATGTCATATAATCAAAGGTATATAACTTATTCAAATGTACAAAAAAGAAATAGTGACATATTAAAATGTCAAATTACAAAAAAAAAATGGCATACTAAAATGTCAAAGAGGAAAAGAAAGGCATGGGGGTTGCATACAATAGATCATATTTAGATACTCAAAATAAGTAAGATAATATAAATGAAAGATGCTCAAGTAAGTACATGAATGAAAGCATTAAAAACTAACATACATATAACATTTTATCCCCTAGATCATATGTGTTAGCAAAAAATGAGAAGTACATAGCATATAAAGTACACTATGAAAGATATAAGCATGCATAAAGTCATGTGTAAGTACATAATCTCAAGCATGATAATGTAAAGTGACCATAAAAAGATATAACTTATGTGTATCATGATAAAATAAGTAGATTCCCTTAATGTCCACATGACATGCATAGAGGGATGGCCTATATCAAACTCAAAATATATGTGAAACATACGTGTATATAGGAAATACCAATATGCCATATATCAACATGAAACCAACAACATATATGATGAGGAGCCAATAGAGCATGTAATTTTAGAAAATTATTTTGGATTTTTGAAGTTTCATGATGTTTTTAGTATTTTTGAGACCTTAAAACCCTAAGTTCAATCCTTTACATTCATAGGTCCCTCTTTCATTCTTGCATGACCTTTCTAGGCATTTTTTCATTGATTCCCAATCATCTGTAGGCTTTCGAGACCTCATTATAGCTCATTCATGGCCCTTTTTCCATTCTTATTCCATCCCCCTAGGTCCCATTCCCTTAGGACACTAGCACCCAAGTTGGACTATAAAGTTGGACCCTAGGGTGTCCCTTTTCCAGTGCTCTTGTCCAATCACCTTTTGATCCTAGATAACCATTTTCCCCTAATTCTTCTTCTTATTCATTATGTCAGCCTAACATGATTTTATTTAACCCATGAGTAATAAATCTCTATAAAAGTCCATTCAAAGTTCATTTAGAAGGGTTGGAATTTTTTTTCAAAAGCAACCAAGAATATAAGCAAGAACACTTAGATAATTTTCCCTATTCTCTGCATATAGCCAACCAATATAGCCACAAACTCATTCAAACCCTCACACCATTCCTTAGCCACCTAAATCATACCCAATTTATCATTTTTACATCTTCATTACATTATTTCATAAATCACCTCAAGTGGGAGAACTACAGATGGCTTGATGTCTCTTTGGAGTATTAGTATGTAGGTAGTGTACCCACACAAGGGGTGTGGATACAAGTTCAGTGCATCTTACACACACTAATCCCCTTTCTTTCTCAAAGTTTTCATTAAATTTCAAGTACAAGGAAGATCTAGGGTTAGATATTAAATTAACTCTACAAAGAGCTTCATCAATAGTTAATACTTGAAATTTCACAAGTGGACTAATACAGGGACAATGGATAAAACCTATAAAAATCAGATCTTTGTGACTAGTTTGGATAACAATGGTAGGACCTAAACTATAACAAGATACGTCAAAGTGCTTTTGGTGCTCCTATCCTTTTTATAAATGAAATCTAGATTGTGATTTGTGATAGTGTCCCAGTCTTACATAGCCATTAACAACTTCTATCTCGGTCATCTCAATCTAGTTTAAACTAAGTTATATATCTCTTCATTTATTAATACTTTTAGAAAGGTTCAAATTATAATTAAATTATACAAATTAGTGGCTTATTTATTGGAATATTATTTATTGATTTAATTAGCTCATACTTTTAACTAAATTAGGAATAGTACTCCAATATTCCTAAAATTGTTAAATCATTTGGTGAAACTGGCTTACTTTATTTGTGCATAAAAACCCTAGAAACCCAAGGTTAAATTAATTGCTAAATTTTATAATATTTTTATAATTTTTTTACTTATCTAAATCAGAAATTAAATTAAATTTTTAAAATTCCATAGTAATTTTAAAAATATATGTATTTCAAACCCTAGTTGCATACACTAGGTCCTTTCAAATTAAGAATTTTCCACTAAATTTTGGATTTTTTATTTGCATATTTAAATAAAAAATTAGCATAAAATTTTAAAACTCCGTAATAATTTAAATTTTATTTTTCTTCCAAACCCTAGTTTCATACATTAGGTCCCTTCAAATCAAGAATTTTTCAATAATTTTTTGATTTTTCCTACATGTTTTAAATCAAAAATTGAAATTTAATTTTTAAATTTACCTTAGTAATTTTAAATATCATTTAAAAAACCCTAGTTGCATATACTAGGTCCCTTTGTTTTCTTGAGGTATCACCTTACATCTAAAAAATAGATTTCACATAAAAACAAAAATGGATCTCATTTATTTAAAAGCATTTCTTGCATTTCTTGTGAATAATAAGGAGACCATACTTAGTCTTATCATGTACATGAAAGATGAAGTTTACCATATATTAATACAAATATTCATTATTTGCATTTCATGCTTACTCTTTATAATAAGGGATGATATTACAAAATGTATTGCAAAAAATGTACAAATTTTCAATATTTATTTTGCATACTCTCTTTATCACATGTAGAATAATTTCCAACTCTATTTTGCTAAACATGTTAGAAATGTTATGTTACAAATCAAAGTTTTTTATGCATTAATGTAAAGTTCCATTCTCTTTATCCCTTGTTTTCTATCTCTCATGTGGAATATTCTTTATAACTATATTACTATACAACTTATAACTCTAATGAATTATTTAACATGTTATATCTCTATTATGTGTAATTAAATCAAGAATAAAATCCTTGCATACTTATAAGATCCATTTCATAAGCTAAAAACCACCTGCCAAGTTTCAATATCATATCTTATGCATATGAAAGAATTTCCTTCTCCTGCTCTCCCCTAAGAGTGTGATGGCTACTTTCCCTCTAACCAAGTCCATGTTATCACCCCCCCCGCCTCCCGCCCCCCCCCCCCCCCCCCCCCCCCCCCCCACCAAAAGGTGAGGCAACCTATACTACTATTCCTAATGCATACATTTAGACTATAGCTTCTTCACACTCTCTTCAACATATGTGTGTACATGTTCAATCAGAAGTAATTAGGGTTTGTACTTGTGAGACTCTAAGGTTCAAATCACTAGTATGAGCAAGTTAATTTTAGATTTACAAATGTAGAATCAGATATTACATGAAAATATCAGAACATTAGAAGATCATATTATAATACAAAAGCCTCAAAGGCACCCTCATTCCAATCATGTATATATACCTTCACCTAGTCAATTGGTTGCAAGCAATGTTACATAGCAAAGCAAAAAATCACAACAAAGTAACTCTACAACTAGTGATTTAATAATCATTCAAAGATCAACTAATATTTCAAGTGAGGTACTAAGGGAAATGATTAAATCTAAGTTGATCAAACTACCTTATCTTCATCTAGTGAGAATATTTAGATATTATTATGCATATCATAGAATTTATGGTCATCACACAGATTCATGTTTTGCATTGAATAAACATATAAAAATAATAATTGATAATGAGGACCCTATACAAGGTAAATTAGTCAAGCAATCCACAGTGACATAGGAACATATTCACAAAGGGTCAAATTCAAAAATAGTACAAAAGTGGTTACCAAAGCATAACTCAAAATAACAAATGGATAAAAAAGCAAAATTAGAGAAATAAATAGTAACACAAGAATAGGTAAAGCATGAAAAAGATGCAAATCTATCTCTCCAAAATGAGGCTAAAATTTCAAAGTGGTATGGGTTTGTTCTAAAATATCTACAATAGTTTGATTATCAAGGTCAAGGGTTGGACAAGCATGCTCAAGGCATTACTACTCCTATTATAGCATTTGATATTCTTTGTCATCAAGGTTTGGGATCTATTAAACATTGAAGGAAAATCATACATAGGCATAATTTATCAAAGGAAAAGATCCATATACAACAAAAGTTAAGACTAGCATTACATTGATTCCAAGTCAAGATAATAATGATGAATGGAACAATATAGGTTATTATGATTTCCAAGATATTGACAATGAATCCAAATATTCAAAGTCATATTTTCAACCTTTCCCTCATGATTCAAAATCATGCACGATTCCTTTGTTTGATACAAAACACCATGATAGGGAGTCTCCTATGAGACTCATCATTTAGTATCATCTCTTCTTAGTCTCTCTTGTACATAGTTTTTATTCTCAATTTTTTTGTACATAGTTTCTTTTATCTTACTTGTACATATCTTCTTTTCAATTTCTTGTGCATAGTCTCCTTATGATTGATTATACATAGCTTATTTCAAAATTATCAAAAAATAATATAACATTTTAAAATCCAAAAACATTAAAATATATCAAAATACAAAAAACTTAAAATATTCCAAAATACCAAAAACATTCAAATAATTAAAAAAATAAAAACATTTCAATTGTATGCATTATCCATGCTTTACATTTCTACTACCATGCTAGACTTACATTTGTTGTTCTATGTTATTGTTTATCAATTTATCTACATTACCATGCTTCACTTGATCTTCTTTAAGTGTGTGCAGTGACTTCCAAATCCTTAATTACTTCACTTTACCCATTGAGGGGGCATCCTAATTCTACATTTGAGACATACATTAATACATTTACCCATTAGAGGCATCTTCTACATGACTACACCATCTAGTTTATGCCATTTCTGCACCAGACACTCTAGTTATCAGATTGATGTACATTACTTACTAGCTTACATAGATTACACTATCGACACTCACTAATATATAACACTTGTGTATTTATTAGCAAATACCTAATCTTGTAATTCATGTATTGCACACTTTCACTTCTTGTTTTTATTAGTTAGATGTGATTGTCTTTATAGTATATTACATGCTTTCCTTTCATACTTTGCATAACTAGATATGTTTACATTTCTTAGTTTCTATTTCATCTACTTTATGTGCTTTAATAAATTTACCAATGTCCTTTTATTCTATTTATGTATGTTCCCTAGGACATTTACCAATGTCCTTTGCCTATACTCTTATATGTGATTGTGGATTTCATGCCAACCTTGCTTGCTTCTACTTATATGTATATGTGTCATTCAAACATGCCTTGAATTCTTGCTTTCTAATTTGAGTGACATGTTCCCATGTCCCTTATTTTCTTGGCCCATTGGACACTCTTATACACTTCTTTATTCTTGCCTTGTGTCCTTGTTACTTATTTGCTTCTCTCTATTTATAATGCCGTGATCCACATCATGTATTCTCTTTCTCTCTTGGATTCCATGATGGATATCATGATCTATCCCTGTTTGGAAACTAAACAACTAAAAACTAACATTTCTAATTTAAATTGAATACATTTCACATGTTATTATATTGTTATAACTATCTAGGCATACCCTTATTGATCTAACAATGTCTAATACAAACTATGTTATATCTTGAGACATCTTGTCAATTATCATTGCTATATCATGTATTTCATAGCATAAGACACTTATAGGGCTCTTTATTTTGAGGGTGATCATTGTAAGGTCTTCACTACTACCCTCAAAAGAGGGGGAAATAAACAAGGGTTTTGTCATAGATATCAGAGCTCTTACCATTTGAAAAATTGGTTTCAAAACACTCAAAGCAATAACTAGAGATCAACCAGGTAGAACAAACCATATAAATAATGGTAATTCTAGAACAATGTTTAGTTTTAGCAAAGGACAACAGTGTCAAAAATGGATAATAGCACCAAACACTAGGGTGTCCTATTTTTGATGCTCTTATATAAATATAAAAAACACAAATTTTCCAAAAATAGGTAGAAAGGTAAGCTTAGCTACAGTTTTTCACATATAGACCAATTCAGATTCAATAGTTTTAGTACAAATTTTCTCAAAAAATCTATATATAGGGGGTATCATGCACGACATGATGGATCTCACTTCTAGTTTTAAATAGGTAAATTGGTATAACTTATAGATTAAAATCCATGTTACATACACTACTAATATGGGGAAACGTACACAACACATTGGTCTTCTTTTCTTTTTGAGTTTAGCATATTACCTAGGCATTCTTAGTAGTTGTGTGCCTTATTCCATCTGCAAGTGGTTGGAATAATTTTAGAGTAGATTTAATACAAGCATAACCTCCATATTTACAAGTGGCTTCCACATAAGCCTTTTGCCTAATTTTGGAGTGGGTTTCATACAAGCCTAATATCCATCTTTTTCTGAGTTGTCTAAGATTGGCCTAGTTTCCAGCATACATTCAGTTATCCATGCCAACTTTATCCAATTATAGTATATACATGGGCTTCAAGATCCATCTCATATGACACACATTTCATAATAGTATTAGTTCATAGCTTCACTTCATAGGGCAATGATGGTGCCGAAGGACTAGCTAGACTTTGCATTCTTGATCCACCTACTCAAAGGGATTAGAAACACAATCTAAACATCAATCAACACACGTGTGACCACCTAGCTTCACTTAGTAGGAAATGATGGAGCCAAAGGGATAGCCTTTGCATTCTTAAGCCACTCTAGGTAAATTTAACACTCAAATCTATTTGTGATATTACTCTTGGTATAGTACATACCCAGCATATCCAACACATCCAATATCACTCAACATCACAATAGGTTTTGTATTTGTTCATGTACCTATTGTGTATTCATTATTTTCTCCTCCTCTCTCTCTCTTACCCATATTTGTATGTCCTTATTTGAGATATACTGTATCTAGTAAGAACTAATCTACCCTTTATTTTTCTCTTATAGATTTACACTTTATGACGTCCTCTCTATATGCACACCTAACATCACACAACTTCATGAGCTTCACCTTTATGGGTAAGTTTAGGTTCACTTTCTATTTTTCCTTTATCTTAGTATTTTGCTTTGTTGCATCACTAGAATAAAAGGGGGGGAATGTAGTCATATAAATTGTTAAATTTGGTAGCTTGAGTGTGGCTTATAACACCTAATCCATAGGTCCCTCTTACGTGCTCTCATGACCCTTCTAGGAATCTTTTCATTGATTCCTAGTCATCTATAGGCTTTCAAGACCTCATTCCAGCTCAGTCAGGGCCCTTTTTCCATGCTTATTCCATCCCCCTAGGTTATATACCCTCAAGATAATAGCACCCAATTTGGACTATAGTTCTAGACTCTAGGGTGTCCCCTTTCAAACACTCTAATATAATCACCTTTCAATCTTAGATAACCATTTTTTCCTGATTCCTCTTCTTTATTATGTCAACCTAGCATGATTGCATTTAACCCATGACCAATAGATCTCTATAAAACCCCATTAAAATTTCATTTATAAGGGTTGAAAATTATTTTCAAAAGTAAGTAGGAATACAAGCAAGACCAATCAAGAAAATTTCCCTATTCTTTGCATACAGCTAACCAATACAACCACAAGCTCATTCAAACCCTCACACTAGTCCCTAAGCACCTCAAGCACACATAGTTTAGTATTCTTTCATCTTCATTACACTATTTCACAAAGCACTTCAAGTTAGATAACTACATATAGCTTGATCTCTCTTTAGAGTATTGATATGTAGCCAGCATGCCCATACAAGGGGTTGGGATACATGTTCAGTGCATCTTACACACACTAACCCTCCCCTCTTTCTCAAAGTTTTCATTGAAGTTCAAGCACAAGGAAGATATAGGGTTGTAGATTAAATCAGATCTAAAAGGAGCTTCATTGATTTTCAAGACTTGAAATTTTACATGTGGACTAATACAAGGAAAGTAGATAAAACCTAGAAAACTTATATCTCTATGACTAGTTTGGACATTAACGATAGGACCTGGACTATAGCACCAAACCCTAAAGTGTCCTATTTTTGATTCTCCTATCCTTTTTCCAAATGAAAGCTAGATCCTAAATTATGATAATGTCCTAGTCTTGTAAATCTAGTATCAGCTTCTATCTCAGTCATCTCAATCTAGTTTAAGCTAAGATATATTTCTCTTCATTTATTACTATTTTTAGAAAGATTTAAATTATACGAATTAATGGCTTATTTATTAAAATATTATTTATTAATTTAATTATCTTAGACCTTTAAATAAATTAAGAGTAATACTCCAATATTCCTAAAACTATTAAATCAGGTGCCATATTCTACCTAGGGTGTCATATTAATAGATGTTACTCCATATTTATGCATATTAAAACTTGGGTGCCATTTTCCCACAACTAATGCATTATGAATGAGGGTTTGAATCTTCTAATTTATTCCTAGTCATTTTTGGCATGATCCTAAGCTGATTTACCTAGTCTACTATAGTATGGCACTTCAACTTTGGGCATGTACTTCCATTGGGTGCCTAAATTCCATCTAAAGTTTCTCCATCTTGGTGGCCATACCTTCTCTAAGAAACAGTAATAGAAACTAAGTTTTTAAAAAATCAAAACCAAAATTATAAATTCTACCCTAACTTCAAATGATTTTTAATTAATTATAGATTATTAATTTGTTTTAAATAACTTGTTTAAATTTGTTCCACTTAAGTGAAATGCTTTCCTATAGTTTGAAAAGTGAGTGGGTAGAAGGTTTGGTTAAGGTTTAGTGTTGGGAATGAGGAGGTCACTGGTTTGATTCTAATGCCTATATATAAGGATATACCTTGATTTTATCCCTTAATGCATTTAATATTTTGTGAAAATTTAATTAAAATAGACCATTAATGATATAAAAACCAAAATTATAATAAATTTTACTTGGTAACTCTAAATTGAGTGTTATTTTCTTCAAAATTCCATATTTTTTATTTTTAATCCATTGGTCCTATTTTTATTGTAATCATACTAAAATTATAAGGTGCCAAATTTATGAGTTAGATTGTATTTGGGAGATATAAGGGAGATTTAAGGATATTATAATATTTTTTCTTGGTCCTTTTTTACCCCTCTCATATTTCACCTAATGAAGATGGAGGGTGAGGCCCAATTTGGTAGGTGGCCAAACCCCCTCACAAGCAAACCACTTTATTCTCCTTCTCTATTTGCTTTCTCACAATTTTTAACTTGTAATATTGTTATAGATGCATTATCAATAGATATCAACATCCTTCTTGACCTATTTTCATATTTATGTATGCCTTTTAGTGTCACTTTTTGTACTAATTTCTTAAATTTAGACATATTATTAGCTACATCTGACATCCATTCATTAAGATATTCATTGGTACTTATGCAATATTTACTCTTACTTATTTGGATTCATTATTGGTTGAGACTAATGTCTTAAAACTGAGCATGAATTATATTTACAAATGTTGGTGAGGTCATTTTTTATTATATTGGAGACATTTTTATGGGACCTACTTTTTGTCTTTTTTGCACACTTAATTTATATGACTTGTGTGACACTTTGGTGTCATTTGAACTAATTATGCTTGTGTTATTGGATACATTATTAGCTAAACCTAACTTCCATTCATTAAGTGTGCATTTTCACTTGTGTAGTGTTTTTTATCTTTGCACTTATTTGGTATTCTATGAGTCATATCAATTTGACTTGAGAGATACCAAATGATGAGTAGAGTTAATTCTACACTTGTGGTTCTTCTTGTAAGACTAAATATGATTCTTGGCATGTATATATGGAACACTTGATCACACAAGTTTCAATGAGTAGGATAATACTTGTGATGAGATTATTGGTACCCTTTTATTATGTGTTTCCATGGATCTTCATTTCCATGTGGAGAATATAGAGTATCCCTACACTATTTGGAGCATCTTATAGTATCTTTTTAGATATCCTACTAAGATTTATATCACTCTCCTCCTCCTCCGCTTCCTATCATCTCATCATATACTATTAAACTCCTTCATCTTACTTTGATTTCTTATGTTGACACATTTACAATGGATAGTGCCCTTCTTTTTCTTGATCCCCCACTACATGATGATATTCTCCTAGACCTTAGTTATTCAATTAAAAATTCTACTTCCATCCCTATTCAAGATGTTTCTCTTCTAGATCCTTAATAGTGTTGTAATTTAGAGGACTCTACCATTTATAATGTGAGTACACCTATTGAGATATTTGATGCCTCTTATGTTCTCATGGATATTCATGTTACATATAGGTTTTCTTCATCTACAATATCTTCTTCATTTTTAATGATTATTGAGCTGAGCTCTCATCTTTACATGGAAATTATTTCATCTAATATTTTATGTCCTTCTTTTATTAGGTTCACCTCAGTGGCATTGCATTCATCTCTTGGGCATGATCTTGCCATACCTCTGTCATGCCTTGTTTTTGGACATCTTTCAAATATATTTTTATTGATACCTTCATAATCTATTATCGAATGTGAATAATTTAAATACACACTTAGTGTAATTCATTTAAAAAAATAAAAAAACATTATTTGATGTGGCTGGATCTTCTTCAGTATTTAAAAAGAGGATCTCATTGTCGAAATAGCTCATCTTATGAACTATATTTAGAGTGTAAATGGATTCATCATCATCTTTAGTTGGGATTATTTTCCCTAACTTATCTTTATTTACTCTATTATTCTAACTTGTGGATGCATTTTTTATTAAGCTCAATGTCTTTAGAGCATACACTATTTATTTTCTCTCTTTTATGGGGGAGTATTTTCCTATGAGTTTTCTCCTTTTCTTCACTTTATGAGATTTGATTTGTACATGTATGCCTCTTTAGGCCTCATTGATAGGACCCATTTATTTTACCCACTTGATCTATGTTTATGGGGGTGTTAGTGTAAGATATCATTTTCCTTTTATTAGTTTTTTAGGACTATTCTACACACACATTATTTTCCTACACTTGTGGGACTAGCTTACTTAGGTGTACTTATGTCATAGTAATTACTATTTCATTATTACATCATAGGAGTTACTCTTTGATTCTTCTATCAGAGGAGTTACATGCCTATTCTTATTTTAAATCTTCTTCTTTTTATATATTCATAGAGTGAGTTGGGTGATTTAGAGTATTTATGTCAACTTGTATTTTTTTTTGCAATAGTATCTCATATTTTTTATTTTGTCAACTTATAGTTATAAGCATGCATGTGTATTTCTCACTTTATTGAACTAGTACATTCAACATTCCATTTGATTTTGGTACATTATTTAATAATAACATGTTCCTCCTCACTTTTACATGTGAATTTAAAGAATCAATGTTATTATTTGGAATATGGATTAACTTGACTTCATGAGAAAAATAAATACCTTGCTAATTTTGGTCAATTTTTAACTCCATTTGATATAAACAAAGAGTACCCAATTTAAATTCCTATGGATATATTTGTGGCATAATTACATTGATTTTTATTTTTTAAGTTTGTTAGATCAAATTGAAGCTATTGAAGATGAATTATACTGTAAGTAGTTTTTGTTTGTTTAGGATCAATATGGTTATGCCAAAAATAAGCACTATAAAAGAATAAGGTGATTATTAAATCCTATTGGCATGGATTATTTATGATTTATTTAATTTAAATTATTTATTCTGCATTGTATGCCATTTACACCTTTAGTTCCTTCTTAGAATTGTCTTGTAAAGGATTGTTAAATATTTTCTATTTTCGTGATCACAAGGTTGTGAACCTAATTCATTTGTAATATCATCAAATTTAATCTTTTGGTCATTTATGAGGTCTTATATCTTATTCTTGAAGGTAAAATATTTATTTTTTTGAATGCTTAAGGCCTTATTGATAGTCAAAATAATCATTTACATCATACCCTTTGGGTAGAGATCTACTCAAATCAACCTCTATAAGATGAGGGGGATATATAATATGACATTCTACAATCCATAGGAGTCATGAAGTGGTAGACTCAAGTAAGCATGAAAATTATCTCTATGGTGCATTAGATAGCATAAGCTAATTAGGTTGATGTGACACTACATTAACCATGGTGGTTATTTTTTTAATAGTCTCAAGAGGTTTGACCTTATAAATTGGTTTGATAGTAAACTTGTTATTAGATGTAGGTTTAGTTGGTGTGTTTTCCACAAAATTAAATTTTTTAATGAGATGAGTTTCATTTCATGATCATGAATAATGTCTCATAATTCATCAAAATATTTGATTTTTTTAAAAAATAATAGACTCCTATAATGGGGAAAGAAAACTTTTACTGAATATGTCTTGCAAATATTTGTTCTCTATTGAATTAATCATTTTATCAAACATTTTTTATACCTTTAGACATATTCATTAATATGGTCATTGTTCCTTATTTAATTTTTGAAAATTAGGCATATGAAACCTTTTTGATAATGTTAATATAGAAGTGTGTCAAATATCGATCCTTAAGGGGTTTAAAGTCATTTACCAATTGAGTTGGTAAATCATAAAACCACCATAACGAAACTATTTTAAGCTCCTTGGAAATGATTTGGTCAAAACTTTATCATTGGAGTCATAATCAAGGTATGCCACAAATAGGGATTTAAGATGTTATTTTAGGATCACCCTTGCCATCATAAAATGTTAACTTAGGTGTAGCAAACCTAGTTGGTAAGGGGTGTAAATATATCTCTGGTGCAAGAGGATTATGTAACACCTCTTGTGAATCAATAGCATAAGAATAATTCATATAATTTTTTTCAATAGTTTTAATCTTAATTTTAAAAAAATTTATAGTTTGGACAAGAGATTTCACCTCTTGGTACTTTAGGTTAGATATTTGAGAATTCACCAAAGGAAGTATAACCATAGGTTGGGTATATATAGGCATTAAAATCAATATTTGAGTTTAATCATTTGATAATATTATAGTAGATGTAGTAATAGTAATCTTAGGAAACAAAGGTTGGAAGACATAATCCATGCCTACACTAGATGTAGGTATATTGATTAATATGGAATTAGTTGTAGGACCCTCTAAGGATTCACCATCACTAGGTGAAGAAGACTTAGCCTTATCATGCTTATTATTTTCATCTCTTGTAACACACAAAATGCATCTAGTAATCCCTTATTACTATTCAAATTATTAATCACTGCTTGTTTATCTTACATTTTAAAATGAGTTTTTTTATTACTATTTTCCATTGATTAAAAATTAGAAATTGTAGAATTATGAATAGTAAACTAAAACTCTAAGAATAAAAAAAAATTCCTTCACATAAATTAGGTTCACCAAATGTTTAACCTTAAAATATAGATATGGGGAATCTAGGCTTAAAGGAGTAGAGATACCTAGGGCACACGGATGACAAACTATCTCTAAAGCAGACCAATTAATTACAAAACTCATAAAAACATATACTAAATTTATTGTGTTGAGATCTGCTAAAGATATAAAGTACAACTATGTTATTTATTTTAATTATAATGAATAGAAGATACTTAGTTGGTTCTTATGATAATACAAATCTAGATTTGGAAAAAGTAGAAAGTAGACTAGATCTAGACTCTAGATTAGTCGTCAACTTCTATAAATCATACCTTTGTAGCTATAGACAGTTACATCAAGTTGAGATGGTTATGTCAATGATTATATATAACTCACATATAGGTTTAAAATATAAAATAACTATCAAAAATAGATGTGACCATTTTGATTCTTCTAGGTTCTATGCCACCTTCACTCTAGCACATTCAAATCTAGGTCATGGACTATTGTTCCTAATTAAATAGAAAAACCCTAGTTCTTCATCTTCATAATGGTTGTGGAAAAAATAGGTTATTAGGCACATTATTTCAATATTATCTAAAGACACCTCTATCAATAAGCACTAGTACATAGCCAATACTTTGAAGAGGGCCTCAAAATTATATAGTTCTCCCTTATGTGTTGTATTATGTGTGAATAATGTAGTGTGTGATAAGGAAGTATAATAGTGACCTAGATTGTAAATTATAAAATGTGGTTCATGGAATGCTCCTTTGGTAATTTATACCTATTTATGTTATATACCTATTATTGATATGGAAATAGGAGAAAATAGGGAAGCTTTTATCACTTAAGTGCTTGATTAAATGTTTTCAATAGGTTATCCTTATGAGCAGGTAAAAAATTTATAGGTGAGGAATGAATGAGGATTAATATTATATTTATACCAATCCATTTGGATAATATATCACACTAAATCACTTAGGTTGACTATAGTAATATGTTTCATTTGTATATTTTATGACTTTAGGACACTAGACACTTGTGTTGAAATAGGACATTTGCATCAATGTAGTTGTCTAGCTGGGATTCAAGTGTTTGGGTAATTAAAAAATAAGTGTTGGTATAAAACTTGTGAAAATAGAAGATAAATAGGTTTATAAAATTTGAGCAAGATATAAGGTCTGAGTCATCATAATAACATTGGTCGCACTAAGAGATGAGTAATTAGGGATAAAGAGATAGTGTATGTGAGCCTTTTGGTATTAGGAAATATTTAGAATTTGAAGATATATCCATCATATGTATTTTATAAGTGTGTACAATACTAACGTGATATATAATTCATAAATATTGTCATCATCTTCTTAGTTAATTTGATATCATATTTTTCAAGTGTTGACCAAAATTATCCCATGTGTAGGCATTTATGGGCTGTAGCGTGTTCACTATTATGACCACTATAAACTCCCCCAAGTTTTTGTTTGAGAAGAGGAAAACTTCAACTTGGGTGATGTAACACATCAACATACCTTATATGTAATGATAATATAATATGTCATATCATAATACCAATTTTTAAGTTTATTTAAAAATTCTAGTATTTTCACGAGAATCAATGTTGGTAAGATAAGTGTGGTGCTCAATAAATTGGATGATATTCTTATGCCATGGGATTTGTCAGATAGTAATAGCCTCAATATGATAGATAGGATTATATTTCATGGTTGGTAGTGAAGATAGTGATTTATGTATGTTGGTGAGAAATTATGAATCATGAAGAGCTTGATGAGGATGAAAGAGAGAGGTAGATGAAATAAGTGAATTAAATATGGTATTTTTCTCTCATGAAATTATCTATATAGTGAAGTGTTTGAATTATTTACCCATAGTGGTGGGAATTGGTGATACACGATAATATTTTAATTTTTTTATTTATATTAACCTTTGACTTAACAATAAATGAGTTTTGAATCACCTAAATCATGTAGATAAGGGATGTCAAAATCAATGGTAGCTTACATGCCTAAAATGAGGATTTCACTCAACCATGTTATTATTAAAATTGAATGTTAATTAAAAAAAAAGAGGTATAATTTGTTCATGAGGATATACTAAGACACATCCTTCCCAAACTCCTTGAATAAATTTAATACCATTGAAATGGAGTTTTCAATTATCTTCATGCAAGTCAATTGTAGCTTCTAGTAATTCTTCGATGATGAATCTGGGTTTTGATTTAGAAATGGAAGTTTTTGATTCATTGAGATTATTTGTTTTGAATTCAAATATAATATTTTAGAAATAATATTTGAGTGAAATAATTTGATTAAGACCTTAAATGTATATGATTTCTTCATCAGGAAGAGTATCTTGAAGATGATTAGTGGTTGATATAGGAATATTAGAAAGTTGATTATCAATTACTTGGACTTTAACTGATTTTTATGTAATGATTCATAAATCAATTTCCATTAGGAGAACCATCCATTTTTGAATTCTATCACCAAGTAATAAATCTTTGGATAAAAAATGATGAAGAGGATCATAATGGATGATGACATAATTTGTTTGATAAAGCATGTAGTGGTTGAGTTTTTTAATGGTGAATTAAATGGTAAGGAAGTCACATTAAAATTTGGTATAACATTTCATATTATATGAGAGTATGACTGATATAATATATGGCATATTCACATCTTATTCCTTCTTGTTGGGAAAGCATTGTCCCAAATATTATGGGGAAGTGTATAATATGATAGGTCATTCATTGGAAGGAATTAAAAGGGTGGGAGGATGAATGAGTGATTATTTCATACTATCAAATGATTTTTCACATGAATCAATCCATTCCAGATCTATATATTTATTTAAAATGGAGTTAACGAAATGAATATGATAATCCATCTCAACAACAAATCATTATATTTCCTCAACTTTGCTAAGGTGTGTTTGTATGTCTAGAATGGAATGAGGAATAGGCATTTTAAGAATGGCTTTAATTTTATAAGTATTTACAGCAATCCCATATAAATAAACTAAAAATCCTAAATTTTTATAGAGGTGACACTGAAAACACATTTGTAATGATTGATTCTAACTTTGTATTTAATGATATGATAAAAAAATGATAGCCATGTCATGAAGGTGATTTACATGATGCTTGGATTTAGTGATAAGGTCAACTATATAATTTTAAAATAATTTATGTATAAGGCCATGAAATATATGGGTCATTACATGTTGATCAGTGGCACCCACATTTTAAGCCAAAAGGCATTTTAACATAAAAATTGGTGCCCCATTCTATTTTAAAAGTTATTTTATGTTGATATTCAGGAGCGATATGAATTTGATTATATCTTAAGAAAACATCCATAAGAGATAACATTTCATAGACAATAGTGGGATAAGAACTAGTATAATTTGATGGTAATATAAATTTATCTTTGGGACAAGATAATTTAGGATTGTGAAAGTATACATAGATGCAAAAAACCATGGTGACTTTTTTGGGTATAGGGATAATGGTGGAAACACATTTAGATATATCTATAGGTTTGATGATTTTATCATCTAGAATCTTGATGATATATTTATGACACAAGGTATAGATTTTAGGAGGAAATTTACATTGATTTTGACACATGGGTTTCACATTAGGATAGGTAATGATAGTATATACCATAATATTAGGATCAATGTCGAGTATGTCTTCATATGACCATATGAAAGCTTCACAATATTTATATAAAATTAAAATAAAGTTGTCATGTTTAGTTAGATAAAGTTATTTGGAAACAAGAATGGATCGATGTAAGGTAATTATTCCATAATTAATTTCAATAGTTTCCTCAATAAGTATAGCATTTTTGTATTTGAAATGATAGGGATCAGGAGGAAATGAAGAGATGGGTTATGTTTTAGAATTGATACTATAAATGAAGTTATTGAAAAAAGGAGCCTTATTTCTCAAAATGAACAAGTTTATGATGTTAAAATGTAATTTTAGGCTCATGAGTGTGAATTCATTTTAAAATGCCTTCATTATTAGGTAAGATGGGTAAGGGTCCATAATATTCAACATCTACTTCAAGATCAAAAAATTGATTTTTGTGAGTATTGAATTCAAAATGTATTTGTTAAATTGTTGTTTCTTATTCATCCAAGGTAATTTTAGGAGAATAGGTAGGAGATTGTTAGATAGGATCTAATATCAAGATAGTGGGATAATTACTATCATCAATGGTGATTTAATTATGTATACTAGGTATGGAATTGGTTTGTTTAGTAGAAGTGATTATATATAATGTATCTTGAATTATGAGATTAATATGATCAATTTAATTAGGGATTGTAGGTTGTATTATATCAAATTGATCAATTTATTAGATGACCCATGGAGTATCTATCAAATATGTATTAGTAGGTAGTATATAGCCTTCTAATTTTGATTCACCATAAAAGTATATGTGAATGACATGAAAATCATGATGGAAGGCATGTATTTTTTTATAATGTATTTTGATAATTTAGGACATATAAATATTTTAATTGAGCTTGCACCATAACATATGTATCATCATAGGATGGATATATAGCACATGTAATTAATTCAGTAAGAACATCTATATTAGATATGCCTATATTAATGAAAGTGAAAGGAGAATTGGCTATATGATCTTGAAATAGATTTTTCACCCCACACTCATTGTAATCAAAATAATCCTTTATGTAATAATCTTCATGTGTATTTCATGGTGGAGGATTATCAATAGTATTATCTATTAATGGAATCATTCTATTTCATAAAATAAAAGAAGGAAGAATCCATTCCACAATATAAGGAGGTAATTGATTCATATTTAAAAAAATTATAATTTGTTTGGTTCATCATCATCTAAATCTATGAGAGTTACATGTAGGTTTAAATGAATATTCACAAATTTTGGAAGAGAAGGACTATTAGCATGAGTGATAGTAGGAATATGATATTAAGATTTAGGATTTATAGAATTAGGATCGACCTCATATTTTTAATGTTTCCCATTATATATTAATTTGATACATTGACTACTAGAAGATGAAATATATCACATATAGTGATTATAAGGATGACCTAAGTGCATATTGTAAGATAAGGGAAGATATAAGACCATGAGTTTGGTGAGGATTATCTTGGGTCAAATATAAGAGGGAGACAAATGTAACCAAGTGGTTTTTGGTTGGTTTTATAGAATGTATGAAATGTGAGTCATGTTCATTTGAGATTTTATTTTGAATATCTAATTTATTGAATTAACCATAGAAAACTAAAATTAATAATATATCCTTCATCAACTAAGAATTTTCAAAATAAAGACTCATTGATACCAATTTTAAAGAAAATAAGTGGTCCATCAAATTGAAATATAATTTCATCATTTATCATATATTATTATATAAATTATATTGAGGGTTTGGTAGATGGGATTATGTAAATATCATGTACTTATATAGGTTGACAAATATTAAGAGGTAATTCAAACTCATTAGATGAGGGTTATTCTATGTCATGTAGTTGCTACATAAGGAACTTGTGATGATAAGGTGTTATTAATTCCATGAGGGGAATTTTACAAGGCATAAAATTAATTTCATTTGAAAAATTATGATGGAGTTAAGAATAAGAATGAGTATGAGGGTTAGGTTGATTATGAAGGATAATTTTTGGAAGTATATCAGGGTCCACTAGGGGAGATGAATCATCACTCTAGATGGTTCTAAAGATGAGGGCTGAGAAATGGTAGTTTATTTAAGTATTTGATCATCATTAAATGAATTTTTGGGTTTGTTAGCAGGGTCATTATGAGTAGGTATGTGGTAATTAATTGGCATTATCTAATTTCACATATTAAGAATTGTTATAATATTAATTTAATCATCATCAATAGTAAACACATTGTCATTAGAGTGTTGTGTAGATTTATGAGATTTTGAAGTTTTAGGTTTTGCAAAGTTTCTCTTTTGAGAGGATTTAAAATAATCAAGATGACATATTTTGATCATGGTGTCATGATCAAATGCATCTCCTAACATGACAAAAACTACAAATTTTATGAGTCCATGACATATCTTATGAGAATGAACAATGTTAGTGTAGAACTGATAAAATTTATTAAGATCACACCATGATGGGGGATTAGTATTTTTATAAAATGAAAGGCTTTTATGGAGATAAGAGTTGTTTCATTTATAACACCATCAAGATGAGTGGGATTTTGAGTATTTGACTTGATTACTCCTAATTTTATTAGAGGATATTTATATTAGGATTTTGTGTTAGTGATAGCATTTATTGTAGTTTGTAAATATTCTTTGATTGAATTATGAGATGGTTCAAATTGATTCATAAGGAAATCTTGTCATTTAGCTTGATCAAGAGCCTCTTCTAAGGTTTGAGGAGAAAGGTTTTGAAATTTGTATTGAAGAGAAGGTTTAGGGTAGTAATAAATAATTTAAAGAGATTGTCATCACTCATGTTATGATTTGATTTACGAGCTATTGATTTCCATCTTTTGATAAATTTATGAGAATATTTGATAAATAATTATTTAGCATTGATGAAGTGATGAAGATGATTTTTAGGAAGATCATTTTTTTGGAATTATTTAATGAGATAATTTATGAGATCTTCTAGTTTCCATATGGAGTGTTTTTGAAGTTGATTATACCATTATAAATCATATCCTATAATATTTTTTACAAGAAGTTTAGTTGTAGAAAAATCATTGATTTAGACCCATTCCCTATAGAGATTACCAAATAATTAAGGAAGATAGAATTATATTTTGTTTTGTCATAATTGATGGTTGGGTAAACATTGATAATATTTATGGATATGATGAATGTAGCTAAAGGTTCATTTTGAAGGTGTTGAATCATTTTTTTATGCATGATAGGTTGAGGGATGATATTCTCACTAACATCTCTTAGTGGAGAGGGGACAAATATTTTGCTTTTTTATCCATGATGATAGGGGCTTGACTTAACATTTTTAAGATATGATTTTATATCTAGACAATATTTAAATTGTTAATTTTTTACATAATATTCATTTGTTAAGTGTTGGTAGGAGGAACATTCACAATATTAAGGATAATAATTTTACCTATAGGAGGGCTTACTATGAAATGTTACCTATATTAGTATCAATTTCTCCAATGGTAAATTAGGGAAGTTCTAAGATTGAACCATTGAAGTAATGATCACCTAAATCTTCATTTTGAGTAATGTAGACCATGGTGTATTCCATTGATCTAGATGAGGGTCAAAAGTAGTTATGCCATAAAGGTATATCCTCTTAGGTGGATAAGGTAGGTAAAAAAGAACCACCCTTGTAAACTTGGAATGGGTTGAGACTATCAAGGAAGATATTAATAGGTGATTTCATGATGATAATCATTATGCAAAGAGAAATATCAAGCTCAAAGTATTAGAGAGGAAAAGTTTTATAAAATAAATCAATTCATCAGGAGCTATAGGATTGACCAGATTGATCTAGTGGATTTCATAAGATTTAAATATTATACTAAGTCATCCAAGATGAAAAGAGTTAATTATGTCAATCTAGTATAATTTTGGAAATTTAGAAATGTAGCTAGAAATTAGACTAGGTCAAATAGGACCTATAGGATTGAATAGATCAATCTAATGTAATTTTATAGAGTGTAAAATTAGACTAAGTCAGCCAATACCTATAAGGTCTACTAAGTTGATCTAGTTAGGAAGATATAAAAATAGATATTTTGAAATATTACTAAATTGAGTTAGTCAACTTAGTTATATAGGCTAAAAAAGTAGAGTTTTTGAAAACCCTACTAAGTTGAGCTCGTCAAATTAGTTATACATGAAGTAAATAGATAGGGTTTTGAAATATTACTAAGTCAAGTTAGTTAAATTTTTTGTAGAAAGAAATAGACAAATATTTGAAATCCTACTAAGTTGAGCTAGTCAACTTAGTTGAATATGTAGGAAAAGACCAAAATAAACTAGGTCAAGCTAGTTGACCTAGTTAAATCTTGAAAATTTTAAATAGTATCATGGTTAAAATACAAAAGACTAAGTCAAGCATAGTCAACTGAGTCTATTAACACATAGTCAACTAGGTCAATGTTAGCCACTCTAGTTGGAATACATATCATAACATTGTATCAATGTTGGATAACATAGTCTATAATACAATAATGAATAATAAGAAATAATAAAAAATATAATTTTATAACTACCAATGCTAAATAATTATCTAAAAATAAGATCAAGAAGTTTTTATAAATGGTTTTGATAGATTTTTAGGCTCCCAAATATACTTTATTATCCTTTAAATAATCATGGCCTACTTCTTCAAAGTACTGACCATGTAAGAAGTATTATTCCCATGACCTCTCAAATTTTATTTCAAGGGTAAGATGGGAATAAATTATAGGAACTAACTAATAAATGATGTACCACAAGATCAAATATATGGATTGATTTCTAAGGTTTAATTCAAAAGGAAATCCTCAACATTTTTTAAATTCCATGAGGTATGTAGAAACTAAAAATTGTGTTTAGCTCTATACTATAGCTATGAGTATTAGGGCAAGCCTAACACACCATAATATCTATAAAAATAGAAAAATATTATAAATATAGTATCGTGCAACCTTTAATGATAGTAGATAAGTAGTTTTAACATATTTGGTATATAATTTTTAGGGAAATCAAGACAAAGTGAAAAATAAAAGCAAAAATCGTGTGTCAAAAACTAATTTTCAATTTTTGGAAGGAAATAAATAGGTAACCAACTATTTTAAAATCAAATATGAGATTAATTACCATGAAATTAAATTGAATTTCCTTTCTTATTATAAAAACACATAGAACGAGGTCATCTAGGCTGATTTAGTTGTAAAATAGAATAAAACAAAGTCATGTAGTCTGAACTAGTATGTTGTGAAAATAGGTCAAAAATAAACATAGTCAATTAGGTTGACTTAGTTAATTTGGTAGTGAATAAAGACACAAAACTAATTCATCTAGGTTGGATTATTTTAATTTGTGATACAATTTTATATAACTAAAAAATTGGTAAAAATAGAGTAGAAATTTGAAATATTGAGTAATTTTACTTAAAAACAAGAATGATAAATTGAGATAATTGACAAGATTTGAAGTATGAAGTGTTTTTAGAATAAACTTGAGAAATATAAATATATCAACCAAGTGAAATTAGATTGATGATTAAGAGTGTTGTATATATGTATGTTGACTCTTTTGTCTAAGTCTGATTATGTTCTATAGAGGTAAAAATTAGAGAAACACAAAGGTTAAATAGGGTCAACTAGGTTGACTTAGTCTGTAAAAAGTTAAAATCTAGAAATAATAAAATAAACCTAAGTTGAACAGTGTGATCTATTTTTATAAAAAAACTAAGAATTAAAGCCTACAAAAATAGACTAGTTTTACTAGCTTGATCTAGTTGACTATAAGTGAAAAATTAGAAAATAGGGAAAAAATTAGGTCAAACAATGTGACATAGATTGTTGGGAATAAATCCCTAAAATTAAAGGAAAAATATAGATCAACCAGTGCCACGTAGTTAACTATATAACCTAAATCTAAAATTAGATACAATGACTAGGTTGACTAGCATGACTTAGTTAACTATAGAATAAAACCTAAAAACATAGGACAAAACTAGGTTAACTAGTTTGACCTAGTTGACCATGGATCTTGAAAATACAAATAAAGGTTAAAACTAAATCAAATAACATAATCTAGTTAGTTTTAAATGAAAAAGTAAAAATTCAATGGTTAGATTCACAATGGGTTCACCAAAATGTATGAAAAAAATTAATATATATCTATAGCTTATCTTACTTGGTAAATATAAGATCGTATAAGGTAATCAACTAAAATTTATTGTAATACTTTTTATATTAGTGTCATGATAAACTTGGATGTATTAAACTTAACCAAGGGATATCTTATCACACAACACTAAAGGAGAGGTTTCTAAATCCTCTAATGAAATAACACTATGCAATAACCCTAGTTATGTTTTATAATAGATAAAATGGAACTAATCTAGTATTCACTAAAAATTGTGGAAAAAATAGGGATGGTTTCACACAAATAAACAATCAAGGGGTCATGGTAGGAAAAATGGGGCCTAGATCACCTAAGGTGGAATATGGAAAGAAAAGAAGACCCTATATCTATAATAAGTTTAAGTACAAAGATAATCTAAGAAAGTATTTATACATTCAAAACCTATTACTTTATGAAATATCTATCTACCAAATGAAATAACAAAAGTTAGAGATACTTATATTTGGGCAAATGTTTCAAGTCTTAATGTCTCCCTTGTCCAATGGTGTTTTACAATAAGTTTTTATGGCTTTGTAATTATCAAACTATATAAATCATCTATAGGATAAAATACTCCTAATTTTCATCAAAAAATTCCCATAAGCTAAGTTATTTTCCCTACAAGGAAAACCCTAAGTAATGGCTCTTATAAATGTAGATGTAATAAAATTATGACCAATAATAATGAAAAAATGAATGTTACTCTTTATTGGATTAAAACAAGCCTTTTACTTATATAAATGTATAACTATTAACCCTTCAAAAAATTTAGTTGATGAGGAATATCAACATGACTTAACTTTAATAAAAAATTACCTTTAGGCCTCGAACTAGGTCTGCTTGGCTAACTTAGTTTCTTAACATGAGCTTTAAATTTTATAATAGGGTTGACCTAGATGAATTATTAGGAAAAGAGGGTGTTCTATTAGTTAGGGGATATTATAAAAGTGAAATTCTTAGGTAAATTGATAAACAAGGTTTTTCTTGGGCAATTGGATAAGTTGGATTTGTAATGGTTTTAGGTAATGATAAAGTTAACCAAAAATATTGAAAAGCATCAATAGTTTGTCCACCTATTTCTCAATGCACCCGTTAAGGTGTGTACTCAGATAAATTAAAATTTATAGTTTCCTACAAGAGATAAATTTTTAATAGATGATAAAGTTTAAAATTATTCCATGTACTATTTCCCATCTCTTATTTTCTCTTTATAAAGTAAGGCATATCTAAGATTAGTGATGCTTCACATCTTGGTTTCACTTTAGTGAACCACTTTGTTGGTTCCCACTTTTTAAAAATCATTACATATTACTCTATGAGGATTATAACATATAATATTTCCAACTTAAGTATCATCATTGATTCTTCAAATTGATACTTGTGGTATCGTCAATGCATCTTCCAATATGGGAGAGGTCAAAGTAGACTCTCCTATGTGTGAAAGGGGGATGGATGGAGAACTATCCTCCATCAGTGGAGGAAAAATAAGAGAAGAAGGTTCTTCTACATGTAGTGAACAAATAGGAGAAGAAGGATCTTTTTCCTATGATGGATAAATAGGAGAAGAAGGCTCTTCTACCTATGGTGGAAAAATAGGTTGACTAACCTCTTCAAACTGTGGAAGAGGTTGGTTAGGGATGAAAGGAGAAACCATGTCAACCATGCATTTAGAAAGTAAGGCATATCTAATATTAGTGATGCTCCACATCTTGGTTTCACTTTATTGAACCACTTTGTTGGTTCCCACTTTTTAAAAATCATTACATATTACTCTATGAGGATTATAGCATATAATATTTCCAACTTAAGTATCATCATTGATTCTTCAAATTGATACTTGTGGTATCGTTAAAGTGTCTTCCAATATGGGAGAGGTCAAAGTAGACTCTCCTATGTGTGAAAGGGGGATAGATGGAGGACTATCCTCCATCAGTGGAGGACAAATAAGAGAAGAAGGTTCTTCTACCTATAGTGGACAAATAGGAGAAGAAGGCTCTTCTTCCTGTGATGGATAAATAGGAGAAGAAGGCTCTTCTACCTATGGTGGAGAAATAGGTTGACTAACCTCTTCAGACTATGGAAGAGGTTGGTTAGGGATGAAAGGAGAAACCATGTCAACCATGTATTTAAAAAGTAAGGCATATCTAAGATTAGTGATGCTCCACATCTTGGTTTCACTTTAGTGAACCACTTTGTTAGTTCCCACTTTTTAAAAATCATTACATATTACTCTATGAGGATTATAACATATAATATTTCCAACTTAAGTATCATCATTGATTCTTCAAATTGATACTTGTGGTATCATCAAAACATCTTCCAATATGGGAGAGGTCAAAGTAGACTCTCCTATGTGTGAAAAGGGGATGGATGGAGGACTATCCTCCATCAGTGGATGACAAATAAGAGAAGAAGGCTCTTCTACATGTAGTGGACAAATAGGAGAATAAGGCTCTTCTTCCTATGATGGATAAATAGGAGAAGAAGGCTCTTCTACCTGTGTTGGTCGTTCTTGTCTACATTTGCCCCTTTTTCTCTATGTTTTTGCTATTTATTTTTAGAGGAAGAAGAAACTAAAGTTAAAGGGTCAGGGGTTTGTACGTTACCCGGATTAAGTTGTGCATCATATCCAGATGTTGTAGGAGCTCCTCTTTGGCTGTGGAGGAAGACATCTGTAGATAAGAATAAGACTTAAACCAAAGAAAATGTTAGAGATAGATATGGTGGACTGCCAAGCACATGTTCAGTTCTAGAAGTGTACAGCTCCGTGAGGGATGACAGTCCACTATTTATAAGTAAAAGTGTCATAAATAAAGAAATGACAAATGACTAACAAAGAGGGAAATAGATAGTGCATACCTATTTCTTTGTAGTCTGTATGTCATAGTCACCAACATCGATAGTCCTGCCAGCATTGGTTTGTCAATATGCCAACGTCAGTTATGTTACTGATGTCGATAGGGGCAGTGGTCGATGTTGGTTAGGGCAATGGGCCTTAGACAGGTTTTGGATTATGTTTGTGGTTGACAGAAGGGTCTGGGAGCTTACAGGGTTGTGCAGGGTTGCAGGACTATGAGTAGGCTCTGAGAATGGACAAAGGTAGAAGGTTGGTGTGTAAAGAGGATAAGGATACGGGGAAGGCTTTTCAGCCTCTCCAAGAAGAAATTCGGGTTGGGTTGATAGTATTTAGAAGTAGTAGATAGAAACTAATTACTAAGTTATTCTAAATTACTGAAATGAGACGCAAAAGAATACTTAGCTCTAGTTGTGGTTGATGTCAAAGATCTCATGCAATGTTTCCAATCCAATGTCTGGAGTGATTCTACAGAGTTTCTATAGCATGCAGAGTGATAGTTGAAGTCTGATGCATGGTCTCAGAGTGTGTGCATCCACATCTAAGAGTCCAAGGGAGAGAGCCAGAGAGAGAGAGAGAGAGAGAGATTCATGATGAGAGTCTAAGAGGGCTAACTCAATGTTAGAACTTGGTTTAAGAAACTGACATCGGCAATTTCGTCGGCATCGACTGACATTTGACCGACATTGGTGGCTAGAGAATGGGTAAAAGGTCTATTTTTAGCCTTTCACCCATTTTCCATCTGCCATGTGCATTTGCTATTGGAAAATGGTCAAAAGACCGGGTTATTATGCACAAGTATTGGTTAGGCAGTTGGAAAGGAGTGAGAATAGGTCTTAGGTGGTTATGATATGAAGGACTTAGTCATAGGGTGAGTCATAGGGTAGGAAATGGTCTTAGGGTGATGTGTCTAGGTGAGGTGTCCAAGGTGAGGTGTCTAGGGTGATGTCATTAATTTAAAATAAGTAGTCTATTTTAAATTAATAAGGTGTGTAAGGGACCAAGGGGAGTCAACACAATTTTGGTGTCTACATTTGCCCCTTTTTGTCTTGTTGGTTCTTCTTGATGAAATGCAAGACAAAAATAAGAGTAGGTTGCCCCAAGTATGGGATGAGGTATTCCCCCTCAAAGCGAGAATCGAGAGAGGGCAATCTAAAATCGGTTGCCAATTTGATAGATAGTGAATGTATATGGTGAAGTTAGAGTGTGAATGCTGCAATAGTTGAGATTGCATGTATACCACTTCATGTGATAGGTAGGTCACATTGTCGCAAGCAAGGTTGAGGAGTGCTAAAATTGAAGTAACTGGGCCCTAGCTTTTTAGTCGTAGCTGATTGGGTTAAATGATCAAAGTTGTAGCTCCAATGGTCGTCGTGTTCCAAGTATCCTGGGCTTGGAAAATGCTCCTGGAAAACATGAAAATGTCACAAGTAGTGGGGATCAACTTGGGCATGATCCGATACTTATGAGGGTTGTAATGTGAGGTGCAGATAATATGATAACTATTCGTGAGGTAGTATATATGCAATCAAAACAACCATGGCAAAGTTGTCTCAAAAGTGGTCTTGGTCTGAGGAGATAGTCACAATCTCCAAGGTTGTTGGTTGAGTTGGGCTGAGATATAAGTGATCTCAAGAGTTGTGTGTTATGGTCAGGGAGATGTGTGTGATCTCCAATGTGCCCCATGAGAAGTCAAAGGTGACTTCTACAATGTTAGGGCTAGTGGTTTGGTCATGAGTTTGGGCTGGTTAAGTCATGATTAAAGATTAAATGGTTTGTCCATCGAGTAGACAAACAAATGAATGGCCATTGTCATTAGGGAGACAAATGGGCAAATGGCCGAGCTAACCTCAAAAGACTAAGTGCTGCCTACATAGCCCCTGTTTTAAGGGCCTCAGACCAATGTAGTTCTCCCTAAAAGGGAAGAATAGTGTAGGTTATGAATTGGGTTTTGACTAGGTTAGGTCATGGTTAAAGGTTATATGGTTGGTCCATCAAATAGATGAATGAATGAATGGCCGATGTCATTAGGGAGATGAATGGGCGAATGGTTGAGCTAACCCCAAAAGACTCCATGTCAACTGAGTGCTGCCTACATAGCCCATGCAAGGGCCTTAGGCTAATGTAGTTCTCCCCAAAAGGGAAGAAGAGGTAGGTTATGGATTGTTTTTGACTAGGTTAGGTCATGGTTAAAGGTTATATGGTTGGTCCATTAGGTGGATGAATGAATAAATAGCCGAGCTAACCTCAGAAGACTTCATGTCAACTGAATGCTACCTACATAGCCCATACGAGGGCCTGAGGCTAATGTAATTCTCCCCAAAAGGGAAGAAAAGGGTAGGTTATGGATTGGTTTTGATTAGGTTGAGTCATGGTTAAAGGTTATATGGTTTGTCCATCAGGTAGATGAACAAATGAATGGATGAGCTAAGCTCAGAAGACACCATGTCAACTGAGTGCTACCTACATAGCCCATGCAAGGGGCCTCAGACCAATGTAGTTCTCCCTAAAAGGGAAGAAGAGGGTAGGTTATGGATTGGTTTTGATTAGGTTGAGTCATGGTTAAAGGTTATATGGTTTGTCCATCAGGTAGATGAATGAATGAATGGCCGAGCTAACCTTAGAAGACTTCATGTCAACTGAGTACTGCCTACATAGCCCCTATTTTAAGGGCCTCAGGCCAATGTAGTTTTCCCTAAAAGGGAAGAAGAGGGTAGGTTATGGATTGGTTTTGATTAGGTTGAGTCATGGTTAAAGGTTATATGGTTTATCCATCAGGTAGACGAATGAATGAATGGCCGAGCTAACCTCAAAAGACACCATGTCAACTGAGTGCTGCCTACATAGCCCATGTGAGGGGCCTCAGGCCAATGTAGTTCTCCCCAAAAGGGAAGAAGAGTCAAAGAGGTTGTTGGTTGGTTTGGTTATGTTTTAAATGATGATTGTATGATGATGTTATAGCATTTTCCATATTATGTGATGGTGTATTCTATAACATTGGTTATATGGTTTTTCATCCCTAGCAATTTTCCATATTGGTGATGGTGTATGCTAAAAATGAAATGATTGTATGATGATGTTACAGCCTGTTCCATATTATGTGATGGTGTATTCTGTAACATTGGTTATATGGTTTTTCATCCCTGGCAATTTTCCATATTAGTGATGGTGTATGCTAAAAATGAAATGAATGATGATGTTATAGCCTTTTCCATATTGTGTGATGGTGTATTCTATAACATTGGTTATGTGGTTTTTCATCCCTAGGAATTTTCCATATTTGTGATGGTGTATGCCAAAAATGAAATGAGTTTATTTATGCTATAACAAGTTTCTATATTGTTGATGGTATGTGCTTGACATAAATTGTGTTTGGTTGATAGTTTCCATGTGTATTGTTTTCCATAGAAACTAGTGTGAATGGATGATGATAATTTATATAACACAAATTGGTATTTGTATTAAATAAATCATGGGGTTATGTTAGCTGTTGAGAAAATGTTTGATTGTATGTTATGTTTTGACATGTGATGAGTATGTGTAAGAAGTAAAAGGCATGTTACTCTTTCATTGACAAGGACCATAATGATAGCATAGATAGGGTTGTTGCAAATAAAAGCCCTCTTCATGATTTACATCATTTGACCATTGATTTGTGTTAGAGAAGTACTCTAATCACTTGACGTTAAGTGAGCTCAAAATCCCTTGGGTATGTTGAGGTAATAAGTGTGATTAGGTGATATGTGAGGATAGCGTAACCCTTTTTAGCAGGGATTACTTTGCCCCTTTTATAGGTGACCCTGAGAACACCTATAGGCAAGTCCATGACTTAATAGTTTGTCAGTCATTTTTTTTTGGTAGATTGATCAATGTGGGAAGTTTACTTAGGGATGTTGTTTTGTTGCATGGTCATATTGAAGGTGATCAGTGTGAGAAGCTTCTGAGAGGGTTCTGTGTATGTAGCCAAATTTAGGCATAGCCATCCTTTGAGGGAATGGTCTATAGTTTGCTTTGTATGTGTTGATGTCTTTAAATAGCTATCTTTCAAGGGAGCAGTCTATTAATTATAGCAATGATGCAGCTGTCCTTCGAGGGAGTAGTCTACATTTATAGTTTATGACCTTTTTGTTAGGCATCCCAAGTTTATGTTTTATTTGACTAAACTTTTAGTCATGGACAAGACTATATAAGTTTAGGGGTTTCCTTTTTATTAGGTCAAAGTATTTAATGCTTTAAAAAGGATTAGCTAATGCTTATAGGGAAAAAGGGTTGAAAGGAATAGGAATGAGGATGACAGGGATTGCTCAAGGGATGAGCTCAAGTTAAACATCAAGTGAATGATTACTTGATTAATAGTAGAATGGTCACAGATGCAAGGCATTAAGGGGCTCAAGTTCTAGTCAGCCTTCAAGAGAAGACAGACGATAAGTCCCTAATCCATACTTGTGCATTATGATATAAGGTCTGAGCCAATTAGGAGCAAACTTGCCTCGTTTGCTTCTTTCCATATTGGTCATGTGTTGGTTTTCTTTAAAGATGAGATCTCTAATTTTGAAATCTTGCTCTTTCAGATTTTTGGTTGTAGGCATGTTTTGGTCGATGTTGGATGTGAAGTTGGTTGATGCTTGGTTAAGGTCGTAATAGTTAGTACAAAGTCAAATTCCCCTAGTTGTTGTTGTGACAAGGACAATATTTGACACCCATTACAGATAATCAATGGGTTGGATAAATGAGATGGAGAGAAGATGTTGAAGCTCCTCTTTGACAAGGATTACGATGTGAGGATGCATCTTGTGAAGCTTTTCCTTGACAGGCTTAGTTTAAGAGGGCGAGATCCTGATCTTTTAGGTTGTAGTTTGGAATCTCAAAATCACTGAAGGTGATGGAGGCAATGGTTGGTAATGTTTTGATTAAAGAAGCTAGTGGTTGGGGGTCTTTGGGTTGGACCTTCATTACCTGTAATGCTTTAATCAAAGTTTGGTGATGTTGTGGAGAGCTTTGAATGAGGTCATACAAAGACATCTTCATAGGGGTTTGGTGAAGTCATTTCACCATGGAGTCATGAATTGCCCTAGAAGATGTTGGTTGGGATGTGCCCAAGATAGAAATCTTGGGCTTTGGTGGTTGAGAAGGCTTGATGAATGGATATGTCCAAGGGATAGAAAACTTCTCTTTTCCTTTATCCTTTAAAGTTTATAACATGGTGGCCACATTGATGGTGTTGATTTCAAGCAAAGGGGGAGCAGGTGGTAGAGGGACCATAGTCTTGCGTTGAGATCCTGATTTAGGTGAGGATGTTTGGGAGGCATATGATGGTGTCAGTGATTTGTTGAAAGGGTGGTCAAGAGGATCTGAAATGGGAAGGGTATCCTTTTTCAGGTGTTGATGAATGACAACCTTAAGAGCATAGCAATGCTCAGTGTCATGTCCAGGTGTGCAATGATATGCACAAAATTTAGTGTTGTCGAACCAAGATGGTTTTGATTTGAGAGTTGATGAGTGTGAAGTGAGGAGGTTTGGGAAGCATGGGATGATGTCAGTAGTTTGTCAAAGGGGTGCTTAATGAGAAGGGTGCCTTTTTTTAGGTGTTGATGAATGACAACCTTAACAGCACAACACTTTTCATTATCATGCCAAGGTGTGTGATGATACGCATAGATTTGAGTGTCGTCGAACCAAGATGGTTTTGGTCTGAGAGGTTGGTATGGTTTAATGGGTGGGAGAGTGATGCTAGAAGACTGCAACAATCAATGTAATAGTGAAGCATAAGATCCCATTAATGCGTATGCACACTTTGTTGTAGTAGGAGGTGATAACTTCTATTTAGGAGTTGTTGGAGGAGTTTTCCATACCATCTTTTTGTTTGGTGGTGTGACCACACATGTAGATGACACTTTTGTGGTGAGAGGTGTTGGATGTTTTGGAGGAGATATGTTTTTGCCAGGTAAAGATGGTAATAGAGTTGATTTTTTTTGTTAAGTATTGGAGTAGGGAGCACTCCTATTAAGGTAGATGGATGTTGGCCCAAAATAGAGGGCAATGGTGATGGTGGGGGAGGAGTTCTCTGTCATGGTTTAGTAGCCTTCTTTAGTTTGGTGTGAGGACTACTATTGTACGGGGTGAGGTTCAAGTCTACCTTCACTTGTGGGTGAGTGAGGTTTGATACAGGATGAACACTGAGATAATTAATCTATTTTGGCATAGCAGATGCCTATGAGGGTTTGGATGAGGTTGCATGAGGCTTTATAGTCGATCATTTGGAGGATTTGGGTGATTGTGAGAGTGGAAGCATGTTAGACATAGTAATCATGGGCCAAAGGTGAGAGAAAACCATCACCAGATTTTCCTCAATTGAAGTGATAAGTTCTTCTCTCGGTGGAGAAGGAAAAGGAGAATGTGGCTCTTTGAGAGGATAGAGCACAGGGATAATCATGGTTTCCACTTGTGGTTGAGGAGTAAGAAAAGTATGATCATCCATTGGTAATAGGAAGGATGAGGGCGGGGCTAGTGGCATTGGTATCATCAAAGCGTCTTCCAATATGGGAGAGGTCAAAGTAGACTCTCCTATGTGTGAAAGGGGGATGGATGGAGGACTATCCTCCATCAGTGGAGGACAAATAAGAGAAGAAGGCTATTCTACCTATAGTGGACAAATAGGAAAAGAAGGCTCTTCTTCCTATGATGGATAAATAGGAGAAGAAGGCTCTTCTACCTATGGTGGAGAAATAGGTTGACTAACCTCTTCAGACTGTGGAAGAGGTTGGTCAGGGGTGAAAGGAGAAACCATGTTGACCGTGCATATATTGTGCTCTTGGGAGTCATCAACCATGGTCTAGACGTTATTTTGACTAGGGGGATGGTTAGGGAATGGTTTTCTAAAGATGTCTATGTTTTGTTTAGCCGATGCATTTGGGTTATCCAAAACAAGATCTCCCTTGTCTAACATGTCCTGAATAACATTTTTGAAGGTTTTGCAATTGTTTATGTTGTGACCATTGACAGGATGATAATTACAAAAGTCATTTTCCCTATACCATGTAGGGATGGCTTTTGAGGGGTCAAATTGGGGTGCTCAAATTTGAGGGAGATTGAGGACCCCCTGCTTGACTAGTTTATCCAACACAAAAGTGTATGATTCTCCTATTGGAGTGGATTGACACTGTATATACCGTTGTTGGAATTGTTTTGTGATGTGGAAGGCTTAGATTGGTTAGTTGTGTTAGAAGATGATGATCTAAGTACCACAACATTTGCCGACCCCTTAGACTTGGAGTGGGAAGAAGAAGGTCTAGAAGAAGAAGGGTCATTGGCTTTTGCCTTGGTATTTTTACTACACAATTTGACTATATCCTCTTCGACAGCGTAGAGTTCAAGCTTTCAGGCCATGGTGAAAGATTCATCAAATGTGTGGAATGTTTGAACCTACAAAGTGGATGAGATGTGCTTGGCACATGCTCTTGAAAAGATCTCAATGAGCTTAGGTTGAGGTAAAAAAAAGGAGAGTTGGTTGATCAAACCTCTCCAATGGGCAACGAAGTCAGCTATTGACTCATCATTGAGTTGTCTAATAGAATATAGGTCTGTGATGGAGACCTTTTTAGTAATGTTAATTGAAAAGTGGTCAAGGAATAGTTGAGCTAGTTGAGTGAAGATAAAAAGAGAATGACTGGTAATAGAACTATACCAATCAAGGGCGGCACCAGAAAGCGACATGGGAAATGTGCAAAGTAATAACGCATCATCATGTGTTATAAGGTAGCAAGCATGTCTAAACGCTCATAGATGTTGTTGTGGGTCCTCTTTACTCTAAAAATGAGTAAATTTAGGGAGTTGCCACTAGCTAGGATATGGTCAAATAGGCGCCACAGGGTGGATGGGTTTGTTTCATATTTGTTTATATGAAAGAAAATTTCTTGAACCAGAAATGGATGTCTCAAGGTTAAACATCTTATCCATCAACATCTTGATTAGGTCAATTAATGGATTGGCAGGTGGAGCACCCCCTAGGTTTTAGGGTACCTAGAAGGCATTGGGAGGGGTGTATGATGTACTTGGTTGCGTTTGTATAGGTGCAACATATTGGTAGTTCATCATAGGAGCCAATGTTGAGGTCAAGGAGGCTTTTTCCATGAAGTTAGAGGGCACAAATTGACTAGATGTCATGAAGGGTGGTTGAATGGCGGCAACACTGGCTGAAGGATAGGTGGTCACTCTCGTATCTATGGGTGTAAGAGTGGGTGGGGTAGAGACAACCAAGTTCTAAAAATGTGTTGAACTTGTTTGAATTTTTTGTGGTTGAGGGGGTATGGAAACCCCAATGGAGGTAGGTCCAAAAATAGAAGGGGAAGCCAAATCTTGAACATTGGCCATGGTTGAGTTATTGGTCGAGGCAATGGCCTAAGTAGTGGATGTTGTTGATATCATTGCCACTTCAGCCAAGGTAGTTGGCATCCCATAAATAGGGTTACCTAAAGGATCTCGCATTTGGCTTCTTATGAGATAGTGTTGGAGAGCCTTGACATTGTGGTCAAGGAATCTCTCAAAGTTTTGATCTCCTTCGAGAATAATAGGTGGTTGATTTGGGGTAGGTTGAGTAGGAGTACACTCAGTGTCTGAAGTATACTCCATTTGGTGACTTGTTATGAAGGGCAAAGGTGGAAGTGGTTGTTGCCTTACATGGTTAACAAGAGATTTAGCTTGACTACGTATCAAAACCATCTAAGACAAAATGGATTTAGGTTCTAAAAACTATGTGTTTTAGTTTCATAAACCTATAATGTGTGTTTAACAACAAAAAAGTCAGGTTTTAAGGTTGCTATTTGAAAAGGAGATTTGTTGACAGTGACCGACGTCAGTGGAAAAATTGATGTTGGTGAAGATAAGTTGCTGACGTTGGTGGAAAAATTGATGTCAGTGAGGATAAGTTGCTGATGTCAATGGGAAAATTGATGTCAATGTCTGTGTATTTCTAGAAACTCAGAAAACTAAAAGTTTTTGGAATAAAGAGAAATTTTGAGTTGTTTTAGATCTTAGAATGATGCAACCTCACCCACTCAAACAATCAAATAAAAATAATAAAATAGATGATGGCAAGCAACCTCTAAACGTTAAATTCCTAAGAATAAATTTTAGAGTCCTGGTGGCTTATGCCATAAAAGAATATGTTTAGGAATTTGGCTTTTAGAACGGGTCCTAAAGAGGAAGTCTAAGGTTGGTTTTGGGTTATGTTTTGGTGCTCAAAAATTTGTGTTAGGTTCTGTATGTAGCCTAGTGCTAGGGGCTTGTTCCCTTTACTTCACAAACCTAGAGCCAAGCTGGGCCACTTAGCCAATATATACTTTTGCCTATAGTTTATACTCTGCTAGAGAATAGAGTGGGTCCTCCTCTTGGTAGTGAAATCCAAGTAGGATCACCAGGAAGGGTAAGGTATCCGCTAGGTGATGAAATCCTAGATGGGCCTTATCTCAAGTATGTTTATATGTTTGATTTTTTGAATGTGGTCAGGTTGTGTAACATATGTGCACTACGATTTATTCATAATACATTTTAATTACTAAATGAGAGGGCTAAATATGCATTCAAGAAGGAATGAAATGCAATAGTGTTTTTAACCCAAATTGAAATGTTTTATTCAGATGCAAACAAGTGAGGAAAAGGTTAAGAGTATGAATTTTCACTACTCTAAGATGTAAGGAAATAAGGGACAAGAAGAAAAAGAAAGATGTTCTTTTTAACTTGTGCTTATGGTTTCTTTTCGAAATAAAGAGATAGAAAAAGGATGCAAGAAGAGAATTTTTTCCTAATGCACCTATATGAAAGTTTGCTTTTTAGAAGAAATGAACCCAAGGAAAACTCCAGGGTCCCATCGGGCGTGCCAAAATGTTTCTTTACATTTTTGTTATTTATTTTTAGAGGAAGAAGAAACTAAAGTTAAAGGGTCAGGGGTTTGTACGTTACCCATATTAAGTTGTGCACCGTATCCAGACATTGTAGGAACTCCTCTTTGGCTGTGGAGGAAGACACCTATAGATAAGAATAAGAATTAAACCAAAGAAAATGTTAGAGACAGATATGGTGGACTGCCAAGCACATGCTCGGTCCCGAAAGCGTACAGTTCCATGAGGGATGACATTCCACTATTTATAAGTAAAAGTGTCATAAATAAAGAAATGAAAAATGACTAACAAAGAAGGAAATAGATAGTGCGTACCTATTTCTTTGCAATCTGTATGTCACAATCACTGACATCGATAGTCTTGCCGGTGTCAGTTTGTCAATATGTCAATGTCAGTTATGTTACCGATGTCGGTAGGGGTAGTGGTTGATGTCAGTTGGGGAAATGGGCCTTGGACAGGTTTTGGATTATGTCTGTGGTCGATAGAAGGGTCTGGGAGCTTACAGGGTTATGCAGGGTTTCAGGACTATGAGTAGGCTCTAAGAATGAACAAAGGTAGAAGGTTGGTGTGTAAAGAGGATAAGGATATGGGGAAGGCTTTTCAGCCTCTCAAAAAAAAAGTCAGGTTGGGTTGATAGTATTTAGAAGTAGTAAATAGAAACTAATTACTAAGTTATTCTAAATTACTAAAATGAGAGGCAGAAGAATACTTAGCTTTGGTTGTGGCTGATGTCGAAGATCTCATGCAATGTTTCCAATCCAATGTCTGGAGTGATTCTATAGAGTTTCTGTAGCCTAGAGAGTGAAAGTTGAAGTCTGATGCTTGGTCTCAGAGTGTGTGAGTCCACGTCCAAGAGTCTAAGGGAGAGAGCCAGAGAGAGAGAGATTCGTGATGGGAGTGTAAGAGGGCTAACTCAACATTAGAACTCAGTTTAATAAACTGACGTTAGCAATCCCACTGGTGTTGGCCAACAGTTGACTGATGTTGGTGGCCAAAGAATGGGTAAAAGGTCTATTTTTAGCCTTTCGCCCGTTCTCCATCCGCCATGTGCATTTGTTGTTGGAAAATGGTCAAAAGATGGGGTTATTATGTAGGAGTATTGGTTAGGTGGTTGGAAAGGAGTGAGAATAGGTCTTAGGTGGTTATGATATGAAGGACTTAGTCATAGGGTGAGTCATAGGGTAGGAAATGGTCTTAAGACGATGTGTCTAGGTGAGGTGTCCAAGGTGAGGTGTCTAGGGTGATGTCATTAATTTAAAATAAGTAGTCTATTTTAAATTAATAAGGTGTGTAAGGGACCAAGGAGAGTTGACACAATTTTGGTGTCTACAACTTGATCACTTTCAACTCACCATAGGTTCAGAACTTCTCTACTTGCCTCAAGTAGGGATCATGCACAAACTCTTGCCATACTCAAGTATCACATTTCATTTGATCTATTAAATTTATGCATCACTATAATAAAGGGGGGAATTTAGATACTTAAATTTAATTGATAAATGTTTGAAAATGTTTATCCTTGACACCTTTACCTTGCTTGGCCAATCCACCATTTTGATAACCCATAATCTCTAAGTAAGACTTCAAAGTCTCAAAATTAGTCTACATATATCTAATAATTCCCTATTATATCCTTATTCATCTATATTAAACATATAATTCACTATCACTTTGGTTTAAGAAGCCTCTATACCTTTTAGATAAAAGTGCACTAGCTGATAAGGACACATTGTGTCCTTGTCATATAATGCATCCTTATCCATAATGCTCTAATAATCATCTTTTTAAAATTGCATGATTCTTAATGGCTCCCTCATGAAAATCAATAGGTCAATTTTCATAAACATTTTTAATATTCACCTATAAAATCATATTAAGTCTCACACTTAAACCTCCTACCCCTAGTCCTCTTATTATCTCTGACTAACAAAAAACATCTATCCTCTAAGAAAAGACTTATTAATGTAAATTTGTTGTAATAACATAGTTCCTATTCAAGCCTAACATTATTTAATTATAGGTTAAGGGAATCACTTATCAAGCATTCTAATCAAATATTACTATTTCCATTCACATTATATTCCCTAAAAGGATAACTACATCATTTTGAGGTCCATTTGGACTATGTAGGCAACACCTACTCAATAAGGGGTTTGAGGATAGTTCATCTATATCCAAATTCACCATCCCCCCTGTTACATTTTATATATATTGTGTGTTTATTCATGATTAGGGTATAAATTTTACATTTCTTTTGCACATTAAATTGAGCTCCATCTACAAATAGTTCACTTACTAACAAGGGTGAACAAGTCCAAATTTTCAAATCTAGTGTATAGATTATTTGGATAAAGCCATATTGAAAGATAATAATGCACTACAACCTTGTTTTAATTGTATGACCTTGTTCTAGTTTAAAATGGATATTTATTTTTTGATGCATCTGTATTTGCGTGTTCTTATATATAATTATAGTTCGCTAAAATATAAAACTATCTGAAATGAATCAATTTTCAAGGATAATTCTCTAACACTAGCCCTAACTTCTAGTTTCAAAAATTTACATCTTTAATTTTTTTATATTTATGTACTTGATGTATTATGTATTATTTAACTTCGTATATCAAATTTCAATAGTTTAAATTTCCAATTAGATTTATTTGTTTATTCTAATTAATTATAGTGTAAATAGGCATGTTTTGTTAGTTTAAATGATTGACTGATGTTATTTATCATATACATGGTGAATTACATATCCATTTTCTATGCACATTAATTTGATTATTTTCATGAGTTGGATGTAGGATATACAAATTAAATATGATACATGGACATAAAGATGCATGACATTATTTACACCTAGGGGAAACCTTTATACATTAGGGTATACCTACACTTATGGAATCTTGCACACTGATTAGGCTATATCCTTATATATTTTTATATTGATCATAATATAGTATTATAAATGACTTATTCTTAATTATAATTTATAGAGTTATTTTTTATTTGGTAAGTTAATTTAAAGTTTTATAAGGACCTAAAAACCATAGTTTTAATACAAAATAGTATATGAAATAAAAAATAACAAGGCCCAAAAGGTCTAGAGTACACAATCCTTAATCTAGATATTATAAAAAAGATAAATAGAACCAATTAACCAAACATAAAACTCAACTAAAATTCCTCTAATTTATTTTCCTCCCTACTACCTTCTTTCAGGTTGTTATTGTTGTTGTTCAATCCTCTTGTTTTAGTCCTCTACAATCTTTTTGAGTTCTTATTTTTTCCTATCATACATTTGGTTTTATCACTTTTATGTTATGTTCCCTTAGGGTGTTGGTGATAACCTCTTTATCTTTGGGGGTACCCTTTCCCCCACATATAATCTATTTATCCCCAATCCCCTCCCTTAAGTCATCCATTTCTTATTTTAGCTTGTTCCATTGATCCATGTACGTAACCATTTATCTTCTTAATATATGCAAGTTTTCATGGATCCATGATAACCTCTATTCAATGCCCTTTAAGAGTTTGATAGTATCCTCATCCTTCCTCTAAACTTTAGCTACCCTGAGTTCATGAAGCTTGAAGTTGGGGTTCTCAATGTCTTGCTAGAATTGGAGGATTATAGTATCCTTCTTAATAGTGATTTTATGAGGGGGAGAAGGATCATGAGCCTTTCTCTTTTCCTTATTCCCCATCTCCCATGAGGTTGGGTGGGTGGAAGGAAAGGCTTCTTTATTTTACCCCCATAAAGAGGCCTTTTTTAGGTGTTTCCTCTTGGCTACTTTCCATTAATTGAACGTCCTTGATTCTCATAGGGGTTACCAATTTTGTGAGAATGAGGGTAATCCCTTGATGGATAATATTTTTGGAGGGTATTTATTGAAATCTTAAGATAGTTGCTTTAAGGGACATGAGAAAATAATAGGCAAGCTTATCCTATTTCCTTTAAAATGGTTTAATAGTTAAAAATGATGTGATAAAATATATTTACATTTCCCTTCAAGGGTGAGATATTGCATTACTTGGAGGGATATTCCTGGCCAATTTCATGGAAGATCATCTTAGGGAAAACCCTTCTTGCTAGTGTGGTATATAATTTCTGATTGGAAAAAGGCTTTCATAAGTTCTTGCTTGCTTCATTTAACTTTAAAATCCTTCATACTATCATAATTAATATTGGTCATTTATATTATAATTTCCTAAGAGACAGTCACCATAGTCCCCTTGAAAGTTACTTACCTCTACTTCCAACAAGTTGTAAAGTCTCTAGTGATAATCTCATCATGCCCTTGATCCTAAGCATGAATTATATGAGACCACCCCTCTCAGTCCATAATTTATGATTAGTTTATATTTATATGCAAGAGATGGGCTCACATCAGTCCCTATCTCCCTTATGATGTTTTTATTGCTCCTATACCTATTTATTAGGTTGTTGGTAGAGTATCTAGGTGCAATTCTGATTTTTTGTTTTTCTCCCCTACATTTAGAATGTGCTTTTTTAAAATGGCATTCACTATGATTGAGTTCAAATTTTATGTCATTTTTATGATATTAAATGGAATCATCCCCTTTTTAATTCATGCTTTAAGTTCTCACATGACTCTTAATGAGGCTTAATAAAATTTTCATCATCACTAAGCAGAGTTTGGATACAAGGTGGTATGTTGTGGGCCTTGGTCTACATTACCAGGTCCAAGCTAATAACCCTCACATTTGCCAAAGAGTCACCCACTTTGTTTCCTTCATGGAAAATGTGAGATATAGTGTAGGCATATGGGATAAGGAGACATTTGTCATCATTGATAACGTGGATAATGGTGTGGGAGGGTTAAACATTCCTAGTTAAGGCATTAATGATGTTGAGTGAGTCAACTTTGATGGCTAGCTTTAATATGTTTAAATGTGTTGTGATGTGAATATCCCAAAGAGACACCAGTGTTTCTACAACATATACTTTATAGAGTGTTATTTATTATGGATATTTTGTTTTTGTATATTAGATGATGACATTCAATGATTATATGAACTAAAATTTCTTACTCCATACATGATTGATTTTTATGATTATTAAATTATGTGATTATTAATGTGTGTTATAGAGTGTGATTATATGAGTGTATTGCTTGTGTATTATCATTCCACATGTCAAAATTATCATAGGATTTTATATTCCAAGTAATGGTCATGTTGTGTTTATGCCAGGTTACATTAGAATTATAGTTGAGTCATGTCTTGAGTTATTTTATATTTTATGATCATGATATTTTTTTTATTTTTTGCACATGTGAGGTTACATATATGGTTTTGGTTGATCTTTGTGTTATTATTTATATCAACTACATGATTTATACCATGCATATACTATGATGTTTATCATTATGTGCTTTAATGATATATATACTATACATGATACTTATATTCCCATTTCCTTGCTTACATGTTTCATACATCCTTGACTGATAAAACTTTTATATGATGAAATGTATTATCCTTTTTGTATGCATAATTTACATGAATATGATATTTTATATAATATATGATGTGTATAACTCTTTACTTGGAGATAAGTGATTCAATTCTTTATCCCTCATATCAAAATGGGAACACATAATGGGATTTTATTAGATATTTAGGGCATGAAAAATATATACTTCATACATTAGATCAAATTATGTGATTAATATGGGATATATTGAGCATATTGAAGCATATGTATAATAATTCTACATGATTATGAGAAATAATTTATCTACTTTAACATTATAAGATAAATTAAATGGGTCAAAATAAGAACATCTGCCAAATTTATTATATTGATCAAATTATGTTTAGGTACATTATATGACATTAAGACAAATGAAGGATGGCATTTTATATGACTTTGAGGTACAATTTAATCATATTTAGAGCATGAAGGTTGTTCATGTAAATACTTATTATATTTATATATTTTGCATTGATGGGGAATGATGGTACTACATAATCATTTTAGATCTAAATTCCATATTTAGTGGTTCATTTGGAGTTTAAATTTACATACAAAACTATTTTTGGGTTCCACCTTGACATACAAACAAATTTTAGGATTCCACCTTTGCATACAAACTCATTTTAGGGTTTCATAAACAAGAGTAATGATGATATTTAGAGTAGTAAAATCAAGGTTTGTATGGTTCTTAACTTCTATAAATTTTCCTTCTATAATGGGTCATTAACACTCCTTACCATATGATTTCAACAATTTCATCTCCTTAGGGTATAATCACTCGATAAAATTATCCAAATGAGTTCAATAAGTGGTAGCTTGGTTTTTCTATCCTTAAGTGTATTCAATATTTGAATTTTAAATTTAGAAAAACTAAATGATATAAATTATTTTAGATTTTATGTCATGAGTGTACATTGATCTATACATGTTTCCTTATATGTTTTGCATCGATAAAATGAAACATTTTAGGCATATATATCAACATTAATTATGGTTAATCTAAATTAAAAACTTCTATATTATATCATTTTAATCTATCATTTTTAATACTAAATTAAAATGGGGGAATTTTTAGATGGATAAATTTTGTATTAGATACTTGACAATATAAAATCTTTCACACTATGACATAATTAGATTTTGCATACACATTTGACTCTGGTGCACACTTTCTTGTATTAATCTACTCACCTATTGTATTGGCTAATGAAATTTACTAGATACACATATTCAATATCACATTAATATACATAATAAAACTTCAAAATTGTAAACAAATTGTTTCCATATCTCAGATCTCTAATTTTGACTCTCAACATAATAGTAACAAAAATAAAACTATTATGTTTTCTCTAAAGGTGTCTATTTATGTCACTAGTGTAATGTAACCCTCAAAGGATATTTTTCAAATTGTGAAGTATACATTAGGTTTTCATAGATATATTTCATGGGTCTATCATATCATTAAATGTCAAATAGTCATATATAAATAAATCCTAAGGTCATACTCACTTTTTCATTGGGTCACTATTTGGAAATCATAATGATAAATAGATTATCACTCTCTTAAGATACTATAATAAAGGAATAAACATCTAAAAACACCTTAAATAATTAGTCCTAGATCCAAGTATAGGTATAAATATAAGCCATAATTTATAGAGTGTCAAGTGTCAAAAACCAAACATGCATTAAATTATAGCATGATCACAATGGTTTACACACACCTATCTAGGATAAATACATGTGGTTTCTTCCCTCTTCATAGTATTATAATTTATGAAATGTTAAATCACTTAATGGGGATTGATTTGGGTTGTCTAACCCAACTTACTAACACCTTTTTTAAGGGTCATCTTGCGTAAAAAATGAAATTATGGTTTTAAAGGAATTAAAATCAATTAGTACACAAAAATTAATGTAATTGAAAAAACACGACATTATATATAGGTGATTATACAATGTTATTATAACCTACAAATTCAACTAGGGTAGTACCAGTAGATCCTAGATAATATTGGTTGTTATATAGGTCTGAGATTCACCGCTAGTGTTTGAGCAAGGTTTGAGCTCTTATTTATTTATCAAAGTGGTTACATAACATATAAAAATTCATTTTAGGGATAATGAAACCATAATGGGATAAAAAAAATCATAAATCATATAATGGCATTTCTCCATTTTTCATCAATTCTAAGTATAGTAAGTGAAATAATAATTTATCATTTTACTTTTAGATTTGTATGATTATTTAGATATATTAAATGATCTAAATATTTATATTTTTCTCTCATTTATATAATAATAATAATAATAATAATAATAATAATAATAATAATAATAATAATAATAATAATAATAATAATACTAATAAAGACTTTGTTTATAACAATTTTACTTAGTTTACACCTAAGTAATATAAAATTATGGAAACTAGACACTAATTCAAATTATATAAAACCCAATAGTAAACATAATAATATAAATTTAAAATTATAATTAAAATTAAAACTACTTAACTTAAAAATGAAAAGATAGGATTAGGATCATGTACTTAGATAATTTTGCATGTTTATTTTTTACAAGTTATGTCACTAAATATATAAATGCTTTATATATTTTTCATCAACTTCTTAGTGGAAAATAAAAAACATATCCAAATGTTTCCAAAAAAGTTAGATGCATGCCATAGTCATCAATCTCATGGTTTGCCAAAAGTGTCCCTATGAAAATTTGGGGTGTGATTTTTTTTAGATCCATGTGCACACACTTGTAATATGGTTTTGTGTGTACACTTATTTGATCCTTTGATAAAATAATTTTTTATGTCTCTTACATAAAAACCTAGTTATTCTTGGTTGAACATAATATACCCTTAAAATAGGTTTATTATTTTAGGTTATACTAACCCCAACCACCCCTTGTTAAATAGAGAAGTGGTTCCTTTATTACATTACTCTGAAGAGGGTTCAAACTACATAGAGTTCTCCCACTTATGTTTATGTTTGTAACATCATGAATAACCAAGAATTCAATGTTATATTTTGATCTTTGATAATTATAACCTTTCAAATTTTAATTTGTGTTATCAAATTTTTCAATATGTACTACTCAAGGTATGCTCCTTGAAATTTTTAGATGCATGTGTACATTTTTATAGTGTTCCAAGAGAGTGTTAGATTATTTCTCAATTTTTTTTAAAGAATTTACAAGTTAATAATAACTTAAGGACTAACTATTTTATAGATGACTCTTCATTAATTTACTATTATGGCCATCCCATTAGTTTTTTTTAAGATAGTCTAATGGAGACTTTTCAATTTATAAAGTAGTTATTGAGGGCCCTTGACACTTTTGGAAGATTAAGACACCTTAAATAACCAACACTATTTGGGTTTACTAGTAGTATCTTGGAAGTCAAAAAATGAATGAAAAATAAGGAGAATATTTGTTTATGATTTTGAATGTTTCTTTATAGACTCACTTGATCCCAAATGAATTTATATGGTGAATAGAGATGAATAAAATAATATATGGGTAGATAGGTAGAGGGAAAGTGCATTAAATATTTAAATATATGTGTTTATCCAAATGTGTCAAAAAATGTCAAATTTGATTTTTTCAAAGTGAGAAAGACCAAATTTGGGTAGTTAAAGATTCCCCTATTTTAATCTACCATTGAAATTTATAAATTAAGATAAGATAATTAAATTTATTAACTTTGATAATTAAACCTAGTGATAATAATTACAACCAAAATATATAATTTATCCATGTGAAACCTATAAGAAACATGTATAAATCAAGGTCTCCTCACCAAAAAAAAAAGTAATTTTAATCATTACAAAATTCAAATTGCAATGTTTTTTTATTATGGGTAAAATAGGGTCTTTGAACTAGGGACCTAACCCTATATAAGAGACATGAAAATAAGGCCACTAAAACCTATAAAATTAAAAAAAAATACTAGAAAACATATATTATAACACGACAAGAACACTATTAAAAAAAACACAAAAACAACTATAAAATAACTAGATTTTTTGGCCTCCAAAGGCCTCTTCCTAGATATTGATCATCTTTTTTAGTTCCATGTCCATCCATTGATGAACCTATTGGGTTTTCCTAATCTCCTTGCCACACTCATTTCATCTAACCTTCTTGATGGTAAAAGTATCTCTTTTTTTCATCATGTCTCCCAATAGAATCTTGAGAGACTCTATGCTAGCTAGATTATATTTAATAGATTTTTTGCTCATAACCATAGGAATATTTATATTTTCCTTCAACTCAATGTTTTCATGCTCCAATATAGAGACTCTATCTTTAAGTCTCTTTATCTGATTTTTCATCTCCTTATGATCAATCATGCTCTATTGATTATTATTCTCCTCAAACAAGGTTTTGGCATGTTCATTTAGAGTGGAATTCTCCCACATGAATTATCTTAGAATCTAATTTTGAATTTCTAGATCTTCCTCTATTTTAACTTCCTTTCTTTGACTTCTCAAGGTTTCAAATATGTTATCAAACTCATCATTGAGGTTTATTTTGCGAATAAAAGTGCCCACCTTAGGGGGAATAATGTTATCATTTTTAATTTCCTCCTCCTTGAATCTAAATAAAATTTAATTAAAAAATTAAGAAATGAAGGAACCTAATATTATGTGAACTAAACTAAAACTTGTTGATCTCAATTAGATAATATCATGGTGTGAATATGCCCCAAGAAATTTAACTACAAAAATTATAATTTAAGGAGTTTAAACGCCCCAACTATAATCATAAAATGTGATGTTAAAATTTACATGAAATAGTAACCTCAAAAACACTACCCCACATATCAAAATACCCTTTTATGGAACCCTATAATAAGGTTCATATATAAGAGGATTAATTATTGTAAATGGATATAGACCTAAAGTTGCAATGTAGTACCATAAATCCCCACAAATCCTAAATAGATAGAATAGAAAAGGGCTTGCATGAATAAATTCCATGCCCCATTTGATCCATTTGTTCCTCAAAATTTTTTATAATGTCAAAATGTGTCCTTAAAATATCATAGAATGACATATATAAGAAGAATTTTTGTTTATGATTTTGAATGTTTATTTATAGATTCACTTGATCCTAAATGAATTTATATGGTGAATGGAGGTAAATAAAATAATATATGGGTAGATAGGTAGAGGGAAAATTCATTCAAGATTCAAATATATGTCTTTGTCCAAGTGTGTCAAATAATGTCAAATTTGATGTTGTCAAAGTGCCAAAGATCAAATTTATGTGATTAAATATTCCCTTATTTTAATCTACCATTGAAGTTTATAAATTAAGGTAAGACAATTAAATTTATTATATTTGATAATTACACTTGGTGATAATATGTAAAAACAAAATTTATAATTTATTCCATGTGAAACCTATAAGAAACATGTATAAATCAAGGTCTCCTCACCAAAAAAAGGAAGTAATCTTAATCATTAAAAAATTCATATTACAAAGTTTTTTTATTATGGGTAAAATAGGGTTTTTTGAACTAGGGACTTGACCCTATAAAAGAGGCATGAAAATAAGGCCACTCCAACCTATAAAATTAATAAAGTCTACTAGAAAACATAGAGATTACAACACAACAAGAACACTACAAAAAAAAGTACAAAAACAACTATAAAACAACTAGATTTTTTGGCCTCCAAAGGCCTCTTCCTAGATATTGATCATCCTTGTTAGTTCCATGTCCATCCATTGATTCACCTAGGGGGTTTACCTAATATCTTTGGCACACTCATTTTATCTAACCTTCTTGGTGCTAAAGGTATCTCTTTTTTTCATCATGTCTTCCAATAGAGTCTTGAGAGATTGTATGCCATCTAGAGTATATTTCATAAATTCTTTGCTCACAACCATAATAATATTATTTATTTTCCTTTGACTCTATGTTTTCATGCTACAATATAGAGACTCTATCTTTAAGTCTATTTATCTGATTTTCCATCTCCTTATTATCAATCATACTCTATTGATTATTATTCTCCTATAATAAGGTATTGACATTTTCATTTAGAGTGGAATTCTCCCACATGAACTATCTTAGAATATAATTTTGAATCTCTAGATATTCCTCCATTTTAACTTCCTTTCTTTGACTTCTCAAGGTTTTAGATACGTTA